>SJYV01017254.1:527894-605394 GCA_006410875.1 Neotragus pygmaeus
GCAACCAATATTTGAAATGGGGGGAACCAGTGTTACAGCTTGGTTGCAGCCCAGAGTTTTATTTGGTAAAGGCGTGAGGGTGGTGGACCCTGAAGGAAAGGCCTCAACCCTTCTTGAAATGAAATGTTAGTCGCTCAGTTGTGTCCAACTCTTTACAACCCCGTGGACTATAGGCCAGGTTCCTCTGTCCACAGAATTCTCCAGGCAAAAATACTGGAGTGGGCAGCCATTCCGTTTCCAGGGGATCTTCCCAATCCAGGGATCGAACACAGGTCTTCCGGATTGCGGGCAGATTCTTCGCCGCCTGAGCCACCAGGGAACCTCAGGCTCCCTCTTTTTATACTTTCTGTCTCCTCCCCACCACCACCTCCAGCCTGCCCTATGCAAATTAGGGCTACCACCTATCATCAGTCAGGAAGGAGGCATGCTTGTTTCACCTGAGGTTCCCACTTCTGTCCCTGGATTTTTCTTTTGTTCCCTTTTTACGGGACTTTTCCCTTTCTTTGTCTGTCTTTTAGCCACTGCCATTTTGGACTCCTTTTTCTATTCTACCTAATATAATAAACCATAAACTGGTTACCTAGTAGGTAAAATATTTCTTTGAGTTCTGTGAGCCTCTTTAGCAAATTAATTGAACCCAACAAGGGGGCTGTGGGAAGCTCTGATCTATAGCCAGTTGGTCAGAAGCAACCTGGGCTTGTGACTGGCATCTAAAGTAGGGGGAGAGGAGAGGAAACAGTCTTATGGGACTGAACCCTCAATCTGTAAAATCTGTAACTATCTCCAGGTATATAGTATCAACATTCAGTTGAATCATACATAGGACACCCAGCTTGTATCCAGAAAATTGCTTGTTGTTGGTCTGGGGATTTCCCCCCACTGCACCAGCAGACACAATGGAATTAGGTCTAAGGGACCGGAAAGACCATTCCGAGCATCCTAATGGGGACGCATTGGGCAAAAATCCCTCAAACAGGACAAAGTTAGTGTGGCTGGAACAGAGTCTCAAGTAGAAAAGTAAAGAGCATGAAACTGGAAGATTCTGGAAGCTATTCTGGGGTTCCTAACTTATTATTTAAAAAATATGTAGTTATTGCCAAAGTTTATTAGTGAAAACCCAGATCCCTGTACATAGTAATTGAAATTTTTCAATGTAGAACTCTAGAGATGTAGACATTGATGATAAGTGTGAAAATGCTTTGGGAAAGTTAAAGTCCTAAATCTGTTTAAGCTATTTCTTTTGGTATTTTGGAAGGAGGGGGATGTTTGTTTTGTTTAGTTTTGCTTTGCTTTTGACTTTCTCTCATTGGAAAAAAACAGGCAGATTGAGGTACTGGTGGTGAGAATGCACATTTTTCCAAAGAAGCTCCTTGAGGGTGATGTGGAGTTCTGATGCCAAGGCCCTAAAATCTCCATTAATTCATCCAAAAAACTTACTAAATGTGCAGCAGTTACCGACCCTTATGGGCTTGGGTTCCCTGCTAAGCAGGGGAAACCCTGGGTTTTTTTGTTCCATCATAGCCTTTGCCCCAAACAGCACATCCGGTTCCACAATTTCTCAGCCTCCTTTTCAGTAGGAAAAAAATCATATGACTTAGATCTGAACACAAGATGTAAATGGGAAGTTTCTGGGAAAAGCAGGCTTATCTAATATGAAAGTGCCTTGCAAACCTCCACAACTATGGGGGATGCAACTGATAAAGGTCCCACCTGTTGACTCTAAAATCCACCTGGATGTTTCCTAGGAGTCTATGCACTCCCTGGCTGCTTTGAACCAGTTACTGAGTGTGACTGGGACACTGAAGAAGGCCCATTGCTGGGAGTCAGATTCCTCTGATGGGTGACTCTGGCTGGGGGCTCCCTAACAGTCTTGCCAAGCTGGATTGCAATCTAAGATGCATCTAACCAGTTTTCCTACTCTGTCTCTCTTTCACTCGGAGTATGTCTTGTGGTCTGACAACTCCCCTAGCTCTTCCTGGCTCCTTCTCACTTCCTCCTATAGGCATTTCATCTGGAATATTGTCTTTGCATCTGCTTCTCAGAGGACCTGGACTAACATAGAAAATACATACTATGTGTAATGTTATAAGAAAATCTCCAAGATATATTGTTAGGTTAAAAGAAAACTAAGGTTCACACCAGTGTGTAAAACATGCTACTTGTGTTAAAATGAAGGGAAAATAAGAATGGATATATGCTTGTTTTTACATGCAAATATAGCATCATTTACAGGGGTGAGTTATAGCAGGACCTGAGGATAGATGGAAGAGAGAAAGGAGAAGGAAACATTTTTAAATTCTTTACATTTTTATACATTTTTGGTTTTTAACTGAGTAAAGATATTACACATACAATTTTTAAAAAAAGATTCAATTTCTTGAGAAATGAATACAGATTTTTGGGTTCTGGTTGCTCTGGAACGTGTGACACAGATTCTTAATAAGGCAATTTAAGAGTTGGAAAAGCTTTTCCGTAAGTTATAAGAAGACATCAATTACTCAACTCAGTTGCATGCTAGAGCCCCAAAGCGGCAACACTTCTTATGAAGCTGAGAAAACTATTTAACACCCTTCTAACAAGATTCTGCCACCACTCAGTACACAGAGCCACATCCACAGAGCCTTTATTCACAATCTGAAGCTCACATATTCTGAACTGATTTCTGCCTAAGTTTAAATACATGGCCATACAACCACCAATTCTAATCTACAAATTCTAAAGATGGCATGTTTAGATAGTCCCATGATGCCTTGGGTTAATTTCCACTCAAAGAGGTGGTTGTTCAATGAGAAGCAATGCCATTTCCCCTGTGGGTCACATTGATATATAGGGAGCTATTAATATATAGGGAGCTATTGATATGTAAGGAGCTATCAGGTGGACTTTCTCATTTACCTCGCACCAATTTGCAAGACTGTGATGCTTGTAAGAATGGATGTTGCATTACTAAAAGCAATGCTTTATTAATAGGCTTGGTAAAAGCTTTATTGAGGTTTGATAAATGAAACGGATTTCAGCAATAGACAGTTTGGCAGAGGGGAAGTGTTATTATCTCATGTGCCATTTTGCATTAGGATTGACAAGAAAAATTATTTGATCATGATGGAGGGAATAATATATTGTCAAGCTTAAGTCTTTCAAAATTTCAAAAATTTCAGAACTTCATCTAACATATTTGGGAGAAGAGATTATAGATGGTTTTAAGAGTAATAATGCAGGAAATTTAGACTATACAATTATTCTTTTATCTAAGTCCCCCAGAATTATCTATCATATCTTCAAATACAAATCCTGTGTATCACAGAGTAGCTGTGTTCTGTAAAGAACATTCTATCATCTGGAACTCATTTCTCTGTTAACTTTGTTATGAATTTAACAGATTTTCTTGGGAATGGCATTGAGAAGAGAGCTACTCTTTATTGAGTTACTACATTCTAGACTATTAGGTACTTTACATGGATTAGCTCCAAATTTCATAACTACTCTCTGAGCTAGGTATTATTCTCCCTTTTTTTACAGGTAAAGTTCTGAAATCAAGTAATCTAGATAGGGAAGAACAAGAATTCAACCTCAGGGCAATTTGGCTGCAAAGCCCAAGCTCTTTCCTCTTTGGAAATTGCCTTATAGCCTCCACAAGGGGCATGTTCCCCTAGCAGAATCTGCCACAAAGCACAAGACTGGCAATTGTTAGCTTCTTCGGTATTTGTGCTTTATTCTGTAGGTACAGAATTGACACATTTGATCTGAAGAGGTATATTTTCCCATCCTGCTTGGATCTGTGATGAATCTAGGCAAGCCAAGCAAGTGAATGCTCCCTTTCGATTTTCTTTGGGTTACATTTTTTCAGCGAGATTCCCAGGTGGTGCTAGTGATAAAGGGCGAGCCTGCCAATGCAGAAGGCAAGGGTTTAATCTCTGGGTCAGGAAGATCCCCTGGAGGGGAACATGACAACCCACTCCAGTATTCATGCCTGGAGAATCCATGAACAGAGGAGCCTGGCGAGCTAGACCAGAGTCGCCAAGATTCAGACAGGACTGATGTGACTTACCATGCACACACTGGCGATTTTCACTCTTTGAGGGAAGATCCCATGTCGTAGGGAAGACAGCTCACCTGATGGCCCTTTTCTGGCTCCAACAGCCAGAGTCAGAAGTCACCCTGCAGGGAGAGTTTCTCCACCAACAGCAGAACACAAACCTGCCCGGGGCCAGGCTGGTCCAAGGCAGGCATCTCCGCAGTCCAACTCTAGCTAGCATTCACCAGGACTTCCAAAGAAAACTGAGTTTTCATGTTTTTCATAAGGACTCCAGATAATTTTAAAAGGTCGGAATAAAATACCCTGCAATTCTTTGGTTGGGTACCATTATGTTATTTTATTGAAAATTTTATTTTACTGCAGTATACATTGCTGCCTCACAATAAAAAAGAAAACACATAACAGAAGATGTTTCCAAAATGAAAAATAAAACCATTATTAACTATTTTTATATAAACTTCCATCTTAACATTTTCAATCAATCAGACATAAAGATAAATGCTTCATACAATATTCATTATTTGACATCTTTTCATTAAAACTATATTTGAGGCTTTGTTGTAGCAGTACATAAAGAGATCAGCCCGATTAGAATGACATTTCTAAAAAGTAAAATGGGTGCTTTCAGAATTGAGAAGGGGTCTTCCTTGGTGGCCCAGTGGTTAAGACTCAATCCTTCCAATGCAGGGGGGCACAGGTTCAATCCCTGGTTGGAGGAACTAAGATCCCACATGCCACACAGCTGAAAAAAAGAAAGGAAAATTTCTTGAGCTGAATAAAAAATGGAAATACAACATATCAACTTAAAGAAAAATTGAGAAGGCCCAAGAAACAGGCCTGAAGAACTCACTTTTTTGCTCCAAATTCAACTTCTTGAAGTATACAGTGAGACTGAGAACCTTTTAAATCACATGTCTTCTTTTTCTATTAACTCTTTTGCTGTTTTAATGCGATACTGTGTTGTCTAGTCCCTAAAGAAAACGTTGGCTCGTTAGACTTAATCTTTGTCTTGAAACCTGCTCCCTTACTGGAAGGTTGCTGAGTTGCTACTTCAGAACTCCACAAAAGGCCACAGCTTCTTATTGGTGAGGCTCTTTCCTCCAAATAATTATTTTAAGTCAGTGCTACCAAGAACATATTGATTTAAAGTCAAAAACCACTTGTATATGTTAAAGGCCAAGTTCCTAGAGAATAGTTAAGGGAAGAAGGAAAATCATCTTCCTTTGCTGAGTCTAATATTTAGCCCTGCAATGACAACAAAACTGCATGAAAGCGTCACTTTCATAAAACCCCTCTAACACATATCACAATTCTACCTCCTTCCAGGCTTCTCCTGAACTAGAGAGATGAGGAATTCCATGTTCTCACCAGCTCAACAGCATTTCTCATCTTCCCTGGTGGCTCAGTAGGTAAAAAATCTGCCTACAATGCAGTAGATGCAGGAGACCCAGGTTCAATCTCTGGGTCAGGAAGATCCCCTGGAGGAAGGCACAGCAACCTCTCTCCAGTATTCTTGCCTGGAGAATCCCGTGGACAGAAAAGCCTGGCAGGCTACAGTCCATGGGGTCACAAAGAGTTGGACACAACTGCATCGACTTACCATGCATGCACATCAAGTACTTTGGCGTCGACAATTTGTGGAAAGTTGAGTGAATAGAGAGAAGCATCCTTGCTTATTAAAGGTGGAATCATGTTTGTAACACACATGAAAATATCCAGACTGGTCGAAGCAGATCAAGGATCAGTGGCTCAAAGTGGGGTACCCAGACCAACAGCATGAACATCTCCGGCCACATGATAAAAATGTGAACTCGGACTTCCCTGGTGGTCCAGTGGTTAAGAATCAGCCTAGAGGGGTGGGATGGGGTAGGAGATGGCAAAGAGGTTCAAGAAGGAGGGAACATAGGTATATCTGTGGCCCATTCATGTTGATGTATGGCAGAAATCAACATAATATGGTAAAGCAACTATCCTCCAATTAAAAATAAATTAATTCATTCATTTTAAAAAAGAATCTTCCTGTCAATGCAGGAGACATGAGTTTAATCCTTGGTCTGGGAAGATTCTGCATTCCACGGAGCAACAAAGCCTGGGCTCTGCAACTGCTCAGCCTGTGTGTTCCAACTACTGAANTTAATTCATTCATTTTAAAAAAGAATCTTCCTGTCAATGCAGGAGACATGAGTTTAATCCTTGGTCTGGGAAGATTCTGCATTCCACGGAGCAACAAAGCCTGGGCTCTGCAACTGCTCAGCCTGTGTGTTCCAACTACTGAAGCTCATACACCTAGAGCCCGTGCTCCACAAGAGAACCCACCACAATGAGAAGCTTGTGCACCGCAAAGAGTAGCCCCCACGTGCAGTGACAAAGATCCAGCACAGTCAAAAATAGTTTAATTTTTTTCAAATGTCAATGTAAACTCTTGAGGCCCACCCTAGAATTTTGGAATCCGACATTCAGGGCATAGGAGTTGGGTTCCAACAACACACATTAAGGAGACTTCCTGATCATTCTAGTGTGGCTTAGTTTGAGACCTACCTAATACAGAGAAGAACTGCAGCCACTCAGCCTTCATCCTCTACCTGCCAGTGTCTGTGGACACGTTTCCACTCAGAAGGCAGTGGAGGAGAACTCCATGCCCCACAAAAGCAGCCACAGTGATCAGAGCTCCCTTGGAAAACCTCCTCCTACCCAGGAGTCAGGGGAAATAGCCAAAGCAAATTCCTGGAGCAAATTTTACTTTCACCCCAGCTCTTTTAAGTGTGACTGTGACTTCAACTCTGACATCCCTATTTCAGAAAGGAGTGTTCAAGGCAGGTATATTTACACATCCACATCCACAACTGTGTCCATCAGCCCACCTGCAGAGTGTAGCTGTCCAAGGGAAAGGAAAGATTTGCCTCCATTAGGTTTGCTCGCTGTGTTGCAACTATATTTTTGGACTTTCCTTATCACAGCGTGACGTCCATTTGCACACCACATTTTTCCAGTGACTGAAAAGGGATCGCGCAGCTTGGCAGCCGGCACTGCAGCACAATCATTTATTTCTCACAGCACTCCCCTCTCGACGTTCCCATTGAGCACAGAGCCTTTGAAGTCCATGGTGCATATAATTCAGTTGACAGTGGATTGGATTGGAGTCCATCTAAATAAAGCCCAAGCCTGAGCAGGCATCAAAATATCTCCTCCATAATTGGCAAGCTCTATTATTCTACTGAGCTATTAAAAAAAAAAAAAAAAAGACATTTTCTTGGCTACATATTTTATCGACTTTTGCTACAATGAGTTTCTCTTTACTTTCAAGATGTCTTTTTTTTTAATGTCTCAAAATTTCTGCCATTCTAATAAGCTCTCAAGTTTGCCTCAGTTTCTATTTGCCCACTAAGAAAACAAATGAACATTTTAAAGAATTTCTCAGGCTTTTTGATCTATGAGGATCACTTTGGTTTCCCTTGAGCTTTTCCATCTAATTTGTGTAAATCCTTTTTAAATTGGGGTTCATTTACTTAATGTTCAATGTCTGCAATGACTTCCTAAAGCTAATTTCGAAAGACAGGGGTGGTTCCAGGAGAGAACTTCCTCTCTGAATGGATCGTAAAAAAAAGAGAAAGGATGGGAGGGGAATTTGGAAACAAAGACCAAGGATGCTAATTTATTGTAGTCATAATGTGGAAAATACTGAAATAGTTACAACAATAACCCTTAGCTTTCTGTCTTCCCCTCCTGGACCCTAAGTTAGGATTTCAATCATTCTGCCTGTGTTGGTATGTTTAACTCTACATTGCAATATAAGTAAAACTAGTCTAAGAAACACCTGGGGTGATTTAAAAAATAAAGCAGGACAAAAAGGATGCTAACAGTTGGCACCAGGGCATAAAAACACACAGAATATAAAATGTAATAGCAATTGCAAAATGTAATACAATTGCATGAAAATGCAATTAAATCAGGTTGGATAAATAGCTTCCAGGATATAATAGCAAGAAGAGAGAGTTCATTTCAATGAAGTGAAAATGGCAAAAAAACGCAATAAATAATTTAAAGCTGGAAATGAAAAAAGTTTGTGTGGAGTTTAGAAGAGCTCATCTGACCTTGTGCAAGTCGGTTAACCTCCTGGGGCTTCACTTTCCTTATTAGGAGAAGGAGGGGATGGGCGGGAGAGTTAGACTATGTGATCTCAAAGGTCTATTCAAGTTCTAAATTCCCCTCCTGGGCATGGGAAGGAATGGAAATGTAGGGCATCAACACAACAACATTAGTAGCTCTGGGAAAAAAAAGAAAAAGCACTCACACAAACTGTGAATTTGGGTTTCTTATGAAGCATTGATTTTATCTGCTGGGAACCTTTGTTATTCTTTATAAAAATAAAAGATAAGAACAAATGCCTACAATGGTTGGGTTTCCCTGTTTTCATCCTTTCCTGGCTACAACGTTCCCTTATCTGGGGTTACAAAAAAGGCAGTCTGCATACAGATAAAACAGTTCCATGGATAATGCTATGCTGCAGTTTCAGGCTCAGTCACTCTCTTCTCTTTCTGCCCATCTGCTGCTTTTCATTCACCTGATCCTCCAGGGTAGTGGAGTTAGCTGGGTGCTAACCAGTGAGTAGGGAAAGGTGAAACAAATGTTAGTGCAACCTGGGTAGATCATGGGTTGTGGGTCAATCAAGCACAGAGCCAAGTAAGAACTGCTAAGAAACTTAACTCATTTAACCACGAAGACGTGATGAAGGAAAGCAATGCCCTCATACAACGTATAGACATCAGTCAGTCACATAGACTAAGGGGATATGGTGTGTTTACAATGCTTATTCATAAATCCAAGGGATCTGGGGGAAAAAAATAGGTATTTTTAAGCTCAGTGTCTTTTTTTGTCTACATTGTACTTTGAGAAAACAAAAAAGTAGTCAATCCTATGTTCATTGTCATTTGAGTATATATTTACTCCCCTTCTCTATTCCCAACTAGCTAATCGACAAACATGAATTTAACCCCAATCTTTGTAAATGAAAGGCTATGGACTATGTCCAAAGATTTAAGGCTCAAATTCCTGATTGGAAATTCATCTATTTGTCCAGTTATATGATGAGTCTGTTGGTGATTGTTGAATGGTGTTAGTAATTTCTCCTTAGTATCAGAGAGTGTACTGCTGATATAAATCACTGAAATACTATAGTGAAGAGATGATTATGATGGACCCTGAGGTCAGACTCACTGGTTTGAATCTGGGTCCACTGTTTCCCAGATATGAGACAGAGGCAAAGTAACTGGGCATTAGTGTCCTCACATGTAAAGATAGTAATGTTACCAGTAGCACCTTTCTCATAAGTGTATTATGGTGATTAAAAGAGCTACTGCAGGTCAGATGTTTAAAAGAGTGTATGGAACAGAGTGGGTACTCCATGTGAGCAATTGTGACCAGGAGGAGGCTTTCGGAGGAGCCAACAATGAAATGAGTCCCATAGTTTAATTTTGACTTAGTCCTGAATTATATGCGAAAGTCACACTGCAGAATATCTACCTAGTATCTCTTTCTCCTAGAAAAATATTTCCCACCCTTAGCTGTGTTACAGATTATTTGGAAAGGAATTTGAAAAGGAATGCTGTGAGCATGTATAATGGGCTCTAGTTGATGATTTGCTTATGTACAGGAGCAAGACTGAGAAAATTAGAGTACACTCCCAATAGAGAAAGCTCAAGCTTGCCTGTTTCCTCTAGGACACAGTAACATACTCAGGTTACCCATGATAATAGGAGTTAATCTTATAGGAATATGGGGAAGACATGTAGCTCAGGAAACTGTCTAGCTTTAGAAAGCCAGAATTTATTAAGCTCTGGTTTTCTGAACTGAATCATCATTCAGAATAGAACAACCATCTAGACCTCTCCTTTTCTCAAGACTCAACATCTCTAGCACCGATTTCTATCTTTCTACACTTTTCCTCTGGCTTCCCAGGTGACTCAGTGGGAAAGAATCTGCCTGACAATGCAGACGCAAGAGAAGTTGGTTTGATCCCTGGGTTGGGACGATCCCCTGGAGTAGGGAGTGGCAACCCACTCCAGCATTGTTGCCTGGAGAATCCCAAGGACAGAGGAGCCTGGTAGGCTACAGTCTGTAGCGTTAAAAAGAGTCAGACACAACTGAGAGCACACACACGTTTCCTCTACCACTTGAAACGTCCCCCTGTCCCAAAATTGATTAACTCAGTTAGACCTAGTTTTATTTGTGTGCTTTGTTTTTGTAGGAGAAGATGAACCTATTGAACAGAGTTCCAAATCCAAACCTTCCATAAAGTTCCCATCTAACCTATTCAGAGCCTCACCACTGGTCTAATCAGTTGTGCACAGTGTAAGCATCTTGCAGGATAAAGCACAACAAATCGTACCCAACGATTAACTCCTTGGTTATACTGTTCGGAATGCAGAGGCTGGAAGCCAGAGGCTGTGCGTGCAACAGACATTCATAATTTCTAGAGTGAGATTTTTGTGAGGTTGGATTCAGATTATGTCTTACTGATCATAATAGGCTAGAAAGCAAATATCACTGTTCTAGAAGATATCTTTAATTGCCACTCTTTTTTTGATTTTTAAAAGTTATAAAAAACTGAAAGATCTGCCTTGGCTCGAAAACTAACAATGAAAAAAAAAAAATCCTAATCACAGCAGCAAGAAAGCTTTGATGCCGATGAGTTACAGAGGATTTTATAAAAATATATAAACCAAATTGGGGCTTCCCTGGTGACTCAGACAGCAAAGAATCTGCCTGCAATGCAGAAGACCCAGGTTCAATCCCTGGGTCGGGAAGATCCCCTGGAGAAGGGAATGACTAGCCACTCCAGAATTCTTGCTTGGAGAATTCCATGGGCAGCGGAGCCAGGTGGCCTATGGTCTATAGGGTCGCAAAGAGTAGGACATGACTGAGTGACTGAGCGTAAACCAAAATCAGCTAAATCAAACTAAGTCAAAACCAGTTGAATTACTCCTGGGTTCAAATAAACATTACTATGAATGAGGTTCTTTCCAAAAGAAAAACATCTGACTCTTAAGCATGTTGAAACTTTAAGTATAGGAAAAGCCAAATAATAACAATAATGGGCATGCTTTGTTTCAACTCCATATTGCTAACACGATTTTAACCTTCAGGGTTTTTAGTTGTGTTTATCTCAGGAACAAGTGTCACAGGAACTCACAATAAGCATAATATATAATATTTGCCTCACTTGGAAAAGCAGAAACTATCTCAAATATTACTGTACATATTATGAGTAAGCACCTACACGAAGCATAGGATATATGAATTGTCTATGACAGTGGTTCTCAGTCTTGACTCTACATTAGAATCACCTGAGGATTTTTTAAACATGATGATGGCAGGAATATCTGATTTAATTGATGTGAGTTAGTTCCAGGCATTGGTATTTAGATTAAATGGAAATTTTGATAAAGAGGATGCTAATATGCAATTACACTCCCTGAAGCAGAGGGGATTCATGTGAGCCAGAAGAAGGGGAGAAGACTTGGGGAAAAGGTAGGCTTTAGACATGACCTGAAAAGGATTCAGTGGACATAAAAGAGGACAAAAATGACTCTATGATGAGCAAAGTTAGAGCAAAATTGAGAGGGCGGGAAGATCCCCTAGGGAAGGTAATGCCAATCCACTCCAGTATTTTTGCCTGAAGAATTCCATGGACAGAGGAGCCTGGCAGGCTACAGTCCATGGGATTGCGGGACTGAGTGACCAACACTTTCACTTTCACTGAGAGAGATCACATTCACATAGCTTTTTTTTTATAGTATATTTTTATATTTGTTCTATTTTATTGTTAGCTAGTGTTTTTAACCTCTTACTGTGCCTAATTTGTACATTAAACTTTATCATAGGTATGTGTGTATGGGAAAAAGCATAATATATGCAGAGTTGGGTACTATCTGTGGTTTCAGACCTCTGTTGGGGTCTTATCCTCTAAGAATAAGGGGGTATGTATAGCAAACCCAATAGAGTATTGTAAAGTTAAATTAAAAAATAAATTAATTAATTAATTAAAAAAAAAAGAATAAGGGGGTACTGCTGTATAAACAATATGAGGATTTGGAATTTAATTAACAAGTCTTTGGGAAAGAAAGGAGAGCTAGCAGAGGTCTTTGAAGGAGAAACTAACAGGATCCTAGGTCTGACTGGATGTAGTGGCTGAAGGATTGGGACATCATCAATTAATCATTGCTTTGACGGTTATGAAATATATATATTTTTAATTCTTAGGGATTCCCTGATTTCACTCAAAGTTAAAAAAAAAGTAATCTAACATTTTCTGAATACTTAGAGTATCAAGTTAATGCAATACCACCCTTGATTGGTAGGTTCTACTCTCCAAAGTAGGTTATATCCAGTCTATGAAGTCTTTAATATTGAGGAGTCAGGAAATGAAAAATATTTTATAGTTATGTCCTATCGTTTATCTAAAATGAAGAATATCTGTACTATACATCATGTACAAGGGCATATTCTTCCTTGACACTTTCTATGTCATTTAAAACTGAACTTCTGGATGGCTTTTGGTCTTGGTGCAATATCAGAAGACAGCAATCTTATCTTTATGAAAACCTTGAAATTGTATGATATAGGGGAAGTAGCAATGGATTTAAATCAAGTTCTTCTATCAAATAACTGTCTGGACTCTGAGCAACTCAGTTAACCTTTGAGACTTCAATTTCCTCATCTGTGAAATCAGGAAAGTGACCTGGATGATGCCTAATGTTCTTTCTAGCTCTAAAATTCTATGATCTACTTGTTCTCCTAAATTCTCTTTCACTGAATGGTTACTGGTTTTGAAGATAAATGTTATTTGGCTTAAACGTACTTCTCTTAACATTTTTTAATCTCTTAGGGTTTCTGTTCCCTTTACACTTAACATATGTAAACGCAAATATTGTGTGAGTTTACTCTGTGTACCCAATGAACTGGGTACAATAAGAGTCAGTTTCAAACCATACCAAGTAAATAGTCAATTATGTTGTCACTGCTCTTGTTCCAATCTCATCAATATCTCCTTTTCTGGTATTGTCAGGAGCTAAGAGTAGATGTTCCAGAAAATGCCATCTCCTCTTATTTTCCATTAAGGATTTCTCTGCATGTCCTTTCCCTGCCAAGTATTTTCAGGGTTCCATGAAAACAGAAGAATTGCCCCCCATTCAAATAGAAGAATTTCTTCATATTGGTTACCTGGATTGTCATAATGAAAAAGTTAAAAAGCAGAGACTGGAATTGGTAGGGAAGAGTGCAGAGATTATTCAGAAATATTTACAATACCACAACTATACTACAGACAAATGGTAGCATTCCTACTGTATGACTGCCAAGGTGACTTCAGGCCACTCAAGGTATAATAGTATGATACTGTGATTTATACTAAGAAATATATTTGGTTTTTGTCCCCGTTTTTGGCACAGAGTTCCTAAAACCCTTGGAATTTCCTAAGTGATGAGAGTGATGAAAAGTGCTTTGTGTTATTGCTAATGAGGCTTTTGGATTGCACCTATGGATGGGGACTGGTTGGCAAGAGAACCACCCATGTGATTAGAGGGTTAGAACTTTCAGCCCCATGTCCTCACCCCTATTTCTGACCTTTGGGGAGAGTAAGGGAGAAGAGCTGGAAATTAAGTTCAACCACTAATGGCTAAAGATTTAATCAACCTTGCCTACCTAGTTGATTTTATGGAGGCTAATGAAGCCTCCATAAAAACCCCAAAGGGCAAGCAAGGTTTGGAGATAATTCAGGTTGCTGGAGATTTGAGGAGAGTGGTACTCTGGAGATGGAATGGATACTCTGAACCCTTCCCGCGTACTTCACCATAGGCATCTCTTTAGCTGACCACTGATTTATATCCTTTAGTATCTTTTGTAATAAACAGATAATCTAGTAAAATGTTCCTGAGTTCATGAGCCACTCTAGCAAATTTATTGAACCCAAAAGGGACAGAGTAGTTCATGTGAACTGCCTTTCTGTAGTCAGTGGATCAGAAGTGTAGGTGATAACCTGGGCTTATGACTAGCCTCTGAAGTAGAGGACAAGACAGTGGGATTGAGCCCTTAACCTGCAGAATCTGACGGTATCCCCTGGTATTTAGTGTCAGAACACAGTTGAATTGTTGGACACCCAACTAGTGTCTAAAGAACTCCTGGATGTGTGGGAAACTTCCCTTCTTCCCTCCACCCCAACATGTTGGAGTTGTGGTCAGATCATTGGTAGTAATGACAGGTTGTTGTTGTCATGTTGGTTGCTCAGTCGTGTCTGACTCTTTGCGACCCCATGGACTATAGCCCATCCAGCTCCTCTGTCCATAGNAACTTCCCTTCTTCCCTCCACCCCAACATGTTGGAGTTGTGGTCAGATCATTGGTAGTAATGACAGGTTGTTGTTGTCATGTTGGTTGCTCAGTCGTGTCTGACTCTTTGCGACCCCATGGACTATAGCCCATCCAGCTCCTCTGTCCATAGAATTCTCCAGGCAAGAATACTGGAGTGGGTTGCCATTTCCTTCTCCAGGGGATCTTCCTGACCCTGGGATTGATCCCAGGTCTCCTGTGTTGCAGGCAGATTCTTTACCATCTGAGCCACCAGGGAAGCCCAATGGCAGGTTAGGTCAAGCCCAATTAACAAGCAACCTCATAGTCAACAACAAAGTTTATATCTTACTCAAGATACATAGATTCTCAATATCATTATTGTTTGAACTCCCAGGCTAACAGAGTAGCTCCCATCCCAACAATACTGAATACAGTGCCAGAGAACAGAGCGAGACCTGGGGGATTTGCAGCAGCAAAGTAAATACTCAGCTCCAAAGTGATTCACATCATTTCTCCTTATGATGCATCATCCAGAACTAGTCACAGAGTCCCTACATCCACACGGGGAGCAGGAAGTGCAATCTACTCTGTGTTTAGGAAGTCAAGAGCTAGAAATAATCAGAGAGCAGCACCAATTGCCATTCTACAACGTTACCTCAGAGAAAATATTTACATAGTACTATCCTGAAGATATTTCAAATTTTGAGTTGCTGGAAGTTCTATCTTATGCCAGGGTAAATCCTTATATGTTAAACAAATGAATGTTAGTAGAGCCAGGTCTTAAACTCTTTCTCTTTAAGAATGACTTCTGTTTACCATTATGCTATCACATTGCTGGATACGAAGCCATCTTTTATGCCAGCCTTGGCTCAGTGGTAAAGAATCTGCCTGCCAACACAAGAGAAGCAGGTTTGATCCGTGGGTCAGGAAGATCTCCTGGAGCAGGAAATGGCCAACCCAATCTAGTATTCTTGCCTGGAGAATCCCATGGACAGAGGAGCGTAGCAGGCTACAGTCCATGGGGTCTCAAAGAGTTGGACACGACTGAGCGCACACACACTTACACATGTACACACACACGTACACACACACAAAGACACACACACAGTTCCGGTAACTTGAATACAACAGATTGAGGCCAGGCAGTGAAGGACTGGCTTCAACCAATATCATCTATAGAAAGTGCCAGTTCTTGAACCACACTGCAACTGTATGATCCACTTGGCACTTCTGCATATAATGAACAACTTACTTGAATCACCTCACTTTTAGAATAAATCCATGTTAAGATTTATTAGGAAAGAGACACGACCTTGGTAGACATCGTTACTTTGATATTCCACACATCCTATGACCCAGAGTTTGTATTGTGTAGGATGGGAAAGAGAATGTAAAACCACATTCTGAGCTAGTCTCAAATATCAGAAAATATAGAAAATCATTTACTTTCTGGATTTCAAGCATAATTCAGGAATACTCAGATATCTGTTTTTTCATTTAGTTTTGAAGTAGTGAAGTTTGAAGGTTAAGCATGAAAGCGATTCCATCAATATGATTAACATGAATAGTTGCACTATTTCAAAGAGCTTAGATCCACAATATAATTTCAATTTATTTGGACTAATTTCCTTCATAGATTTTCTATAGATTATTTGCTCCTTCTTTTTTCATTGTGTTTTGTCTTAGAAGTATGAATCTAGTTAAAGTGTCCATAAGGAAATGGCCCTGGCTAGAGGTGAACCGCGTTCATGCCTGGCTCCGGTGCTGTCTCTTTAGAGCTCCCCCTGTTTTATCTGGTCTGTTACTCGCCCCGTCCTCTTTTCCCTCGAGTTCTGATGGAGCTCTTGGGATTTCAGCTGGCTCCAGATAGAGGTGGTTTCTGACAATGAAAACTGAGTTCCAGACACTTTCTAGTCACTTTTAGTTGAACATGCAAAGACAAAAACCCATGTTCAAATATTTGAATAATTCACAAGCCTATACAGATTTCTAGATTTAAAGATACCTGTTCATCATGATACCTAAGGAACTGAGATCCTTTGTCCCTTCTAGAGACTGTCTCCATTTCCTTCTTTTCTTGCCCTCTTCCCCTCCCATATTCACTTTATTCTCTCTCTCTTTGTAAAAACATTTTATTATAATTGATAATATGCACATAATATATGCAATTTAAATGTGTAATTAAGTAAAATAATAACTATTCATGAGCCCAACACCATAACTAAAACTAAAATATTATCAATCTCACTATTACTACCTGTAGGGTCTTGACCCAACAATCCCGTCTGTGTTTATTGCTCTATGGCTTTTATTTATAGTGTTACCACATACATAAATATCCCCAAGTCAATAGCTTTCCAACTCAGGTTGTGGACATGAAATCAAATTAGTGTATCATGATCAGAATTTGGTTTTCATGAAATAGACTATAATGGGGTAGAAAACACCAGAGTACATGAATGGCTAAGGGCAAGTAATGTTGCAAGAAAATTTGTTTCACTCATGTGTGTGTGTGTGTGAAATCATTTCTTACAGTGATTCAAGGATCCACTTTGGCCTATTGTCAAAAAGTTTTAGAAACACTGCTCTAAACAATCTATTGTCACTCTTGTTGTTCCAAACTTAAAAAAAAAAAAAAGTTGTAAAACACCCAGTTATTCTTTATGGTCCAGGGTTCATCTGTGTTGATTTACTTTCACTGCTGTATAATATTCTATTGTAGGATCATAATGCAATTTATTTATACATTCTCCTGTCAGTTGTCATTTGCATAGTTTCTGATATTTTAACAAAAAAGTGCTGTTGTGAATATTCTTCTGACCTGATGCATTTATGTAAGAATTTCTATTGAGAATACATCTAGAGGTAGAATTGTTAGATCTTAGGTGTGTGCCTGTTGTTACAGACGATAATGTCAAAATATTTTCTAAAGTGATTTCTTCCTTTGTATACCTTCTCCTCGCCTCCTCCCATAGGCAGCCAGAAATACCATCATGTTCTGGAATTCACAGCCCTGCACTTGTACTTTGAAGCTGCACTGATTCTAAAAGTTCTTTCCTAATGCCTTATCTACTTCACATGAAAGGCATTTTCCCATCTGGGCTATGAAACACTCTCTTTGAGGTCAGTTCTTTTATATTCTGATGGAGGCTTCAGCAGCTCTGAGCCCCTGAGAAGTCTTTCCTTTATCCATGATCTGTTTGATTCTCAGGAATGGTGTCATATAACTAGCTGCCATTAAGTCAAGCCCTGGCCCTATATCGAACTTGATTTCCCTAGTATTTGTCAAGAACTGTGAAGGGTCTGAGATTTTACAAGACTTTAACTTGACTTGTAGGCTAAGATACTCTGAAATAGTTTCATGGATGCTGATGGAAGATATGATAATCCTGGGTTAGAAACAAAAATCTTTATTACTCACAGAAATAGCAGTAGTCCCAGCACTTTCTTGGGGCTTGGTCCCCAAGCCCCAGGTCCCAAAGGGCAACATGAAGAGGGCCAAGTAATACCAGCACAAGCGATGAACTGCAAGAAGAAAGAGGATCTCTGAAATTAGGAAACATATACTGGTTGTGGATTAAGCATGTCTGTTCATTGTTCCAGAGTGATACACTCTCTTCCAAGGCTGACAGTAACCCTGCCCTTTGCTCCAAAAAGGGACATCATTTCTATTTTCCAAGGATGCTCAGTGAGCAAATATCCTTGAAAAGACAGTACAAAACAAGGCACTCAGTTCCTCTGTTCATAAGACACGCAGATGTGTGAGAGAGATCCGTGAAGAACTGTCTCTCAACAGTTCTCTGTAGGACCATTCAGGTCTAAATGTCCTTGTAGAAGGATGACATCAACTTATCTGCATCAAATTACCATCACCCAGTTTTAAAAAGGACATTTGCTTTTCTTTGTTTCTTTATCCCTAAATCATCTCTGTATTAGGATAACCTACATTATGCTGTGATAACAAATACCCCCCCCCCCAAAAAAAAATCTCAGAGGTTTGATAAAACACACTTTACTTCTCACATTAGTCTCTTCAAGGCTCTGTTCCAGGTCATCACCCAAACTGATAGAACTCTGGTCTTCATAATAATGTTCTGTGCTCAGTTGCTAAGGAATGTCTGACTCTTTGTGACCCCATGGACTGTACCCTAGGATGGCACATGGTAATTTTCCAAGCAAGACTACTGGAGTGAGTTGCCTTTTCCTTTTCCAAGGGATCTTCCCAACCCAGGGGTGGAGCAAGCATCTCCTGCTTGGCAGGTGGATTCTCTACTGCTGAGCCACTGAGGAAGCCCAATCAAACTCTACCTTCTTGTAAATGTAACATATGCAGCATCACCTCATCAATTACCCTGACATCATTAACAGAAAAACTCAAGCATGGGCTTTTCACTGCATTATCCTGGAAGTGACAGTTTTCATTAGCAAGGACTGGGTACACAATACCACCTAACAGCAAGGGTGCAGGGATGGTAGGGAAGCTGTTGGAAGACTGGGTGAGCGTTCCTCTCTCAGCTGCACTGTATTTGTGCCTGCAAGCATTTTTCCTATTGTATGTTTTGCAGGCACTTCTAATCCATTTCTTAGGTTAGATTACCAGATCTACTCTGCAGTTTCTATAGAAATCTTTCGGCTGATATGTCTACTCAGTCCTCCAGAACATAAAATCAGAATCCTATCCTGGGGACTTCCCTGGCAGTCCAGTGGTTAAGACTCCACGCTTCCACTGCAGGGGGCACAGGTTCGATCCTTGCTTGGGGAACCAAGATCCTGCATGTTGTACAGTGTAGCCAAAAATAAAAAATGAATCAGTTTAAGATAAAAAGGAATCCTATCTGAATGTATTTTTATTTAAATAGGCTTTATGTTGGTCATTCTTTACAACAGGTAAAATACACTTGATATTATAGGAAAAGAAAGTTTACTCACCTCAGAATCTGAGGTTTTTCTTAGTTTTATCCTTTACTGTGTGCCAGGTAGGTGGCTCAGATGATAAAGAAATCACCTGCAATGCAGGAGACCAGGGTTCGATCCCTGGGTTGAGAATATCCCCTGGAGAAGGGCATGGCAACCCTCTCTAGTATTCTTGCCTGGAGAATTCCCATGGACAGAGGAGCCTGGAGGGCTACAGTCCAGGGGGTCACAAAAAGCAGGACATGACTGAGCGACTAAGCACACAGGAGTAAAAAGATCAAAAAAGAAAAATGAAACCAGTACTCCGAGAGTCCAGGGCACAGTGGAGAGAGAGAGAGAAACACACACATGAGGGCCAATCCTGTGAAATAACATTCTGTGCACAGGATGCTCTGACAGGTGTGCACAGGGCACTGTGGGACTTGAAACAGGTGGCTTGTAGCTCAGATCAGGGAATTCTGAGATCTTCTGATTTGATTCTCTGGGAAACAACTCAAGTGAATCTTGAAAGGCGAGTCAAGTTAAGCCTAAAAAAAATTTTTTTTTAAGAAGTCAAGGTGGCTGGAAAGTCATTTTAGAAAGACAGAACAATTGGCCCAAGGGCAGAGTCATGAAAGAACATGACTGTTTTTAAAATGTAAGTACTTTGGTATGACTGGGAGCATACAGTGAGTATTAGGAGTTAAAAGAGATGAAAATGGACAGAAGAGTCAGAAGAGGTTCTGCATGAAAACAATGGGGAACCATTGAAAGATGTTCAGCATGATGAGGTTATTGTATTAAAAAGATTCCTCTGACAGCAGCCAGAGGGTCAGGAAGTAAGTGTGACTGAGCCAGTAGAAATGTTGCTGCTCCTGCTAAGTCACTTCACTCGTGTCCGACTCTGTGCAACCCCATAGACGGCAGCCCACCAGGTTCCCCCATCCCTGGTTGCCATCACCTTCTCTGAGTAGAAGTGTTAGGAGGCTTTTAACAATATCCCCAAGGTTGGTGGCAGTGTGGATAGAGAGGACAAAATGGATATCTGCAGTGATGAGTAGATGGAGTAGAAAAGACTCTGATGCTGGGAGGGGTTGGGGGCAGGAGGAGAAGGGGACGACAGAGGATGAGATGGCTGGATAGGCATCACTGACTTGATGGACGTGAGTCTAAGTGAACTCTGGGAGTTGGTGATGGACAAGGAGGCCTGGCGTGCTGCAATTCATGGGGTCACAAAGAGTCGGACACGACTGAGTGAACTGAACTGAACTGAACTGGGGATGTGAAAGAAAGATGTAAGTGAAACTGCAAAATTCCAAAGATAGAAAGAAGAAACACAAATTTTACTTTGGAAATAAAAAATGTTTACTCTTTGATTGGCAGCTGTGGAACATCATGGAGCATATTCTTACCTGAGCTCTGCTGAAGCCAGGAACAGGAACGGGCAGATGAGAAGAGCGAGCAGAGGGGATGTGATAACATCCTAGGAAGAACCATACTGAAAGCGTATCTACTGATATTACATAAAGGCTTCTTGTGGACCTGTGGTTAAACAATGTGAAATTTTATAAAAAAAAAAAAAAAAAAGAATCACCAAAATAATGTTGAGATACTTTGCTTCACCAGCTTCTGCCTTCTGAGCATATTCAGCACGAATTCCATTTTGAAGATGACAAATCGAAAGTAAGTGGCAAACTGAAAGTGTTGTTAGTCATCAGAAAACACTAAATATATTTCATACTTCTAAAGCTCTGTCTTTGGTGCACTGCTGGAATAATCATGATAAACCTCACGAAAGTCCCAGGAGGTAGGCACGGAGCATGACAGTACTCTGTAGCATCCTTGTAAATAATAACAGATGCTCATCCATCCACAAAACCATTCTGTGCCAGACTGCCTTAGGTCATAGGTTGGTTGAACAAAGGAAATCCCAGTTTTCTACCTGTCCCAGCTCAGAGATTGGCATTCAGTGTAACTGTTGTCAAACCCACTGGAGTCAGGAAATCTTGCACAGAGAGTAACACCTTGGGATATTAGAACCTTGTCAAGGAGCTCAAAACACAATAACCTGAGTCATTGATTCACTAACACCAGGAGGTCCTTGTGGGGCAGAAAGTGGCTTTGCATACAATTTAAA
The DNA here is from genome assembly GCA_006410875.1 of Neotragus pygmaeus. NCBI lineage: Eukaryota > Metazoa > Chordata > Mammalia > Artiodactyla > Bovidae > Neotragus > Neotragus pygmaeus. Next base: position 549,304 of record SJYV01017254.1, read on the forward strand.
AAGACTTGATACCTTAAAATCAGCTAGTTAGTGGTCAAGTCAGAATTCCAGTAAATTAAGTCCTCTATTTACTAAACCCAAATACTTGGCAATATCAGAGGAATATCTAGAGGGATCTTGGAGGATGCATGCCTTAGAAACTCCCCTGATGAGCTCAGCTGCATTCACAATTTGCTTGGTACAGAGCCATTTGGTTCACCAGCTAAATGCACTTGGAGAGGTGGCCCAATCTCCACTCCAGCACCTTTCATTCATCTTCTCCTAAATTGATGCTGTTCCTTTTAGCCCACTTTCAAGCCAGAGCCCCTGCTATTTTGACTGGAGGCAGAAAATGAGTAAGGAAGAGTGTTAATTCCCATCAACAAATATCCTGAGATGTTCCCTTGTTGCTTTGGCATGGCACCTCATGACATTTTCAGCTTCTCCTTCACTACAATGGGGATTAAGATCACACTGTCCTGCCTCCTGGGCATATTGTATGGTTCTTGAAAAACTAATCTAAAGTCATTTAAGCTCAATGGCCTCACAGAGTTTACAACTTTTGATAGAACAGAACATTCTCGAAAATATGCCCTTCAAAAAGAAAAGAAAAGAAAGAACCCACTTCTCCTTTAAAAACAAGAGAATGGAAATCATAGCAGTTATCTGTTTCTACTCAGGGCTGAATTGTTCTTGCAAGAATCTTTTTCACTGTGCTTTTAAATATTGTATTATGTGACATCAAATCCTGTTTTAATGCAACATATTGATTGTCTTATAGGCTAGGGTATTACCATCTTAAAGAGATTCAAAGTAAATGATTAAATACAGCTTATGCCATTGCAGTCACCAGCAATTTAACATTCTCTTCTGATTGGTGTGTGTAATGGCTGGCTGCTCAAGTGATGAGGGCTGGAACATCCCGCAATCATGACTATAAAATGAAAGTAAAGGACAACCCAAAGCCTGGGACCATCCCCCAAACCTTCCACCAAGTAGCTGACATACATTAATTTAAAAAAATACGGTAGGCTTAGTTCCTTTAGGATAGACAGTTTATTTGTATACTACAGTCAATTCCCGCATAGAAACCTTCAAGTTTTGAGCTTTCAGTGACGTGGATGTGTGTCCCATCAACGTAGGGTATGAGTGAAATCGCAGCCTGCCCTCCATCTCGCATTGCTGACAATCCTTCAGCCCTCCCATCGCTCACCTCCTCTCCCTCTGCCAGTCAGTAACTCTTCTTGCCTGTACACTTGATGCCCGCCCCTGTATGCCAGTTGCTGTGCTATACTACTGTACTTTTCAAGGTACTGTACTGTAAAATTAAAAACATTTTGTTTCTTTTGTGTTTATTTTTTATGTATTATTTGTGTGAAAAGTATTATAAGCCTATTACAGTACAGTACTATATACCAATTGTGTTTATTAGGTACCTAGGCAAAGAAATAGAGGAAAAGAACAGAATGGGAAAGACTAGAGATCTCTTCAAGAAAATTAGAGATACCAAGGGAACATTTCATGCAAAGATGGGCTCAATAAAGGACAGAAATGGTATGGACCTAAAAGAAGCAGAAGATATTAAGAAGATGTGGCAAGAATACACAGAAGAACTGTACAAAAAAGNCCACTAGAGAAGCCTATACACACACACACAAATATATTTATTTAATGAGTGGGCAGATGGCAATGGTATGAAGCTGTTTACACTGCCACTTGACTAAAACCCTGGAAAGGTATAACAAAATAACACAGCAAAACAAAACAATCCCAAGCACATTAATTAAGGAGCCACTGAGGACTACTTCACTTCTGTGGCACTCCCCTTCACTTTCTTTCAATGGTATCTACAGTTTTTTCCCATGGCTCCGTCTGCAACCCTATCCGAGTTGGCAACAAGGTGCGTTCATGGGAAGAAGCCCTCGAGACCCGCAAGAGCTTCCTTCTCCCAAACAGTGAGTGGAGAGAGGTGAGAAGGAGGGGTGGGGGCAGGAGGGAGAGGCGTGGGGGGATGGAGAGGGAAAAAAAGGAATCTCCTCCTTTCAGTCATTTCTCAATATCCCTACAAGTGAGAAAACTGAAACTCAAGGGGGTTACATAATTTAGCCTTAAGGATCTCTGTGCAGAGCAGAGACAGGATTTAAACCCAGGCTTGACTAAATGAGAAGACCCTGCTCTCTTCTTTCTCCCCCTTGCCCCTGAAATGGGGTCAGTGAGAGCCTGATTCTGACTGAGCCAAACAAAAAAGCACCCACCACCCACCACACTCAGGTGAGAGAAAAGAAAATACATTCAGCAACTAAGCATTTCAGAGGGAGATGTCTCCCTAATGTACCTTACTCTCTCCAGTACCATTGGTTTCTAGCACTTGCCTGCATTCTTCCCTTTGCCTAGAAATTCCCCGCCTCTGACCAGGCTCTAAGGACCAGTTAAAGATTTCCTCCTCCAGGAAGTCTTGCTGATTCATCCCTCTCTGCCAGCCCTTGAAGTTTTCCCTCCACACAGTTGACAGCCCACATTACTGGTAATAAAAATATGAATATAAGGCACAGCAGTAGTAGTTTTTATTGAATTCTAACTCTATGTCAAGTTCTGTTCTCAGTGAGTAATAGACGTAAAGTTTAATCCTTACAACAGCNTCTGAAGGAGATCAGCCCTGGGATTTCTTTGGAGGGAATGATGCTGAAGCTGAAACTCCAGTACTTTGGCTACCTCATGCGAAGAGTTGACTCATTGGAAAAGACTCTGATGCTGGGAGGGATTGGGGGCAGGAGGAGAAGGGGACGACAGAGGATGAGATGGCTGGATGGCATCACCGACTCAATGGACATGAGTTTAGGTGAACTCCGGGAGTTGTTGATGGACAGGGAGGCCTGGCGTGCTGCGATTCATGGGGTGGCAAAGAGCCGGACGTGACTGAGCGACTGAACTGAAGTGAACTGAGGCTAACTTTGTTGGACTGAAGAACAAACTGGATTGACAAATGCACTCTCAGAATGGAACTCATTTTTATGCAGGGGAGTTACTGTATTGGCGTAGCTGAGAAAGGAAAAAGTAAAAACACCCTTTATTTATTCAATGAACTTTTTTGTCAATGACTAGGGTTATGCTGATGTCCAGCAACCTTCAACATGCTTTCAGTCAAAGCACATCCTTCTATGGTTTTAGAAGACCCAGCTCTGAGGGAAAGCATTAAAGTAAAAATAAAATTTGCTGACCACCAGCAGCAGCATATAAAATAGAACTGGTGTTTGTATTATAGAGAAACAGACTCCCAGAAGATCTGGAAGGGAAGAGGGATCAGAAACACTGCTCATTTGATCATTTGGAAAGAATGATCTGTACCGGCACTGACATGAACGGTAACCATGCCCATTTTAGGAAGGATACACATCCCAAATGAGCTCCCTGTGGATGTGGGATGATTGGACACTCCTTGCCTATGATGGGTTCCTGGGAACCAGCCTTGCAATTCAGCAGGATTTGAGCTTTCTTTGTGCTGGTCACCCCTGGGGAACTAGCGTCTATCACGTTGGAAAGGAGCTGCAGTAATGGAGAAGGGGATAGAGTCAAGGGCATATGGGTGGCAAAGGTTGCATACAAGAAGATATCCCTACATGGAAGGCAAAGAGAATGTTGGAAAGAGACTTTTCATTCAGGGCAGGAGTGTGTATCTCTTTTAGTTTGAAGTTATCCCAAAGAGGGTGTCCCAGGAGGGGTCGCTTCCTAAGGGCACAGCATGTCCCTTCCATGAATGTTCACCTAACTCAGCTTCTTAGTTTACACTTAGAAACATAAGGTTTTGATTAGCTGTGACCTGGCCAGACTCACTCAGTTTGTCCTTTGTAGAGCTGTAGCCAAGCTCCAAGCTGACCTTCCAGCGAACTTCCCTTTTCATCCTGACATTTCCGTCTCAACCCTTTGCAGTTTGGCTGAAGGCCACTCTCTGTTTTTCAAAATATGAAGTTGATTTTCAATATTTCAGAGCAAACAAAAACACAAAATCAGAATGGTTAAGTGGAGAAGATAAAAAATAGTTCCCAAAGAGTCATTCCCAAATTAGCAGGGGTTTTAAGAATACGTGGGTCAGGTCAAACATTTCCAAGAAAAGAGATATGCCCTTTGGTAGGCAGAGTGGGGTGAGGGAGACCAGTAACTTTAAGAGTGAAATGTGCCTCTTGTCGGTAGAATGGGGTTTGTGATAGAGGAAGGAGAACTGAATGCCAAGAATAAGTTGGCATATGGCAGCCTAGCATAAGTTTTCCAATGAAATGAGGTTTTCCTACTACAAGATGGGTGTGTTGTTCCGTGAGTATTTGGGATGAGAGCCCCAAGGTAAAGGGAGCAAATGATAACTTGGAATAAGCATTCTGAAGAAGTATGACTAGGTTTAGTCAAGGGCTCTCTGTTTAACACATAGGTCTGTGATCATTCAGGTTAGGTGAGACCAACAGATCAGGAGTCTACTGCCACTGAAAAGATGGTTGTTATTCACAGATCCCACGAGGAGGGGTGGTGCCATGCCCCATGCACAATCACACCAGGATGCACCAGAGTTGACCAAGAAGCTGAGGGAGCAAAAGAAAGCATGGATGTGAATCTTTATTGTGGCTTCTTGAGGGAAGAGATGGGCAAGGCAAGGTAAGCAAGATTAGGATTGGATAGGTTGAATAATTCCAGTGGGCTATGAGGTACAAGATTGTTTCTAGTTGTCTGGTACTTGGGCAGGGGTTGAGGGTGAGGATAGCAGCCTGGTTGGAGGTGCTGGGGTGTGGACTCTGGATCGGTTTGTATATGAAAGCCTTCTAGCAGATGAGTTGTTTACTATTTTAGAAATTGGCTACAGGGTCATTAACCTGGGTTCTACCCCTGGTCAGGGACTTCCCAGGTGGCTCAGGGGTAAAGGATCCACCTGCCAATACCAGAGATGTAAGAGGCATGGATTCAATGCCTGGGTTGGGAAGATCCCCTAGAGTAGGAAATGGCAATCCACTCCAGTATTCTTGCCTGGAAAATTCCATGGACAGAGGAGCCTAGTGGGATACAGTCCATGGTGTCACAAAGAACTGGACATGATTGACCAGGCAGAGCACAGGATGAGTAAAGCCACAAATGTCAAAACATTGGAAACACAGAAAATAAAGAAGCATGATTCAAACGTGATCTAAGGATGATGTGACTAATTTAGGGAAGGAAAGAGGCTTCTGGTAACATACCAGTAAGTAGTTTCCCTGTGATCTAATTAGACATGTTTTGAGAGGTGACAGGATCCAAGAGGGTACAGGTAAAATCCTGAGAAGGAGAGAGGTCTCCCTGGGTGAGACAGGAGTATCCACCTGCAGGCAAGTGTCTCATAAAGGGAGCCATAAGCACACAGGGAAATGGACCCACGATAGGAAATGACAAGCTCCGTGTGAAATTGTAGCTCTCTCAAATGGAAAGTGGCCACCACCTACAAAGAGCACTGCTGAGACCGTGCCCTGAGACATGAGGGTCACTACTACAATTTTTCCTTGTATTACAACAAGAAAAACAGCGGCTCCAATGTCAACCCTGTCCGTTGTGGGAGACAGCATTCGCACAGAGCCACACAGCAGGGCAGCTCTCAGCTCAACTTGTACTGTTGGGTTTATAGCAATAGTCTCTGGGATCTGTTTAAAGAACTTTACTTGTACAATGTTGACCTGTTAAGGAAAATTGACTTTTCTATTTATTACTGATGAAATCATGAGAAGAAGCTCAGGGAGAGAGTGTGCGTGAAAATAAACAAGGCTTGACAAAAAATTATTCTCTCTGCTACTCCCCTTTAATGCATTTATCAAACAGGCCCTTTCCCCGCAACAGGATCCCTCCGGATTCAAATCTAAATGTGAACACTTGAAACGAAGAGTGTAGTAATTGGGAAAGTGGCTTTCAACCACCTGGTGAATGAGAAGTGGGAAGCAAGGAAACACAACCCTGAGTCTACTCTCAAATCAAGAAAACCGTTGGCTCTCTCATTTATTTTTTAGTGGCTTGGGGAAAGGAGAAAGTGCAAAGTGATTTGCACTCAAATTTCCACTGTAGAGAGAAGTTACAATGATGTAAAGTGGGGACAAATTTCAGACTATGATGATCTGTGCAGGCAGGTTTTAAGGCAGAATGCATGAGAAGGGTGGGGGGCGGGGGACAGTAAGGAGAGAAACTGGGAATGAAGAGATGGACTTGGAGTTCTGCTACACTCAGTTCAGTTTCCACAACTAGAAGACCCCCTATTCTACTAGAAAACTCACCGGAAATGGGCTACAGCTACACTTAACAGATAAAACAGCCGCTGATACCAAGAACCACTAGGTGGCATTTGTGATTTATTACTTTCGAAGCTGAGATTTTTTTTTTTTTTTTAATGTCTCTGCTGATCCTTTGCTTGGACTGAACAAGACGTTTAATATTCTAAAGGATTTCATTCAAGAAATGCATAGTTGATTCTCTTTATCAAGCTCGGAGACCGTTGGCGGTGGGGAGGGGGTCGGGGTGACTGCTTTAAGAAGTTGAATTTCAGATCATCTGCATTCTTCTGCCGGTCCTCTCTGACCCCACACCATCAGCTTACATAAGTAATTACTTGTCTACAATTAAGCTGTAAATAATGCAATCACTCCATTCTTGTCCCGTCACTCCAGTCCCAACCACAACAAATAGTGCTAATCACATACTTATTCAAGTGTGTAATTATTCACAGTTAAACTTCTGTCACTTTCACCCTGTTTGGAAACAGCAGAACACAACCTGTAATTAGCAAATGTGGCTCCAGGCACTTTTGCTTGGGAGCTCGCCAGGGATTCGGCACCTAGGCGCTCCTTTGATCTGGGAGCTGGCAAGACGCCTCACCCTGAGGCCAGAGTGCTATCAGCACTCTGCAAGTCACTGAGATCAATGAATATGTCAAAGGCATCTATCCCAAATCACATATTACTTCCCTCTCTCACTGTGGTTTCTGCCTTTAGTATATATTTCATAGACTTCCCTTTTCTTTTTGAACCCTTTGACTTCAGTTTAAAGGGTTACCACTAAGGTCTGCAAGCCCCTGTGTTTTCAACTTGGGTTAAAAAAAATGAAAGTCTGGGAAGTCCCTCTTGATGGTCCCTGTTCTTTCTTAACTGTGCGGATTCCTTGAACACAAGCGCAACCAAGGAGGGATGACCTTTGCTACCTCACCTGGACCACAAGAAGGAGGAAGCCAGAGTTTCAGCCAATCCCTGTGAGTACCACTTTTCTCCAGACCTCAGCTAAACCACCCAGTGGCTGGGTACTTGGTTGTCAGGGAGACTGGGTAAACCGTAAACGTGTTTCAGAACAAATCCATTATATTTTATTAGGGGATAAGAAGCTCAGACCCTTCCCAGGGAATGGTAATAGTGTCCTCATAGGTGGAAAACATCACTTGGTAGCTGGCTTCCTTCCCTATAAGGTCATTGTATGCTTGACATATGAGGTAGCGCACTGCATGAAAGTATGACTATATTGGGCCCGCAGAAAGAAAGAGGCATAAAGACATAGTAGGTGCATTCTTTAATTTGACTTTTGTTTGCATGTTATATTAAGAGTGATCATTTGCTTGTTTGAGGAAAGATTATCCTACCTTCATTAAGACTCCAGTGGCAATTACCCAATGAACACAAGTTCAGCCTGTTAAACCATACCTAGCCTGGTTTAATGTCTTCCTTTCCTGAAGTATCCAAGGAAGACGGAGGTTTTTCACTTCAACCAGAATGAATGCTCTTCACAGAAGAAGGGTAAACACAACTGCAGTAAGTTCTTTGTATATAAACACTAGATAGGCCTTCAGTTCTCATCAAACCAAGCTAGTTTTAAAAATACTATTTAGAGATTTCAGATGGAAGAATGAGCTTCCCAGGTGAGCTTCCCAGGTGGCACTAGTGGTAAAGAATCCAACTGCCAATGCAGAAGACACAAAGAGACAACCAGTTTGATCCCTGGGTTGGGAAGATGCCCTGGAAGAGGGCATGGCAATCCACTCCAGCATCTTTGCCTGGAAAATCCAATGGACAGAGGAGCCTAGCGGGCTGCAGTCCATGAGGTCACAAGAAATCGGACATGACTGAAGTGACTTAGCATGCAGAGGGAAGAAAGGCCCTGCAAGCTTCTCTATCAGAGAAACTTGTCCTCAGAAGCAAAAGCTTCTAAGAGGGAAAGATGACGTGAGAGCACTGTGAGGCTGCTGCGCTGGCCAGCTAACTTCACCAAATGAGCCAAATTAGCCCTGGCAAAGAGCACTGTGACAGATGTGGGAGCCAGATTGCCATGATGTTTTTATTTTATCATTTTTTTTTTTAAAGATGCAATGCTATGACTGCGTCTATGTGAGCAAAGCGGAACAGCACCAAGTAGTTATCTAGTGATTTTGATGAATACAGACTGACAAGCAATCTGGAGGATTAGTTTAAAAACAAACCCAGAAAGACTTATTTTCTCCAACAGTAGTGGTCTTTAACAGAGCTTCACTGATAGTCACACTGATGATTTTAAAAGCCCCATTTCGTTTAGCCCATGTGGACACAAACAAGACTCGTGTGGCTATTTTTGTTGACTACTGTTTAGAAGATCTTAATATGCAGCCCACTAACATAGTAATAGGATGACAACACCAGCACTGCTCATTGTGAAGATGAGTGCAAAGATGGCTCACCGTCACTGCCCGGGTCACCCTCCCAGGAGGACCGAAAAACCTTTTACACACTCATTTCCTTCCTGACCTCAGGGTATCATTATGACATTTAGTTATGAGTCTCTGCTTTCTGCTTTCATATATATATATATATATACATATATATGTATATATACATGCGTGTGTGTGCATTTCCGTCTGTGTGTATGTGTAACTCAGCAGAGAGCTAGAACCGAAATAGTCATGCTGCTGCTAAGTTACTTCAGTCGTGTCCAACTCTGTGTGACCCCATAGACGGCAGCCCACCAGGCTCCCCCGTCCCTGGGATTCTCCAGGCAAGAACATTGGAGTGGGCTGCCATTTCCTTCTCCAATGCATGAAAGTGAAAAGTGAAAGGGAAGTCGCTCTTCGCGACCCCATGGACTGCAGCCTACCAGGCTCCTCCGTCCATGGGATTTTCCAGGCAAGAGTACAGGAGTGGGGTGCCATTTGCCTTCTCCAAAAATAGTCATGAGCAACTTCCAACTATAACACATCAGAAATCAGTCCACTTCCTTCCATGCCTACTATCATCACCTTAGTCTAGGCCACTGCCATCTCTCACCCAATCTCTGTAACTGGTCTCTTCATTTGGCCTGGTAGCCCTCTGTCTAGAACATTCCCACCATAACAGGGACACTGATTTTAAAACATAAATCTGTTCATGTCACACTCTGATTAAAACTCTCCAGTGCTCTCCCTCTGCACTTAGAATACTCCTGACCATGAGCTATAATGCCCTACTCATCCACTCCTGGCTGGTTCTCCATCTTCATTGTATATCCTTCTCCCTGGCCAGCCTCACTAGCCTTTCAGCTGTATGTCAGGCCCAGAGTCATGCACAACTTGTACCTTCCATTGGATTGCTCTTCTAGACTCTCCTAAAATAGCCCCAGCTCACACAGCTGGTGTTTGGGGTCCATCTTACATAAGATGGGATGTCCCCCAGCCTCTTCAGTCTCAGCCCTGTGATAGATTCCTTTATAACAAGTCATGACTTGCAATTAGTCTATTTGTTTGCTCATAATGTATTAGTCTCCACTAGAACATAAGTTCTGTGGGGCAGAGTCTATTACTACCTCATTCACTACTGGCTCTCCAAGGCCTGCTCCCAAACTTGGTCAACTAAATGAGCATATATAATTTAATTGATCTAAAGACCAAAGCATAGAATGTGAACTGCCTTTTGAAAGTTCTTTAAAGTAATTGCAAGTAAACAGAAAGTAATACTTCCCACATCCCTACATTTTATATTAAAAATTTTCAAACATACAGGTTAGAAAACTTTCTAGTGAACATTCTTCAGATTCTACCACTAACATTTCCTTGTGCTCAACTTATCACATATCTAATGGTCTATCTATTGCTCTACCTACACTTCTATCCATCTGATTTTTTTGTACCTTTCAAAGGCAACTGCAGACAGCAATATATTTCCTCCTAAACACTTTAGAATATTATTAAGTAAAATTCAATATTTGCGTTTTTATTTTGCTATAAATTTTACATATCATGAAATGTATGACTCAAGAGTATTTTTACTAATTTTTAACAAACACATGGATGGGGCTGGAGACTGTCATACAGAATGAATAAATCAAAAAGAGAAAAACAAATATCACATGTTAACACATACAACCTAGATAGCATATTCAAAAGCAGAAACATTACTTTGCTGACTAAGGTCCATCTAGTCAAGGCTATGGTTTTTCCTGTGGTCATGTATGGATGTGAGACTTGGACTGTGAAGAAGGGTGTTGGAGAAGACTCTTGAGAGTCCCTTGGACTGCAAGGAGATCCAACCAGGCCATTTTGAAGGAGATCAGCCCTGGGATTTCTTTGGAAGGAAAGATGCTAAAGCTGAAACTCCAGTACTTTGGCCACTTCATGTGAAGAGTTGACTCCTTGGAAAAGACTGATGCTGGGAGGGATTGGGGGCAGGAGGAGAAGGGGATGACAGAGGATGAGATGGCTGGATGGCATCACCGACTTGAAGGACATGAGTCTGAGTGAACTCTGGGAGTTGGTGATGGACAGGGAGGCCTGGCGTGCTGTGATTCATGGAGTCACAAAGAGTTGGATACAACTAAGCAACTGAATTGAACACGTATATGTGGAATCTAGGAAAATGGTACAGATTATTGGTATTGTTGCATATATCAGTTATTTATCTCTTATCGCTGCTGAGTATTACTTCATCATGTGAATATACTATGGTTAGTTTATTCATTTTCCTGTTGATAGACACCCTGGTCATTTCCATTTGGAGATTATTATGGATAAAGACTTCCTAAACACTCTTTTAAAAATATTTTTGTGAAATGGTTTTCATTTCTCTTGGGTGAATACCTAGAAGTGGAATCATGGGTTATAGGTATTGTTGGATTATAAGTATTGTTGGGTTATAGGTATTGTTAGGTTATAGAACGTATGTTTCATGTTACAAGAAAGTTACAGAACTTCTACCAAAATGACTCACAATTTTCCCACAAAGAATGTATGAGTTCCTTTATAACCTTGCCAACACTTGCTGTCATCAGTCCTTTCCATTTTAGTCATATTCATGGATGATTTGAGGTATCTCATTCTGGCTTTAATTTGCATTTTCCTGATGACTCATGCTGTTGAGCACCTTTTAATGGGTGTATTGACAATTTGCATGTCTTCTTTTTAAACTTTTCAGAATCTTATTTTTAATTGAGTTGTTGGTATCTTTATTATTGAGATATACCACTTCTTTATATTGCCTGGATATGGCATTCTCTGTCAGATATGTTTTCCAAACATTTTCTTCCAGTTTGTGGCTTACCTTTTATTTTCTTACATAAGTTGGTTGTTTTGTTTTGCAGAAAAGATGTTTTTACTTCAGAGGTAGTCAAATAGACCAGTTTTTTTTAATGGTATTGTTTTCTGTGACCTGAGCAATCTTTCTCTATCCCTAATTCATGTAGATACCCACCTATGTTATCCTTTAAAGATCTTACCTTTACAACGCTCCATCTCGAAGTAATTTTTGTGTACAATATAAGGTATAATGGGAGCTCATAGTTTTTGTTTTCCTTATGGATATCCATTTGTTCTAGCAACAGTTGCTAAAAAGACTTTTCCTTCCCAATTGACTCGCTTTGGCATTGTTATCAAAAACCAAATGACTAGGTAAGTGTGGTTTGTTCCTGGGCTTTCTATTCTGTTTTAATATCCATATGTTGATCTTGATGTCAGTGCTAGTCTTGATTACTGCAGCTCTGTAGTAAGTCTAGAAATCAGACAATCTGTGTCCCATGTTGGTATTTTGATTTTTCTGGGTCATTTATATTTCCATATAATTTTTAAACCAGCTTGTGAATTTCTATAAAACATCTGTGGTAGTTTTGACTGAGATTATATGGCATTGTAGGTAGCACTTCTCTGATGAAATGTTAATACCCTTGCAAAGTATCCCCTTGAAACACCCTCTCTTGCACTTTGGAGGGTCTTGTCAGTTCTCCATTAAAGGTTGTTTGGATCAAGACATTGTGTCAGATGTTGTTTCCTCTGCTACAATAACCAGTATTTTTAAGTGCATTTAGGAGCTATTTATCCTAATCTTATTAAGTTCACAGGCACCAAAAAACTCCTTTAGTGAGAAATTTTTTTCTCCAAATTACATGTGAGAGTCCCGAGGCCCAAGGAGTTCCTATATTTTGTCCAAGGTCAGACAGCTAGCAAGGGAAGATTTGAATCCAGATGCCTCTTCCTCTGAAGCTTAAATGTTCCAGGAGACTGAGTTTTATTACCCTTTATTGCCTATTATCCTATGGGAGTCTGAGGGAGTGGGGGTTTGTATCAGAGGGAATCCAAATACTGATCGAATGGAAGACAGACAAGGTCACTTTGTTGTGGTGAAGAAGCAGAACCCTTCAGGAGAGAGTCTGTGTGGCTTTGTCTCGGGATGGTCGGGTCAGAGGATACCTTCCCAGGAAGGTGGAGTGAGCAGGACCTGGAGGAGACTGAAGGCAGACAGCCTTTCTCCCAAATTGGCTAGGGGAGGCCCAGACTAGAGGTGACCATTTAAAAACAGCCTGTTCTAATGCCTTTAGCTGCCTGGGAATATTTATATCTTGAGAAACTCACATGTGATGGACTTGGCAATAGCCGCAGGGCACTGGTTCCTCCTCCACCCCTCTGATGTGCTCAGGGCAACAGAGAGAACACAGAGATTCACAAATGAGCTTTCTTTGTAGGGCACTGGCTGCTTTGAAATTCTTCATTAAATCTTTTTCACAAATAAATTGCCCAGTGTCCATGGGGAATATTTCCATCTTTTAATCATATGCAGTTTGAATTGACTCAAGAGTTTCAGTGTGCAGGGGTTGGTGTGGAGGGCCTTAGTAAGGGGGAGAGCGGGGGACCTTGGAAAGCTCAGCCCAGCCTGTGCAATCTCTTTTGAATGTAAGTAACAAAAGGAGGCCCCAAAGGGAGCATTTGGGGGGAGCTTAAATTCTGTGCTGTGTTTAGCACCTATCGCGACTATGGATTTTTGAAACAATGAAAGTTAATTATGTACCTAATCTATTGGTTTGATATGGGTTCCAGAAGTGAAGTCTTATGGTTTGACTTTCCTCTCATAGGCTGGTGAGCCATTCTAGATTAATAGTTTAAATAAAATGTCAAGTATCTGATTGCCATGGAAACACTAATGCAAAGTGGACCCTGTAGCACTTCGTGCTGTAGAATTACAATGATATGAATTACCTTAGTCTTGAGACACCTTCTAAAATGGCCAGAACTGCATCCCTGAAAAATGAGTCATTCGTGCACAAAGCAAGAAATAGTGTGAAATGCTCCCACATCGTCATGTCACCAGGTACATAGTTATACATTGGACCAGTGTCAGTTTCTTTCAAAGAACAGGCATGGGTAAGGCTGGCAGACTTTACTGTGGTGTGGTCCTCACTTATTGTGGAGGGATCAGTGAGGAGAGGGTGCCAGCTCGAGTGGTCCTCAGTCCTGGGGAGGGGGAGTGTCTAAGGGATGCCAGTGACCAGGCAGAGGTCAACAAGCTCAAGAACTTGCAGCAGTCACGTTGGGGCTTGCTCCAGGACCTCTCCTTGGAACACATGTTCTGACTGACTCCCCAGCCTGATTATCAGAGCACTGCTGATTATGTTATGCAAATGATAGAAGATGGATTTCACATTTCCCCCAGCCAGGCTTTGCACAGCTTTGCATTTATTATCCCCCTTTAAAAATACAGAGTCCTCAGAGATGGGGAACGACTCATTTTTATTTGTTCACCAGCAGAGTTGGCGCAGACCTGTCAAGCAGTCATCCTGGGCTGTGATCTGCAAAGCTGCCCTTTGTTGTTCGATTCCCCCACCCCCCGGATTGTTTACAAGACACACACAGACATCTGCACGCCTCAACACAAGTTATTTCCTGATTCGGCAAAACTTGTCAGCCTGGGTGATGAAAATGTTACAGCATTTGCTGACAAGCCATCAGATAAACCCCGAGTTATGTCCCCAGCACCTAGTCCTCATTCCCATGGCAGAGAGGTAAACACTTTAGCAGGTCCTGGTTCCAGATGATTGTGCAATCAACCATCTGCCCCTACTGCTTTCCACTCAGGTGTTGGTCCATCACCAGGAAAATAGTGTCTACATTTTCCACCTTTAGGAAATAGAAGGACTAAGCTTGTGTTTACTAAATTACCAATAAGATCTAGAAGTCAAGGTTAGGTCTCTTGATTTTAGATAAAGGTCTTTATTCTTCACAGTGGAAATGTCTGAACCACATGTCCACCATGGTAAGAGTTTTCCTTCTGTTCTTCTTGCCGCTGTGAAAGCCTAGAAACCATAGCGTAGTTTTCTTTTATCCTCTCCCCCCTCCCACTCTCTCTGTCATTCTGCCCTGGGCTCCCACCCCAGGGAGCAACTAATATAATTTGTGTAAGATGAGCAACTGGAAACGAATGGGGCCGAGATCAGCTGACATATCCAGTTCCTTCAGAAGAATCTGTGTGATAATTTCCCCTGATTTACAAGACACAGTCTAGCAACAGTATGAGCTCATCAAAGTGGGGAAAAATGGCCTCTTGTCACAACTTGGTAAAAGCTCTACAGATCTTTGTCAAGTGGGAATAAAACTCTATAGCTCTAGAAAGGTTTATTAAATCAGAGATTTATAATCTACCTTTGCAAATAGCTACTTACCACCTACCTCTGGTGAATTATGATTCATTTCAGATGTCTGAAACTGATATATGAGAGCATATGTATCATAGATGTGCATGTATAGATGTACATCTATGATGTGTGTGTGTGTTTGTGTTTGAACAATCATATGCATTGGTGACAATTGTACTGAGTGTCTGTGAATGTGTAAAACACTAGAACTTGGAGATTAATCTACATTGATAATTGATGATAACAGCAATGAACATTGGCTGAGCCCTCTGATGAGCCAGGGTATTTATAAATATCTTTTACTGTTATATAAACTTGGTAAGTAGATGTAGCTCTGTTTTTCAAATGGGAAAACCAGGACAGACGGTTTATTTGACTGTTCAGGTTATAATGTGATGCAGCCAGGATTCAAATAAAGGCCTGTGCTAACCCATAGTCCATGCTATACACATTGATAAGAAGCCTTGTAGCTTTCAGTGGAAGCAAACCGAATGCAAGATGTCTTAAAACATAATGGGAATTTATTGTCTCACATATCTGTAAAAATCAGAGATTGGTTTCAGTGGAAGCTTGCTCTGGCATCTTAAATGATATCACCAAAGGCATAATTTCTTGCAGTCAATTCACTCTTGTCCTTCATAAAGGGGATTCTGTTGGGCACAGCAGCTCTGTCTCTTTACCACAATACCTTCCCATTGGTTCTGGATGAAACATCTTTGACATACCAATCAGAAAAGAGAGACAGCTTCTTAACTCTCAGAGAAGAGACATATTCCTTTCCCTTAGAATTCCAACAAATATCCTCAATTAAATCAAATTAAATTAAATCCTGATAGGATTACATCCCCATCCTTGAACTGATCACTTGGCCAGGGAAAAGACTCAGTCAGGACCCACCTCTGGTACTGTGGGTGGATCAATTCCACTCAATCACCTGGCTAAGAATAGAGAGGAAAGATGTTGCCCCTGAGGATACTGTTCAAAATAATAACCAACAATTTTCCTGCTTATACTCCCAATAAGGAATATGTAGTAGAGATAATGAAGCAAAAAAAAAAAAAGAAACCACACACACACACATTTCAACACAACACTGTGTGACACACTCAAGCAGGGATAGTAAACAAGAACTGAGAAAGACAACGTAAGAAATTGTCAGAGAAGAAATAAACAAGGGCAGACTCCCAGAACAGAAAGTTTGATCAGTTTTTTTTTTTATTCTTGCTGTTGGTTTGTCTTTTTTTTTTTTAAGTAGGAAATAGCCAAGAGTTGGAAAAGAAAAGCTGAAGTGTAAAAGTGGAGAAATCCATCATCTGGAACCATGTATGTTCATTCTTTTGCATATTACAGCTGAAACAAATTATTTTGGCAATGCTAAGTGATAGATAGCAAAAGTGAACAACCTAGGCTCTCTAGTAATATCAGATATCAAATGGCTGCAAATGTTTGAGCTGGAAATTAGCAGGGCAAAAATGCCACTTAATGTTTTTTTGTTCGATTCTGTATCCCATGTGTTAGGAGAGGGATTAACGTAAGATGATAAATAGAAGGAAGGCAAACCAGTGTCCGTGAGATGTGAGGTCATTGTCTCAAAAATCATGTGTGAAGCATGTATTAGATGATGTGTCAGGCACAAAGCTGGGAGAGAGGACAAAGCTGGATTAGGGACTGTTTTCAAGGAGCTCACAGTCTTACACTGCAGGTGATGAGATATCAATCACAATCCAGCATGGTAGATAGAATATGGAGAAAAGAAAGAAACACCACAGTGCACAAGAACTGACTCGACTAGAGAAATATGAGTCCACAGCTGAGTTCTGGAGAAGGAAATGGCAACCCACTCCAGTGTTCTTGCCTGGAGAACCCTGCGGTTGGAGGAGCCTTGTGGGCAACAGTCCATGGGGTCGCAAAGAGTCGGACACGACTGAAGCGACTTAGCACAGTTGATCAGTTGATTCAAATAAGAGGCAACAATAGACTAAATTAGCATGTGGATTTGGAAGTTGAATAATGTGTCTTAGCTAAGCTATGTTGTAGGAAAGGCAACCTGAGTTAAATTTAAAAAAAAAAAATAAGGAGAAGAAAGGAAGGAGGAAGAGGGTTGAAAAGAAGGAGAAAGGAAGGAAATAAGGGAAAGGGAGGAGGGGAGAAGGAAGGACAGAAAGAGGAAGTGAAGGAAATACAGTGTTTTCTTGTCTGATTGCACTTGTTTGTCCTGTGGTTTAATTGTTCAAGCCTTTTCTTTTTCTGTTTTTAAA
Organism: Neotragus pygmaeus; assembly: GCA_006410875.1. Lineage (NCBI taxonomy): Eukaryota > Metazoa > Chordata > Mammalia > Artiodactyla > Bovidae > Neotragus > Neotragus pygmaeus. The sequence continues at coordinate 566,415 of SJYV01017254.1, forward strand.
TTTTTCAGCAGGCCTGGCCTTAAAATGTCACCAACAGTAGCAGAAAGTGGGAAGGAATGAACTAACGTTTCTAATTAAAGCTAGCAAGAAAATGCAGTTGGTTTGGGGTATAGCTGTAAGAGAATTAATTTGCACACGTTTCATATCTTTCCACCCCGATACACACTCGATGATAATTTCTGGTATAATTTGTGGTATTACCTAGAGAAAAGGGACACTTTTCAAAAACTGAAACATCAATTTGGCACTAGGGAAGGAAGGCACAGATCAATTAATGATATTGTTTTTCCACTAATTGATACTCTGCCAAGACACTAATGTATGCATATTAGACAGAGAAAGGGAGGATGACAAACTGTTGTTTTGACCTTGTTAAAAGAAAGCATCATAAAAAACAATTTCAGACATCAGTAGCTTCAACTGAGAATTTTTTCTGCTTGTGATTGAGAAGTGTCACTGTGTCAGAAATTCTGGAAAGTGGATTAGAGGTGAGGAGTAGAGAGCCAGCATCAATTTTGCCTGAACCTGAAATGTGTCATTCCCTAACCCTGGAATTTCTTACGTTTCTACAAATATTCCTGCACTATAAGGTATTTGTAAGAGGCACATATACTGTGTTGCTATCCTGCTGAACTTGTCATTCATTAATATAGCATTAAAGCAGTGCCAGTTATACTGTTTCATCTTGCATTTCGTGGTTGGCATTGTAAACTTTCTGTTGACTTCCTCTACAACTCATTTTTGTTCAATTATTCATTGAGATAGGCTCCCCTGAAATTCGGGAGAAATTAAATGTTATATCCACATTCATACAAAATTAATGAATCATGATTAATGTTCCTACAATGAATACAAAAGGAATTAATCATGATTAGCAACATATTGAAATGTGCAGCTCAGAGTCTGAAGTTTCCCCTGCTTAGTATGTTTCATAGAAGCCTTGAAAGGGCTGTCCGTAGGTTTCTGCTGCTTTGTCATTTCGTCTGTTGTTTCAGCTGTTCTAAGTTATTGACTAAGGCTTGGGGACAATGTGGTAATAAATAAAATGGATGGTGAGTATTTTCCTCCTGGGATTCAGGAGTAACTAACTCTTCTATAAGGATGAGAATCATAAGCCTTTAGACTGGGCACTGGCATACAGTGGCTCATGAGTCGAGTCTGGTCCTGGGTCTTTGTCATTTATATAATGCCTATGTCTATGTCTGTTATAGCAGAGTAGAACAGCTGTGACAGAGACAATAGACTGTCCACAAGGCTGAAAATATTTCTTCTCTTGTCCTTTAAGAAAAAAAAAAAAGTGAACTCTTGCTTTAGTTGGCGATAAAGGAATAGCTTTTTCACTTATGGGTTTTTTTTTTTTCCATTAAATTATTTCAGCTATTCGAGGGTGAGGACACTTAACTAATTCTAATGGAAACTTCCTTGAAGACAGTGACTAAATTTGCCTTCCATGCCAACAAAACATACTGGGCTATAGAGTGCTTGGTGCATAACAGACACATACTATGCTGTGGTTAAGTGAATGAATGAATGAATGAATGCCTTATCCCCAGACTCTGGCAAGGACTTCATCCTAATTTAAAGCTTAATTTTTATACCTATGAAAAAGGGAGACATCTTTTTGTGATTTTTTATTTATAACATGTATTAAGAGTAAATGCAATTATATAAGATGCTATGCAGTTCAACAGCACTTCCTGTTGCATTTCAGCTGTAACTGAAATTTCATTAGTAGTAAACCCATGTAATAGTAAACCCATGTAGTAGTAAACCCATTTCAGTAGAAAATCCATGTAGTGCCAACCATGTGCTAAGCATATGTGGTTTGTAAATATTAAGTCATTCAGTTCTTACCCAACCCTTGGCTATAGAGTTTCAGACCAGAAGAAGTGAGTAGAGATGGAAAGTGACTCCATCAAGATCACACTAAAGACTATGTGGCGGAACCCAAATTCGGACCCTTCTAGTGTAGCTTCAGAATCTAGCTTTTCTCCACTGTATAATGCCGCCCAGGATTTCATGTAAAAAGATGCCTTATTGTGTAATGACTGAGGCCTCTGCTTTGGGTAATGAAGCAGACCTTTGATCCCATCTGGTTTCTTTTGTCTTTTCTCATTGGTAAGGGCTCTACTGAGGATGATATATGAGTACGTGGTGCCCCCAAATCTCCAAAAGTACATATGGATGTCACAGCTCTTTTTCTTACCACAGGCAAATCTGGTCAAGAGCAATGCTCTGGAAAATGTTTAATCCTTCAGGGAATTTGTTATACCCTATTAATTCTGATGTGAAAATTTCAAAATTAGGTAGGTAGAATTTTAGATGTTCATTCAACTTATTATTTGATTCAATCAAAATTAGTTTGAAAGGTTAAATTACATGAAGAAAACACAGAAATATAGAATTCCATCTGTCAGTGAATTCTTGATTGCAAGTACTGGAAGGCAACAAAATTAAGTAGGGAAAAAATTTCCTGAAAGGATAATAGGTTGTTCACAGACTTGATCTCTGTGAAAAACAGGCAAAACGAATGGAACTAAGGGTGTCTGAGAATCAGTTTGTGTAGTCGCTCAGTCGTGCCTGACTCTTTGCAACCCTTTGTACTGTGGCCTGGCAGGCTGCTTTGTTCATGGGGTTTTCAGGCAAGGATATTGGAGTGGGTTGTCATTTCTTCTTCTGGGGGATCTTCCCGAACCAGGGATTAAAACTGAGTCTTCTGCGTCTTCTGCATTGGCCGGTGGAATGTTACCCACTAAGCCGTCGGCTTAGTTACCCACTAATGGCTTTGTTACTCACTAAGCCGTTGGAGAGTGATCTAATTTAGGAATATCATAACTGGTCCAGGTAAGAAGCACCACTCAGGCTCCTGGCCACCTTCCATTACCCTAATGGATTCATAGGAATGTTGCTGCCATTTGTGATAAATATTTTATCTATTAGCCATGTGTTTTTGATTCACTGTCTCAAGATTTAAAGACCTAGAGAGGTAGAAGGTGCATATTTTAGTTGCCAGAGGTGAGGAAGTTGACTAAGTTTCATTGGGGATGCCTCAAAAATCAGAGGAGTGCTGAGATGCTGAGTAGCCAGCACACAAAACTATTTACATTTCTAACATGTACATATTCACATGGGCTTCCCAGGTGGCCCTAGTGGTAGAGAACCCACCTGCCAATGCTGGAGACATAAGAGAGGCAGGTTTGATCTCTGGGGAGATCCCCTCGCATAGGAAGTAGCAATCACTCCAGTATTCTTGCCTGGAAAATTCCATGGACAAAGGAGCGTTGTGCTCTACAGTCTATGGGGCTGCAAAGAGCTGGAAACAACTGAGCAACTAAGCATATATATTCATATAGGTATTTCCAGCATCCCACCCTTAGCAGCTGATGCTCTATATTTTTCTTATCAATAAGAGAATAAGTTTTAAAAGAATGTTCCTTTCTCTAGTTCTCTTGTAAGTAACTAAACAATTTTTTTTTCTGCTTATCGTGGTTGCAGTTTCAACAAGTATTTTTCAGTTGATGTGACAACAAGTCAGAGGTTTGGGATAAACTTTAAGCCTTTTTTTAAACTGAGAAAGCATGTTAACTTTACATAGATTAATTATCATGAATCAGTGGGAATCAGCAATTTTGCCCTAAAATGTTTCTTCATATTCAGAGAAATGTCCTGAATCCATCAACTTATTCTACAGAGAGCAAACATTTGTTCAATATCAAATATCTAAGGGCAAGGAACTAAAGAAGGAAACTCATGGATATATTAGAACTCTAATTCAAACTCTTGCTAAAGAATTAAAAAGCTGCTTTTCAAACTTGTATCTGATTTGATTTTTTTGTATTTCTAATTGGATTATATATCATTATTTCTTCTTTCATTTATTTAACAAAAATTCACGGAGCTTCTGCTAAATGCCAAGTAATGTGCAGCCAGAGCAACTGCTAATGGCTACATCTGGAAGCAAAAAGCCCTGCTCTTTCAGGAATTATAATCTGTGTAACTTTCATAGAGTCTCATCTACCAAGATTTTTATCCTATTTCTTGAATGACTACAATGGAAGGTTTTTTTTTTATTAAAAAAAAAAAAACCTTGCTTTACAAAGTGTATTTATTTCAATTAAATAATCAGTTCTTAAGTGTGGTAGACTGTCACAGTAAGACCTCAAATAAATCACTCTGTTTGCAATGTTTCTTGTTACTCCTCCCATCAAGTGTGTGCACATGCTCAGTCCTGGGGACTCTTTGCAACCCCATGGACTGTGGCCCACCAGGCTCCTCTATCCACGGAATTCTCCAGGCAAGAATATTGGAGTGGGTAGCCATTTCCTTCTCTAAGGGATCTTCCCTACCCATGGATTGAACCCTGGTCTTCTGCACTGCAGGTAGCTTCTTTACCATCTGAGCCACCAGGGAAGCCCCTAAATCTGGGCCAAATAGGTGATTTTCATTGACCTGAAAGTGGCAGAAAACTTGGTGTGCAAACTCTAGAGCCCAGATTTTGGCAAGCCTACTGCGTATTTCACTATCTTAGAGCCCTGAGGGGGTTACCAGGTGGTTCAGTGGTAAAGAATCCACCTGCCGATGCAGGACACTTGAGTTCGATCCCTAAGTTGAGAAGATTCCCTGGAGGAGGAAGTGGCAACCCATTCTAGTATTCTTGTCTGGAAAATAACATGGGCAGAGGAGCCTGGCAGACTACACCCCAAGGGTTACAAAGAGTCAGACGTGACTGAGCGTGCACACACACATACACACACACACACACAGCCCTGAGACTCTCCCAGGCTGTGAAAAAGTTTAATTTAGTCCACTGGAAAAGGAGAGTTCAGTTGGAGGACAAGGGAGGAGCCCCAGCCAGTAGCCCTCACCAACTGCCAGCCTGGTGAAGTAGGACACCTTGGACCTTCCAGCCCCAGTCGAGCGGCCAGATTACCATAGCCATGTGGTTAATCCCCAGTGATGAGCAGCAGCAGAAAAACTGCCCACGGAACCCTCAGAATTGTGAAAATAATGAAACGGTGTTGCTTTCAGTGACTAAAGTATACAATGGTTTGTTAAACAGCAATAGAAAACTGGAACTGAAAGCATTTAAATACTTTACTGTATTACCACTACATTTACCAGTTTTGGATTCAGATTCTCTGACCAGATTTGATTTCTTTGTATTTACCTGTAATCGGCCATTTCCCCAAGTTGGGTAGAATTTCCTTACCTGAAAAAATGTGATATTTCCAATGAAGATGATACTGGAAATTCTTCTATGTTCTCTTTGTATTTATCACTTTTTCTTGGAAAATAATAAAGGATTTTTACATAGCCTCTTATAGATGTTTAGAGAAAACATTACATGTATTTCCCCTAATTATCTAGAATCATAATTCCAGGGTAGGAGGGAGACAGACAGAAATGAAATTGGACAAAACCTTAGGAATGACATTATTATCCATTTCAAATATTACTTGGAAAGAACACTTCTGAATCTCTGGGCCAGACCCTGTTCTAACATCATGAGAGCTGCTTATGTATTTTGTGTTTATACTTTGCCCATAAGTCATGAATACCCATAAAGAATAAAAGCTAAAAAGATTTGTTAACAAAGAAGGATTTTTAAGACCTGCTAAATGATTTGTGTAACAACCATGCACTTAAAAATACAAAAGAAAAAAAAATTGAATACAAAAACACACAAAAACCAGAAACACTTTTCTACTCCCCCCCCCACTCCCACTCCAAGTAAATATATGTGCTTAGGCTCAGGAAATTCCAATAACTGTATCTCTGCTCCGAGACAGCCAAACAAAGCTGGTTTCTGGGTGAGCAGCTCCAGTCCTTTCCTACCTGGGTCTGTGCCAGAAATGAATCTGTGCATCCAGGAGCAGTTGGTAGAGGGGTGTGAGCATCAGAAAGCGTCGGAATTACTCTTTTTCCAACTGGAGCAAAGGCTATTTTGTTTCCTGTAGGTAAAACACTGGAGGCTTCTTTTCTGGGCTGCTGTTTATGTCCTTGTTCGTTCTGAAGCAGAGCCACTGTTGCCTTTCACCCTGCCTTGGAAAGGAGAGGAGGACACCTCCACAAACCTGAGCCCTTGTGTCAGTGAGATACACGTGGAGTGTGTTCCTTCCTGTCCTTTGTGTGGGGGAAGCCCAAAATAGCAATCTCCCCTTGTGCTTTTGTCTGACAGGTAAAACCTATTAAACAGTGCCTCCAATTGTCTCATGGAAATTAGACTCATTTTTCTAAAATGGCAAAGATCCACCCAATCTTGCCTTATTACACAGCAAATTGATAGGCAGATTGAGATCACACATTTTCTTTTTCAGCAAGGTGAAAATTCAAGGTTCACCACATGTTCAGCTGGTGGTTATGGGAACTCGGCAGGACAATTAAAATAATTTGAAAAATTATCTTATGAAAAGAGAACATTCCATTTTAAGCGTGATCTTTTAGAATTTGAATTGTTGACTTGAATTGCATCTCAGAATTTAATACCTCCAGCCCCAAGGTAAATACTGTTAAGCAAGCTTGAACTAAGCTTAGCAGAGTTTAACATGCTCAGTTATAATATTTGTTTAAGAAAAATTATTTCTAGCTCTTCTTACAGATATGTATTCGCTACAACTCTTTAGAGCTTTGCTTCTCAGATGCAATCCCTATGCCTGAATAAAATGCTCATTACTGTATCTGGGAGGGAATGTGTGTGCTTTTGCCTTTACTATCAGGATACCCGGGCAAATATTTTGTCTCCATAATCTCTGTAAATCGTATTCAATAGGTAAGATGAGTTCATCTTTCAAAGTTCAGTTAAGTATGTTTGATAAACCACAGCTTGCTGAATCCATCCAAACATCTGGAAGTGTCGCAGTTGGAGCTGGGCACCACCTTCAGTCGCTAAAGAATTGTTTCATTAAATTATACTTTGGTGTGTTGCTATCTCCCCACAGTAGACATAGGTCTCACAGAAATGTCTATTGCAAGGATGCTGTCGAGCTTATTGTTTTCTGCTCTTTAGAGAAATGACTCCCTGGTCTCAGCATCCAGCAGAGTTCTACCCTCTGTAGTGATCAGTATTTGTTGAACAGACAGTGATTGTATAAGTGCAAATTGTCCCATTTTATGATGACTAGTCTACACCCAATTTTGTGATATACTCATGTGCAGACTTTGTAAACACATTCCAGCAAAGTTCCCAGCTTATTTTTATATCTCCATCCTTACTGTACTATTTTTTACCCCTGCTTTTAAATTGCACCATTTTATTATTAAATCTAAAAAAATTTATAACAGTGACAACAGCTTCCGTTTATTGTGTGTTTACTATCTGCAAGGATATAAGTTAAGAGCTCAATACGTAGCACTAATTTAATTCTTACAAAATACTACTGACAACTATCTCCCTTTTTACATATAAGGAGACAAAAGGTCAGCACATTTTAGTATTTCCCTAGCTGTTAGGGAGGAATTGAGTTTTGTTTTGTTTTTAAGGTAGGCTCTCAATAGTAAGAACAAACATTCTAGGAGGGCGGAGTCTAGGTAGCAAAAAGTTCAGTAAATGCCTTCTATCTGTTATCTTAATTAAAACTAGGAAAACCCTATGTCACAGCTACTATAATAAGTGTCATTGTCAGTCCTGTGCGTTTGCTAAGTCACTTCAGTTGTGTCTGACTGTTTGCGACCCCACAGACTGTAGCCCATCAGGCTCCTCAGTCCATGGGATTTTCCAGGCAAGAATACTGGAGTGGGTTGCCATGCCCTCCTCCAGGGCAACTTCCCAACCCAGGGATTGAACCCGTTTCTCTTACATCTCCTGTGTTGCCAGGCAGATTCTCTACCACCCGTGCCACCTGGGAAGTCCTGTTGTCAGTCCTAGTTATTAATAATGATTATTACTATCTTCATTATAATGATGATCAGCAAACTGATTCAGAGAAAACTCCAGTAACTTTCCAATCTGCCACGTTAGTGTGGAGCTGGGATATGAACCCAGTTGGTTTAACTCCAGGAGAATAAATATGACATCATCTTGCTATAGATATTTATCTATCCTTGTAAACCACTTAAATTTATCCTGTAAGAGGTGAGGGATATTCACATCTAAGAACCTACATATATACATTTGCACACACACATCTGTCGTTTCCATCTTTCCTGTGTGGAAGTGATCTCGCTCAGTGCTAAGGTATAAAGAAAATTCTCTAAATAACAAAGTAGGTAATTCCGTCTGCGGTCTGGGAAAAAGGCTAGATGACTCTTAAAAAGTCCTTTCTGCCCCAGTTCAACTGGGTTAAATGCTCCTCGAGGGCAGAGACGATGCAAACGAACACAGAGCAGTAATAAGCCTAAACTGCGCTTCCTCGATCTGTTAGTGCCCCTGGCTTCTCACGAGTCCCAAAGCCGGACAACTTTCATGTTCCTGGTGTGCTTCTTCATTAGCCAAGAATGACTTCATTTCTCTTGTAATGAACTCTGCTCTGCTTTTAGACCACACCCATTGATGTTTCAGTCCTGTGATGTCTGTCTATTGAGAGCTGTGATTTCGGGTTCTGAACTTTCACCCTGTGGATGAAGCTTTTGGCCCAAGAACGCACTGGGGCACCTGGCTCCTGTGGACCTGTTGGAGAACCATGTTGTGTAGGAGTCTCTGCTTGCAGATCTGGGCCAGGTCAAGAGAGTGATGAAGGTTAATAAAGTCTGAATGAATTAGTACTTCTGACTGCAAGTATTACCCAACCAGGTTGAGACCAAAATGAAATATAGAATAAATCCATCAAAATCATGGAACACTCGAATAAATTTGAGATCCAAAATCTCAAACCTTCCAACCCGGAGGTCTTCTGCCTTTCTTTCAAACTGAACCAGATACTCAGCAAACCGCAATGGACCAGAGTCACGTATCAAAAGAGGGAGAGGGTATTTTGATTTGAGTGTCTTTGTTTACTACCTTGTACGAGAATTAAAATGGAAGTTAACATATCAAGTGAATAGCAGTACTTTTAGGATGCAGGTACTGGGCTAGAATAGAAATGAATTCCTTCAGTCAATCAGTCAGTTTAGTCGCTCAGTTGTGTCTGACTCTTTGAGACCCCATGGACTGCAGTACACCAAGCTTCCCTGTCCATCACCAACTCCCGAAGCTTACTCAAACTCATGTCCATCAAGTCAGTGATGCCATGCAACCATCTCATCTTCTGTTGTCCCCTTCTCCTCCCAACTTCTATCTTTCACAGCATCAGAGTCTTTTAAAATGAGTCAATTCTTCACAGGTGGCCAAAGTACAGGAGTTTCAGCTTCAGCATCATCCTTCCAGTGAATATCCAGGACTGATTTCCTTTAGAATGGATTGACTGGTTGGATCTCCTTGCAGTCCAAGGGACTCTCAAGAGTCTTCCCCAACACCACAGTTCAAAGACATCAATTCTTTGGCACTCAGCTTTCTTTANTACAGATTTCTCAGGAGGCAGGTCAGGTGGTCTGGTATTCCCATCTCTTTAAGAATTTTCCACAGTTTGTTGTGATCCACACAGTCGAAGGCTTTGGCATAGTCAATAAAGTAGAAGTAGATGTCTTTTGGAACTCTCTCAGTTTTTCGAAGATCCAACGGGTGTTGGCAATTTGATCTCTGGTTCCTCTGCCTTTTCTAAATCCAGCTTGAACATTTGGATGTTCATGATTCATGTACTGTAGAAGCCTGGCTTTGAGCATTACTTTGCTAGCATGTGAGATAAGTGCAATGGTGCGGTAGTTTGAGCATTTTTTGGCATTGCCTTTCTTTGGGATTGGAATGAAAACTGACCTTTCCACTCCTGTGGCCATTGCTGAGTTTTCCAAATTTGCTGGCATGTTGAGTGTAACACTTTAACAGCATCATCTTTTAGGATTTGACATAAGTCAACTGGAATTCCATCACCTCCACTAGCTGTGTTCATAGGGATGCTTCCTAAAACCCACTTGACTTTGCATTCCAGGATGTCTGGCTCAAGGTGAGTGATCACACAATTGTGATTATCTGGGTCATGAAGATCTATTTTATACAGTTCTTCCATGTATTCTTGCCACCTCTTCTTAATATCTTCTGCTTCTGTTAGGTCCAGACCATTTCTGTTCTTTATCGAGGCCATCTTTGCATGAAATGTTCCCTTGGTATCTCTAATTTTCTTGAAGAGATCTCTAGTCTTTCCCATCCTATTGTTTTTCTGTATTTCTTTGCTTTGATCACTGGGGAAGGCTTTATTTTTCTTGCTATTCTTTGGAACTCTTCACTCAGATGGGTGTATCTTTCTTTTTCTCCTTTGCCTTTAGGTTCTCTTCTTTTCTCAACTATTTGTAAGGCCTTCTCAGACAATCATTTTGCCTTTTTGCATTTCTTTTTCTTGGGGATGATCTTGATCACTGCGTCCTGTACAATGTCATGAACCTCTGTCCATAGTTCTTTAGGCATCTGTCTATCAGATCTAATCCCTTGAATCTATTTGTCACTTCCACTGTATAATCATAAGGGATTTGATTTAGGTCATACCTGAATGGTCTAGTGGTTTTCCCCACTTTCTTCAATTTAAGTTTGAATTTGGCAATAAGGAGTTCATGATCTGAGCCACAGTCAGCTTCTGGTCTTGTTTTTGCTGACTGTATAGAGTTTCTAAATCTTTGGCTGCAAAGAATTTAATCAATTTGATTTCAGTATTGACCATCTGGTGATGCCCATGTGTAGAGTCTTCTCTTGTGTTGTTGGAAGAGGGTGTTTGCTATGACCAGTGCATTCTCTTGGCAAAACTCTATTAACGTTTGCCCTGCTTCATTCTGTACTCCAAGGACATATTTGCCTGTAACCCCAGGTGTTTCTTGACTTCCTACTTTTGCATTCCAGTGCCCTATAATGAAAAGGACATGTTTTGGGGGTGTTAGTTCTAGAAGGTCTTGTAGGTCTTCATAGAACCGTTCAACTTCAACTTCTTCAGCATTGCTGGTCGGGGCACAGACTTGGATTATTGTGATATTGAATGGTTTGCCTTGGAAACGAACAGAGATCATTCTCTCATTTTTGAGACTGCATCTAAATACTGCATTTTGGACTCTTTTGTTGACTGTGATTGCTACTCCATTTTTTCTAAGGGATTCTTGCCCACATTGGTAGATATAATGGTCATCTGAGTTAAATTCACCCATTCCAGTCCATTTTAGTTTGCTGATTCCTAAAATGTCTATGTTCACTCTTGCCATCTCCTGTTTGACCACTTCCAATTTGCCTTGATTCACGGACCTAACATTCCAGATTCCTATGCAATGTTGCTCTTTACAGCATCAGACTTGACTTCCATCACCAGTCACATCCACAGCTAGCTATTTTTTTGCTTTAGCTCTATCTCTTCACTGTTTCTGGAGTTATTCTTCCATTGATCTCTAACAGCATATTGGGCACCTACTGACCTGGAGAGTTCATCTTTCAGTGTCCTATCTTTTGCCTTTTCACACTGTTCATGGGGTTCTCAAGGCAAGAATACTGAAGTGGTTTGCCGTTCCCTATCCATCGGAGCACGTTTTGTCAGAACTCTCCACCATGCCCCATCCGTCTTGGGTGACCCTACATGGCATGGCTCACAGTCTCACTGAGTTAGACAAGGCTGTTGTCCCTGTGATCAGATTGGTTAGATTTTTGTGATTGTGGTTTTCATTCTGTCTGCCCTCTGATGGATAAGGATAAAAGGCTTATGGAAGCTTCCTGATGGGAGAGACTGATTGAAGGGGAAACTTGGTCTTGTTCTAATGGGTGGGGCCATGCTCAGAAAATCTTTATTCCAATTTTCTGTCGATGGGCGGGGCTGTGTTCCCTGGTTATTTGACCTGAGGCCAAACTATGGTGGAGGTAATGAAAATAATGGTGACCTCCTTCAAATGGTCCCATGCATGCACTGCTGCATGCAGTGCCCCCAAGCCTGCAGCAGGCCACTGCTAATCCGCGCCTCCACTGGAGACTCCTGGACACGCATGGGCAAGTCTGGGTCAATCTCTTGTGGGGTCACTGCTCCCTTCTTCTGTGTCCTGCTGCACACAAGGTTTTATTTGTGCCCTTCAAGTGTCTATTTCCCAGTCCTATGTAAGTTCTGGCAGCTCTATGGTGGGGTTAATGGTGACCTCCTCCAAGAGGGCTTATGCCATACCCAGTCTAATGCACCCAGAGCCCCTGCCCCTGCAGTAGTCCACTGCTGACCTGTACTCCACAGGAGACACTCAAACACAGTTCTGTCTCAGTCTCTTTGGGGTCTCTGGGTCCTGGTGTGCACAAGGTTTGTTTGAGCCCTCTGAGCATCTCTGGCAGTTATGTGTTTTGATTCTAAATACGATTTCACCCCTCCTACTGTCTTTAGGGGTAAACAACCACAAGTAAAGAAAATGTTCAATTTGCTTTTAGTGTGTATTTTCTATCCTTCACAGGTGATGCAATCAGGAAGTGTCTTTGAAGGGGGTCAATATTTTTCCTCACTGGAGAAGGAGTTAGATCTACTGGGAAATCAGTGATTCTCCTCAAGCACTGGCTTATCTATCACACAAGAAAGTCATGGAATGTGTGTGTTCCTAGCACTTAGGTTTTGTCCCCTACACTAGCTGAGAGTTGTGTGCTTCACAAGAGTAAGGACGAACACTGTGCTGTCCCACTCTGCCCTCTGTGAAATTATTGGTAATGCCTATTCGTGTCATCCCATTAAGAGCTCACAAGATCCTATGGGGATGACTATTTACTGAGAAGAGCAGTGCAGTATAACCAGTACACTGGTTAAAAGCAAGGATATGGAGTCAGACTGCCTGGGCTCATTTCTTAGCTCTGTCGCTACCTGGGTCATGTTGGCAAGTTACTTTAGCCCTCTGTATCTCTATTTCCTAACAGTATTCACCTCAAAGGGATGAGAGAATTAAATCTTGCAATGTTCAGGAGGAGAAGTGGACAACAGAGGATGAAATGGTTGGATGGCCTCACCATCTAGATGGACGTGAGTTTGAGCAAGCTCCAGGAGTTGGTGATGGACAGGGAAGCCTGGCGTGCTGCAGTCCATGCGGTCATGAAGAGTCAGACAGGACTGAGTGACTGAACTGAACTGAACTGAATGTGCATTAAATACTTAGAAGCATAGTAAGTGCTACATTTGTGTTAGCTGTTACTATCATCAGTAAGTCCTCACACAACGATCCTTTGAATGCTGACCTCATTGCCATTCTTTCTGCTTTTACCTCCTGCAGATCCTTATCACCTCTGCACTCCTCTAGGATAATTGTTTCCAAAGGGAGAGACCAGTCTGGAGACAGTTATCCTTCTCAATCAATTTTTGATGCAGATTCCTTATTAATTTTTCTAAAATGCCACTTTCTGCTACTCTCAATCAAAAATTACTTTCTCTAGGGTAAAGTTTAGTTTTCTTTGGCCTGACACTTAATACCCTCTTCACTTTCCCCCCTGCCTCATCATCAACTTATATTTGCAATGATTCCTTCTTTTCACTGCACCATGGGAGTCTTGGCTGTGTCTTTCGTGGTGGAGGTAGAATAAAGACAGAGGGGACAAACTGAAAGGAAGAGGTACAAAATGGATAGTCCTAATTTTTAAGTAATCAATCAGAGTCTGAGGTTGGATCTAAGCAATGCCTGGCTAGATTAATGTTGAAGCCAGAGAGCAGGCCTCTCCCATGGAATTGAAGATGTCTCTGTGGACAGTGGGGCCACAGTCACCACGTGACATGCACACTGCTCCTAAACCACCCTGGGTCATGAAAATCTGGGCTGAATGGCATGTGAGGGGTCAGCAGCTTTACTGAAGGCTTTCTTGCACAGCGAGAGTGAACCACACTAGCTGTCATTATAACTTGGCCTGTATGTTGCATGAACATAATACGATTGTACAGCTTTAAGAAACATCATACAAGAATGGAGGCAAGCAGTGCATTCATGATGGATTTACAGCATCTTTTTTCTTCCTCCTCTTTCACTCTGGCTATTCAAAGTCAATATTATTTTCTCCTTTGGGTGAAGCAGGATGGATCCATATCCAACCTGCACCCTGCCATAGCTTCTGATGACATCTGTGTATTGGGAGAGGCCCAATTATTGATATTATATTGATCCCATTTCTCATCTGCAAAATGTGTATGTGAGTGCTGTGTATTGCATCTCTGTGTGTGTTTTAATTACATTTTAGAAATTTTCATGGTTGGCAGGGGCTCCTCGCTATGCTTCTTGCTTGTCTTATTCTGCTCCCCGTGAAACTGATCAGATTGCCAAGTTCTTCCTGACATCAAAGCAGGCACCGGGCTCAGATCATCTCTGTGGGATGCAGAGGAAGAGGAGAAATAGCTCTTGCCCAGAGAACATTTCTCTGACCGAGTTCTAAGTAAATTCTGGGGCTTATCTGACAGTTTTTTCACTGGCCAGGCTCCTAGTGAAGTCAAATATTAGAGCTGACGTCAATTGGCTTGTGGCCAGGTGCTGGACTATGCTGAGCAAAATCTCAGGGCAACAGATTCATCCTCCTTGGATCTTGATTTTTATAGCTCTGTTTTGCATGATGTTCTATCAAAGAGCAATAAAAACAGTAAACAGGTTACAAAGCACAAACCACCCATGCGTACATTCCTTTCTCCTGAACCCAAATGAATACAGCGCCAGTTCTAACAAAGGTTAATTAATAGCACAACAGAGGCTCTGATTTGAAAGAAAAAAAAAATCCTTCTTACAGGCTGCAGAACTAGGTGCTTGCCAGTCTTGTGTTTCTTAGCCACATATTTCTTAGCACTTATTCTTCACATCTCGCCAAAGACTTCTTGATTCTCTTCATGTCTTCTATACAGAAATAGGTGCAAGTCTGATGTTGGAGAAACTGTGAAGGTGGTGACCTTAATTTCTGTGTGCAGGATTTCCGCACATTTGATACATTCCTACGTGTTTTGGGTTTCTCCCTTATTTTGCTCAAGAGCCCACGGATGGGTGCTGTCCCCTCATTTTCTAGGCTCACAAGTGAGACTCAACAAAGCCTTGTACTACTAAACATACTTCTCACAATCACCAAAATATGTATTCCTCCTCATCTCCATGGATCCTTAGCAATCAATGAGTTTGGCTTTAAGGAGAGCTACTTAGGAAAGCTTCCTGTATATGAGGCAGTTTGTAGACTAAAGAGATATTTCTGGTTCCTGGTTTTGAGCAGAGAACACAGTGAAACACACATAGACAGCAAGGCCGCCTTTGGGCCTAATGCAACTCACATGCAAAACGCACAGCAGGCAAAATAACTTAAAACTCTTGAAGCGCATGGATTTCCTGAGAGAGCAGGCAGGCCTTTACCCGAGGCAAGGCGTGACCTTGGTGTATCTTCTTATTTCAGGTAGAAGCAGGGAGCTTGCCACCCCTGTAAACTCTGCTTAGAATCTTTCCATCATGGATGTTCTCCTTGGCTACACTCTGGAGATGAAAAATAGAAACTTTTCCTTGCTTATTCAGGTGACCCTCTGCTGTCTGGTTTTGGAATGAAAGCCCATCAACAATGTTTAAAAATAGTAGAAAACACTTCTAAGGGATATCATCTCATGGTTTTAGATTTTTATAGTATCTCAGGGACCACGTATTCAACTCATTTATTTTACAGCTTAGTGAAATAAGACCCAGTTAGGGTCAAAGTCGAGTCTAGAACCAGGATTTCTTCACTCTCTGTTCCACACTCACTTGCTTTAGGAAAACTATCAAGGCAACCTATGCTCATGAGAATTTTCAGAAGCTCCCCTGACCCAGATTGCTTTTTAACCCTTTGATAAAACGGTTCTGTGCAATTTAATGTTGCATAAGTCACTAATTTATTTCTCTTAAATGTGAGACACTTTGTTCCCTTCTCCAGGGGATCTTCCCAACCCAGGGACTGAACCCAGGTCTTCCTCATTGCAGGCAGATTCTTTACCAGCTGAGCCACCAGGGAAGCCCTTGGAAAATAGTGTGAGTAAAATAAAGCAAAGCAATGAAGTGAGTTACTGAACTTGACAGGAGAAATGCAGTCATGCCCTTTATGGATTCATTGTTAATGTTTTATCTTTGGTATTTCAAATGTGTCACGGCTATCATATGCATAAAAGTGAAAAACTGCCTAATCTTTCCAACACGAACTGAATGTTAAAAAACTAACTAAATACTATGCAGTGCAGCTCAACTTTTATGTGAGAAATAATATATATAATTACAACGAGTTCTAAAAAAATGTAAATGTTATTATTAGCTATTATTTTGTTCTCCTCTGTCCCCAGAACAATTCTACTCTAACCACTTATTCTCCTACAGTCTGAAACTCACTTCTGGTGCTAAGATGAGGGTTACATATTTTTTTAAAACTGTGTTTCTTTTCCTTACCCTAAGTCCTATGTATCTTGAAGTTCAAGCTTAAATCCTACCTCTCTTCCATGAATTATTCTCTCTAGAAGATATGATTTTCTTTCCTTTAATTTAAACTCTAATGAACATATAATTTATACCATAAAATCACATATTTGATTATAGCCAATTTGGTACAACTTGCTGACTTCTCTTCATCTAGCTAAAACTTGCACTTAGATTGTGAAAAATTTCATGCAAAGATGGTATATCTCTCTTCCTGCAACACTCAACAAAATAAAGCAGAAAGGGATGTCCAATCAGTGTTCCCTTTTGATTAGCCTATGACTGATTAAAGGCTTATATGACACAAAGCACAGACCTTTCTACTCAAAGTGTAGTCCACGGACCAGCACCATTAACATTCCTTGGGAGCTTGTTAAAAATTAAGAATATTAGACACCATTCCAGACCTGCCGTTTTTAAAGAATTTAGTGATTTTTAAAGTTTGAGAAGCAGTTGGAGAAGACTCTTGAGAATCCCTTGGACTGCAAGGAGATCCAACCAGTCCATTCTGAAGGAGATCAACCCTGGGATTTCTTTGGAAGGAACAATGCTGAAGCTGAAACTCCAGTACTTTGGCCACTTCATGCGAAGAGTTGACTCACTGGAAAAGACTCTGATGCTGGGAGGGATTGGGGGCAGGAGGAGAAGGGGACGACAGAGGATGAGATGGCTGGATGGCATCACGGACTGGATGGATGTGAGTCTGTGTGAACTCCGGGAGATGGTGATGAACAGGGAGGCCTGGTGTGCTGCGATTCATGGGGTCGCAGAGAGTCGGACACGACTGAGCGACTGAACTGAACTGAAGCTTAGGAAAGAGGGGCTTCCCACTGAATTTTGACCAACATAACACTGATGCTTAGCTCTCCTGGTGAAGTGCTGGTACATATTCACAGAGGGAAGTCATTCTTCAAATTTGTGGTCATCAACTCCTTAGAAAATCTAGAGAAAGCTTTGGCCCTTCTTTCAAGAAAATGAAAATAGATAAATACACATAATGGGCATCCCAGGTGGCACTAGTGGTAAAGAACTGCTTGCCAATGCAGGAGACAGTAAAAGAGGAGGGTTTGATTCCTGGGTTGGGAAGATCTCCTGGAGAGGGGCATGGCAGCCCACTCCAGTATTCTTGCCTGGAGATCTCATGGACAGGGGAGCCTGGCGGGCTACAGTTCATAGGGTCACACAGTCAGACACAACTGAAGCAACTTACCACACATGCATGCAAACACATAGTATTTTATATGTAATATGAGCTTAAAGATGCATTAAGTTTATAAAGAGATTTTTTTGGATCTTGCCGATACTGTGTTAAACGTCTCTGTTGATGAATATAGGTTTATGAAGAATAGGGATCATTTATCCGTCTGCTGAAGTGCCTGGTTGTGTTGTACATNAGGAGATTTTTTCAATAATTAAATTCTGAATCTAAAGGACTAAAACAGATGAAGAAAAAAGGGGAAAAACCATTAAGGCAATCTAGGAAGGCTTAATAATAATTCATATTCTAAATAAGATTGAGGAGATTCAGGAATTAAGATGCTGAGCAATGAAACTCATTATCAAGGGTCTTATCACTTCAAGGAGGCAGGGAGTAAAATGAGAGATATGTATTTCTTTATGAAAAAATGTAGAAATTGGTTTGAAATTCAGCAACCATGAAAGGAGTTCAAATATATAATTTTTATGTATGATTTTATGTATGATTCATATATGTATATAAATGTATACACATATATGCTTATATATGTGTGTGTATATATAAACACTATGTCTGCACAAAACATTGGATCCTGCATGGTGCACCATGCATCTAGACAAGTCAGTCTGATTGAAGAGATAATGAATAGTAATATCAAGAAGTGGAATCTCTCTTGGGAAGCAAAAATGCCTCAGGAGACCTCTTAGTTTCATGCATTAGGAAAGAAAAGCCTATAAGTGGACTTCAGCAGGAATTTACATAAGCTAATGAATAAGGAAAATGAAAGCTTATACTTCATTAGGCTGACAAGAAATCAATCACATCTGATGAACCTGTAAGTCAGATTTAAACGCCAGGCAGTTCCCTACGAATCTGATCCACTTTTGTGTACAGGTCAGACAGGTACTTGTAGTTACTACTCACAATGTCGGTGCCTTGGAATTAAGTGAAAAATACATTCAGAAACAGCCTATTCACTCTTCTGAAAATCTGTGTGTGCTCATCTGGCCATTCTTGATTTGTTCATAGCAGCAGCTCAGTCTCTGCCTGGCTTCTTACTATCAGTTGCAAGAAAATGCTATCATCCTAAACACAATGTAAACAAAAATGTAAAATGTTATGGAAGGCGAACATGACACTATACATCAGATTGGCTGTTGTCTCCTTGGACTCCTTAAAAACTAGCACAGATTTAATGTTTCTAATTCTACCTCACTTGTTTTAGCAATATCTCTGAAAGGTAGCTAGATTGGGTATATCATCCTGTATTTTAAGACAAAAGTTTGGTGACTTCTCGCAGTAACATATAACAAGGGATTATCCTGAAGTTTTCTCTTAGTTCTAAGACCCAAATCACACAATAGAAATTGAAATCAAGTTTGGACAAAGTAAAATGGTAGAAAGAACTATCAGACTGTGTGTCAGCCCCTCTACCAGAGGACAGCTGCCTTTTATCTGCTTCCAGAACAAGCTGTGTTCCCTTGGGCAAATTATTTCACCTCAATCTGATATCAGTTTTCTAATAGCAAGTCATTCATTTCTTCAACATCTGTTTTTCTAACAATGTTTTAAAATGTACTTTTCTAACTCTAAAATTATATGGATTTATAGACATCACTTTGCTTACGAAGGTCCGTATGGTCAAAGCTATGGTTTTTCTAGTAGTCATGTTTGGTTGTGAGAGTTGGACCATAAAGCACCAAAGAACTGATGCTTTCAAACTGTGGTGCTGGAGAAGACTCTTGAGAGTCCCCTTTGGACTGCAAGGAGATTAAACCAGTCAATCCTAAAGGAAATAACCTTGAATATTCATTGGAAGGACTGATGCTGAAGCTAAAGCCCCAATACTTTAGCCACTTGATGCAAAGAGCCAACTCATTGGAAAACACCTTGAGAAAGATTGAGGGCAATAGGAGAAGGGGACAACAGAGGATGAAATGACTGGATGGCATCACCAACTCAATGGACATGAGTTTAAACAAACTCTGGGAGATAGAGAAGGACAGGGGTGCCTGGCGTGCTGCAGTCCACGGGGTTGCAAAGAGTTGGACATGACTGAGCAACTTAACAACATCAACAACAATATTATAGAATGTTTTGATCTAAAAAATTCTTTAATAAAAGAATGACAATTTAAGGACCAAGAAAACCTTGATGAGACAGAGGGAGAGTATATTTATTAGCAATAGTAGAAGAGTGAGCCTGAAATTTTTCTGTGATATTTGCCAAGAATCTTAATATAATTAGAACATTTTAAAAAAGATGTTTTAACTCTGACTCCTGTAGGAAATCATAGTCACACCTTATTTTAGGATTATTTGTGCTTTAAGTAGAGGATTTGTTGTGAATACAAATGAATTATTATAATACAAGGTGTAAGCCAGCAAGAAATGTCAACTGTCAAAAATCCTCACGTGTATAAACTTAATCCAAGATTATAAAAGACACAATGGATTCTAATCTCTCCTGGGATGAATATCTTTTTTCTCCTTCCTAGGTATAGCTTCACATCTCTCAATACTTCGCTCATCAAATATTAGTAGAATATTCATTATGTACAAGGATCAAAGACCTGAATGCTATCTACAAGGAGAATTATTGCTATATTTTGTGTTTACTAGAGCATATTTGTGGAGAAAAAGACTGAAGACTGGAAATCATTCTTTACAAAAAACTTATTTGCAAGTGACTTCTTCAGATACTTTTTCAATTTTGTATTAAATTCATTAAGAGGAGACAAAAATTATCAAGGAATGAGATTTGCTTGGGAATAAAATTTAGAAAGCCTCTATACCATTTTTCTGCCATAGTAATTCTGTTCTCTTGATAATTCAGAAATGAATGACAAAAATATGACTGCTCCATTCTTAAAATGTTCCAAGAGAAGGCATTTATGGTAAAATATTACAGTTTTGTATATTTCTGGCAGTGAAATACTTCCTTTGAACATAAAACTTTTTAAAATTTAAGGATACCCCAACTTGGCTTCCCAGGTGGCACTTGTGGTAAAGAAGTTGCCTGCCAATGCAGGAGACACGTAGAGAATCACAGGTTTGATTCCTGGGTTGGGAAGATCCCCTGGAGGAGGGCACGGCAACCCACTCCAGTATTCTTGCCCAGAGAATCCCATGGACAGAGGAAACTTGTGGCCTCTTGTCCATACGGTGGAAATGAGCTGGACACGATGAAAACGACTTAGCGCACACTTTTCCTAGAAATTGAGTACAATTGTTTAGTGTCTCTCACCATGGCCTTCTAAATTTAGAACTGGTTACCAAGTCCTCTCTTCTCCAAGTTGAGTTTCTTTATTTTTTGTAACTGGGACTCTAGTTGTGAATTATTAGGCAGTTCTGAAGAAAAACTTCTTTGGAATTTTTCTATATCACACTTCAGTGGTGCTGAGTTATTTTAATATGTCATTTTAAATAAATAAAGGTTGATGTGTAGTAGGACCGAAAAAGAAAGACACTCACTCACAAGGTATTTCAGAGGCAAGTGCTAGAAGAGAGACTGAGTACACCACTGGGAATGGCTGGACCACAGCAGTTCAGGAGGCAGCTGGAACCCTTGGGCTGACATGTGTTGGAAATTTGTCTAAACTCCAGAGGCTGTGTGCAAGCTCTTCGGGATTTCACAGTAAATTCCTTATCATGCATCAATATCACACTCATGACAGTGACTCAGTAAGGATATATTTTTACAGAGGATATCCTTATCAATTGTCCCAAAGGGAATGGGAATGCAGTAAAATGGGACACTGAATTCTGACCCAGTGTCCTTTTATTCCCAAATTTGAATCTTCACTGAAACCCAAGCCAAATGGATGCTGGAAGGGAGTTCCTTTTTATATGACTTAACTACCAAAACAATAAACATAATTTTTTAAAACCAGAACCTGATGTTTTTTACATCTGGGAATGTTCTTAGGAAGTAGACATGTTTCATATCACTGTTTTCAAGGTTTACTTGTCCAAACCCTTATACTATTATTAAATACGGTCTTCAGAAGGGCAGACTGCTATAAACACAATGAAGAGAAGGCAGCTATTTCCCCTCAGTTCTTGTACTTGACTTCAGTGGTCTGTTTTATATTCTTAGGCCTTCACACCAGTGACTACAATAATTGTCTATATTGTCACGGTGAGTGTGGTTCAAACTGATTCTGGGCAGCTACTGTGTAGTATGACCAGATGTTCCAGTTTGCTGAGGAAGTCCCAGTCCCGTGTTTTGTAGCATTGCTAATTACTCATAGCCAACCCTGTGACTTGTGGAACTGGACTGGTTTGGTCTATAAATTATACAATCTTTGATGAACGTAGTCTCTTTCCTCTCCTACAGTGTGATGGCCTCCTATGTGAGTCCAGATCTATGACTGAGGGGAAGGTTCACAATAGGTCGTTTGATTACTTGAGTAGGTTCCATCTGGCAACCAACTTTCTTCTCCTCTTTGCCTTTCATCAGAATAAGCTTTAGCTGAGTCTTGATATAGGACACACGCTTGGGATTGGTTCTCTTCACTGCTTGTGTTCTTAGTTGAAGAGTGGAAAGGAATAAAATTAGAACAGAAAAGCTTAGTAAGTGGAGGAAAAGAAAGTGGGAAGGGGTGGGTGGTGGAAAGATCTGAAAGAGCAAATGAAGCAAGAATAGAGCCCTGAAAATGCATATGAGTAGGCACCCTGTGAAGGAGGTGAACAATACCGTTGTTTTTCCAATGTCTCTGCACTTGTCGTTTCTCTAAGGACTTCCATCCTTACACTTCCCCAATCAGATACGAGCTGGTTATCATCTGCCCCAACAGTTGGATCTTTCTCTGAAGTCTTTGGTGCTAGGATGCTTACTTTCTTTGGGCCCTTTCTCTTGTTTTAAATTCTTCCTCAGATTTTATTTATTCAAATCTCTGCCTTCATTAAGGTCAATAGGATAAATTAATTTGCATAAATAGAAAAGCTTAATGTGGTTTTTCCAATAAACTTGCATTTTCAGAAGAGATCATTAATGTCAAGAGTGTGTTACACAGGCAGAAAAAAGGGGAGAGATATTTTGGATCAGTGGACTGTTAACTCTTTTAATTCATACCCAAGGGCCTCTGCAGGGTCCCTCCTAGCCCTGAGCCTACATCCACAGAGTTGTGACTAGTGTTTCATGCTGTTGTTGGCTTTTGAAAGTAGGACATTTCTTCAAAAAACAGATAATTCAAATTGTTACTATCTCTGTTTCAAAGTGTAAAAGGTCATTCTGACCCCCCAATCTATCTCGCTTTGGAAAATGCAATGACTTCTGTGTGCACCTGGGTCTTCTCAGTGTGTGCCTTAGAAGGGAGCACAGCTTGGCTTGCATTATTGTAAGGCTGACTGTGAAATGATCTTCATGTAGGGATTTATACATTAATGTTCATGATTTTTTTCTTTGTAAATTCTTGTCTCTGGACATAAGAATACGAGTTTTTCTTTTCAGACTATCAGTCATTTCTTTCCTGGATTATCCTGTGCTTTAATGGGTCTTAAAACAGGTTTCTTTTATAGAAGCATTATGTCAAAGTTAACTTTTCCCCCAAGAAGATTTATGGACACAGTATGGATTTCTGGGAAGCAGACTTGGCTGAAGATCAGGAGGTATGAATTCCAGTCACAACTCTGTCACATGGTTGCCATGTGATCACTACTAACTGATCTAACAACAACAAAGGGCCTGCTTTACCTGGTCACTGCCCCATCTACTAACACCATCTCCATTGCATTTTCCCATGCATTTTGTGACCATACTATAGACACGTGTGTGCTTAGTTGCTCAGTCATGTCTGACCCTGCGATCTTTTGAAAATTTTTCAAAGATTGTATGTCCCCTCTTTTCCTGCTGCTGCTAAGTCGCTTCAGTCGTGTCCAACTCTGTGTGACCCCATAGACGGTAGCCCACCAGACTCCCCCGTCCCTGGGATTCTCCAGGCAAGAACACTGGAGTGGGTTGCCATTTCCTTCTCCAATGCATGAAAGTGAAAAGTGAAAGTGAAGTCCCTCAGTCGTGTCCGACTCTTAGCGACCCCATGGACTGCAGCCCACCAGGCTCTTCCATCCATGGGATTTTCCAGGCAACACAGCAAAATAAAGCAGAAAGTGATGTCCAATAAGTGTTCCTTTTTGATTAGCTTATGACTGATTAAGGGCTGATATGACACGAGGTGTTAATCACTCAGTTGTGTCCAAACTCTTTGCAATCTCATGGACTGTAGCCTGCCAGGCTCCTCTGTCTGTGGGATTTTTCAGGCAAGAACACTGCAGTGGGTTGCCACTTCCTCCTTTATGGGATCTTCCCAACCCAGGGATCGAACTTGCTTCTCCTGTTTCTCCTGAACTGCAGGCAGATTCTTTATCTGCTGAGCCATCAGGGAAGCCCATCCTATAGGTAACTGTTATTATATCAAGTACCACAGTATAGTATAATCTTTGGTTTCTTTTTATGTTTCCTCCAATGTCAGAACAAGATCTGTTTCTTTTTTTCTTAATAAACCTAAGACGCATTGAATGAGAGAATGAAAATCACAGGCAAAAATAAGCAGTCTCTGCTATTCATTTCTGTCCTCACCTACAGATGGGGAATAACTAGACTCTGGTTCTTCTTAACTCACAGGGAAGACTGAAAAGAAGGTCTTGCCTTAAAAAAATTTTTTTTTTAATTGGAGAAAAATTGCTTTACAATGTTGTGTTGCCTTCCCTGATGGCTCAGCAGCAAAGAATCAGGCACCCAGTGCAGGTCTTGCCTTTTAAAAAGGTCCTTCTCTAACTCCCCTCTCTAAATTTACTGCTCTCCACCTCTGTCCCATGTCACTATTTCTTTACCCTGTTTTATTTTCTTCATAGTTTATTTTTTTTACTCCACACTGGAATGTTAGCTCTATCGGTCAGGTACCTTATCTTTCTTGTTCCACTTAGAAACTGTTGTGCCTTTTAGCGGGGCTTCCCTGGTTAGCTCAGAAGGTAAGAATCTGCCAGCAAGTTTGAGACTTGGGTTCCTCTGTGGGTTGGGAAGATCTCCTGGAGGAGGGAATGGTTATCCACTACTTTTAGAAAGACACATACAGGTGCTGAATAAATAACTTAAGTAAATAATGAACTTGTAATGTGACATTGGGGAGACCCTTAATGCAATAAAAGTAAATGACAAAATTACTATGAAAACATAAGATACTTTACCATCATTACTCTACTTTGAGACTTCTCCCCTGTTTGTAATGGAAAAAAAGACATATTTGATGCTAGTTTTTAGTTTTGTAAATATCCTTCCTTTGAAAGGACTGTAAACTTTTAAAATGCAACTCATTTTCTTGGAATTTCTCACTCAGATCCTTTCTCAAGGGACTAAGGAATATCTCTGAAATCACTTTTTTTCAAAGTTAGAAGATGATATTTAATATGAAAAAACGTAAGTTTGAACTTCAGGAGTTACATATATTTTTATTCAGTATGAGGATCTCTCAATTTGAAAAAAGTGTAGTGTGCATTGTGGTGTGAAGGTAGCACAGGAAACGACACGGAGGTGTTGGTTTCTGTTTCTTTAAGGTTGATGTTTTGTGAATCCGAATGTGAACTCTCACATAATTTGTAGAATCATAGCTGTGCACTCTGTTCTAAAAGGAGATTTTTAGAACTGGGCCATTAGTGTGAAAACTTACCATCCTAGTTGTGCGTTGATTTGATGCTACCATCAAGTAGTGCTTGCCCCAGTCACTTCTCATGTTTATTTTCACACCTGACCAACAAGGACGTTGTTGAGAAATATATGAACACGAATAACACAATTATATCCACATAGTTTTATAAGAGTTGATCATCTTCATACTCAGGAAAAGAACCATTGCATCTATTTGTATATAATATGAACTGCAAACAATGTCTACAGCGGGCAGAAGTTTAGTATTAGTTAAATGGCAGTCCACTCCAGTATTCTTGCCTGGAGAATCCCATGGACAGAGAAGCCTAGTAGGTCACAGTCCACAGGGTCGAAAAGAGTCGGACACGATTGAGCGACTTCACTTTACCTTACCTTACCTCACCTTTGCTGCATTATTTAATTTTATATAGGAATTTTACAGCAACATCCAGGTCTACTCCCTGAAAATAAGAGCCATTACAAAACTTTTAACTAAGGATTTGATTAGGAGGCAATTGTTTAAATTCAACCAGGGAACTTGATCCTCTCACACTTTACCTTATCATTCAGCAGAAAACAAAAAACAACTTTTAAGACCAAGATGAGGGTAAAAGGGTTTCCATGGTGGCTCAGACAGTAAAGAATCAGCCTGCAATGCGGGAGACTTGGGTTCCATCCCTGGGTCAGGAAGACTCCCTGGAAAAGGGAATGGCTACCCACTCCAGTATTCTTGCCTGGAGGATCCCCATGGACAGAGGAACGTGGTAGGCTACAGTCCATGAGGGTGCAGAGTCGGACATGACTGAGTGATTAACAACACTGAGGGAAAAAAGGTAAAGCCAGACCTCAACCAGTCACACTTCTTGGAGTCAGCTGTAGTGTCCCCAGATGTGGGCTTCTTTAATGAAAAAGGAAAAAAAACCTTAGATCAATATTTAGTAAGAGAGCCTACAATACATTTCTCACCTTTCATGTCTTAATTTACTTAATTGGGCTATTTGAAGTATGTAACATCAAATGGTCATTAAATTTTTACTATGTCAATGGTGGATATTTACTCATTTCTTGAAAGTCAGGTCTCTATAATGAATAATATTTAAAACGTAACCCAGGTACACTTTAACTTACCTTCTCAAATTCTGGCTTATTTTTGAGAGCTGCTAAACTGGGTAGACACCAAACAGGTTAAAGTTTTAACACATTACACATTTAAATATTATCACCACTGTTGCTGCATCATGTGGCATATATTCTTCATACACTAAAAGTTACCTGACCTTCGTAAGGGTCTGGCCCTAATTATCAGGCATTCAGCATATATGCTATCAGAATTTCAGATAAAATATATTAAGATTCACATTTTAAATTATTATTTTTTGCCCTTTAGAGAAATAAAGGAAACTTATTTTTGAGCCATACTATGTAATAGAATGTGAGGACAGGTTTAGGTATAGGGATTTAAGTTAGTTGACATTCGCATTATGACATACACATTGGAATTTTGCTTTTACTTTTCATTTCAAAGTTAAAAAAACGTATGAAAATTTATAAAAGTGGTAAAAAGCAATCTCTCTCTAGTTTTTTGTCATCTTTTTGGATTATCCTGAAAGCCAAGATGCCAAAATTCCCAATATTCAGAAATTGAAATAACTATCAATTTAGCAACGAAATTTGTGAACAGGTCAGGAGAAATATTCTTTGTTCTAAATTTTGTAATGATAAAAGTAAATCAAGATTACCTATTATCCAATGAATACAGAAACTTATTCATTCCAGGCTTAAATGTTGGGGGAAAAGTGGGCTCTATGGGGTTATTTGTATTTATTTTTTGAAATAATTTCTGATTTTTATACTAGTTTGCTAGTCTGCCTAAAACATTCATATTTGTTCATTTTGTCCCTCTGATATTTTAAGTTTCAATAGTACAAGTCATTTCATAAACAAAAATTTCATTCTTTTCTAATTCAAAGTTTTTCTCCAAGAACAGTATAAAACTGAGAGCAGTGCATAAATTTGAGAGAACCAAATTTATGGACACGATTTAAAAATATATAATCTTTTTGTATAATGCTTTAAAAGTCTGTTGTGTATATTTTAAACTTTCCCATTGTTGAATTTACACGTAAAGGGTGGGCTATGAGGAATCAAATGAGATCACTGCTTGGGAGTGTTTCAGCCTCTGTAGAGTAAAACACACATGTGAGGTGATACTGCCACCTTCATCTTTGCTGTCTGCTTCCCATGGGATCCTCTTCAATCTTCTCACTGCCCACAGTGGAGGGCTGCTGTTTCACTCAATATGCCAGGCCCATGCTTCATATTTTGCACGTATCTAATTTTCCCTAGTGAATGTTCACATCATTTTCAGACAGAGAAGTTAGAGAAAACTAGACAGCAAGAAAAATAAAGCTGGATCTTTTTTTTTTTTTTTAATGTACATTTCTACGCTATGGCTTTTGTCTTATGAACACAACAACAAAAGATGTTTCCTAATATCGTATAATAACCAACTTGACATGGAATTTTAATATAGTTGGCAAATAAAAATAAAACATTTCCCCTAGTTAGACCAGCAAACATAGGCTTTTGGATTGAAATACAATTCTCCTCCTAAGCCTTAGAAGTAAAACATTTCACTCACAAGCAAGGAAATTGTCTCTAAAATTTACATTGAGAATTCCCATTTTAAACAATCGAAGACTGAGTTAGAAACGGTTATGAATCACAAATTAAGTAATACCCTCCCATAACACCAAAATCACTTCTCCCTTTGACAATCATGGATAACATTTCAGTAGAGTTAAAAAATATGTTTTCCCTTCAGAATTAGTTCTCAAAAACATTTGGTACAATAATCCTATGGCACTGGGTAAAGTCTGTAGACTATTGATAAGTTCTGATAAAAAGCTTTCCTTTATTTAGGGTCACTATTTGTCATTCATTTTTACTGCACTTAGAGTCTATTAGAATTTCATACTCTATAATTCATTCTTTATGTTTCAGAGAACTATCTTTGTTGGCCATGATAACAAGAGTTAGCCAGTATATTACATTCATGGTATTAAGAAATCATTTTAAAGTACTGATTTAAAACATCTAGGTTCTGTCAGCTATATGCACTTCATTGTACTCCATAAACACAACACTGTAAAGCAATTATATTGCAACAAATAAATAAATAAACATCTAGGTTCTAGGATATTCATTTTCTTATTCTATCTTCTTAATGAATAGAATCACCTACAAAAAATGATTAAGATGATCACTGTTGCTTATTACACACTAAAACTAGTAATAAGCCTGAATAAATTGAGACTTCATAGTTAAGTTAAAGAATGATTCATTTCCCTTCTTTCCCTATTACCTGAATCTTCATAGACTTTTTAAACTTAAAGATTTTTCTTACCATTTGAAAAACAGTGTATTTTGAATGTTAAACACAATATTCAATTTAATGCTTTCAAGACCATAGCAAGCAAAATTTTCTGAGATTACCATTGCCAATATTTCAATTTGATAAAAACAAAAGCCTGCTTAATTATTGAAATCCCATTGTTTTCAAATATGAAGAGTTGTTAACACTGCCTTAGCGTAGTTTGGATGTCCATTTTGCACTTTCCTTCTGCTACCAATATTTGCTTCTTTTCCACTATAGCTGGTCTTAGGAAATTTTAAAGGCAGCAAATATACTTTTATCCTAGATAGTTAGGCTCTTATGTAATACATTACACTGAATATCATTTGGTTAACCTCTATAAAGTATTTAAATATATCCTTTCCAGTGAGTAACTCTTGTCCAGAGTAGAAAAACAATTCTGTGGTCTTGCGTTTTCATTTTGTATCCCTTTCCAAAATTTCCTCAGACCATGTAGCTTTTGTAATTATCCTTCTAAGAAGCTAGTAATATATTACGTCCACAATAAAATTAAACACACTCTAGCAGAAAAAAAGCACTGAGCCATGTTTTAAATCTTTGCCTGTACACTAAATCATATGCATGATGAAGATAGCTTCTTAGCCAATATGGGAGTTGAGCTTAAGAGCCAACTCCAGCAAAGTACTGATTGTTCAAAGTAGGTGGGGGAATATGTTTTAAAAATTTATTCTCATTCCAATAACTATCACTAAAATGACAGATACTTCAAGGATTCAAAGCCCCACTTAATATTAACTGCAGTATCAATTTTCCCCATGGGATTGTCCAAATTACCTTTTGTTTTTTGTTTCTATTCTGGTGAAGAAACCCTGACCATAACATTTAAATTCTAATACAGGATCTTGACCTGCCCAAGAGCTACCTTTAGTACAATATGGTGTGTGTTAAAGTTCCCACTATGAGTAAACAGTTATGTCTGCCTTGCCCTTCTCCCCAGTATTGAAACTGGGTAAATTATCATGGCCTAAGGAAAACATATTGTCAAGGCGTAAGGAAAAAAAAAAAAAAACATTTGATACTGTTTCTGCCATTTTCAAGAGATTGTTAGTGAAGAAAAAAGTTTAAATGATGCAGTGTCAAAGCATTTTGAACAGTTTAGGTTACAATTATGATCTTATTATAAAAGCGTAGGCATTTGCTGATTTATTTAAACATTAAACTTGCTTTGCAAGGTGTAAATATACTCTGTGGAAATCAGTATGGCTAAAATTATTCCACAAAATATACTCCACAAAGACTGCCGATTTTTCTCTATTTTCTTTATTGTATAAACTTATCTTTGAACATTGCAGTCCTTTAATGACCTGATTATTTCTCTGCTATCCTACAGTTCTTCCACTAAGATATAGTGTCATAGCCCAGAATCTTTTCACTAGCTTTCAAGAGTTCTGACAAGCAGATATTTATTACCTTTAAAATTTTCAGATCAATTTCCTTTTACTTTTAATAAAGCAGGTGCACTAGACCTTTTATAACAGTAGTACCATTTTATTACACATTACCTTTACTAAAGATGAAATAATAGTAAATTTATACAGGTAAATTATTTGAGATGTAAAAAGCTAAGTACTAAACACAACGAAATATTGCTGAGATGTTATTAGTCAGATCTTATGAATATTCAACATAGTAAAATTATTGAATTTACTATTCATTATTTATTTTATTTACATGATAGAACAGCAAGATTTTTTGGGGGGTTTATGGAAGATTTAAACTGAAATAAGACTAAAGGACAATATGATAACCTTGCTGTCAGTTCATTGAATTTATTTTCTCAAGGTCATCAATTGCTAATGTTCATTTAATTTCGGCAGGTCTTTTATTAATTGTAAGTTTTTCTATTATAAACTTACAGAACATTACAAGTTTTCAGCTGTTTCTCATTTATTCATTGAAATTTATGGGCATAAAATATGTTTAAAAAGTGTTTTCCTTGAGTGTTCATAAATAGCTTCTCATGATTGTTATTAGAATTTTATCAAATTAATAAACCAGGATTAAAAAGCCACATCTTTGCTTAATCATTTTCCCTACTCTTTGATTAATTTAGGGAATTGCTGCTATTTGTTTTCAGTCACTAGGAGGAACTCTATTGAATATTTAATAAAAATCTGTTGTAATATCTTTATGGGGGTCACCCAGATGGAACTGTAATAAAAATGGCTATGAGAAAACATGTAACATTTCTTGTGTTTGTATTGTATGTAGGTACTTTTCTATGTCTACGTTTTTCAAATTTAGGTCTTTATCTTTGAATCTTTCATGCATATATTTTGTAAAGTATATCCACAAACTTTACTAGATTCTGATTCAATATAGTTTATGAATTTCATTTTTAGACACAATTGACAATTTACTGAAAATTTCTTGTCTCCTTGAGGTTGAATTTCGGTACTGAAAATTAGGTATTTAAAACAAACATTATCTCATTTAATCCTTACATGCTGAGGCAATTGTGACCCCCATATTCTATACACGATATTAGAATCTACAAAGTGCTTATAAACAGTAGGTGACACCGAGATTTAAATCCCGCTTTGCCTCAAGTTCCACTCTTTCGCTCATATCATGCTTTGTCTGTGAGATTTATATTCTCTAGCTGATCTTCTTTAAATTTTCTGATAACCTAACTAGTTAAGAAGAGTCACAAAATCTTTTTCCTAATTGACAACAAGCACCCTGATATTTACTGCTTTTGCTTTGAGATTATAGAAATCATATCTGTAACTCTTAAATTCTTATCATGTTTCACTTTGAATATCATTTATTCTAGAGAATTAATTTCAATCTATTCTGGGCTAGATGAATGAATTGCCTCGGACAGCCTAGATTCTCCTTTAGGGTATAATACAAATTAGAAAATCTAATAAACTCAAATGATTTACAGCAATGTGCTGGTAATAATTTTAAAATATTTGAGATTAATAGTCGTATTTTTCTTATTGGGTCATGCTATTGATAATTATTATTTTAGAAACAATAAATTTCCTACTATAGAAAGGAAATGCTTGTCCTAAAATTCTTGCCATCACTCTAGAGTGCTTTACACTCTACAGTGTAAAGCAAACAGGCTATTTTATACAGTACTTTCAGTGATTATATATCTTTGCTTATCCTAGACTTATAAAGATGACTATATTATTAGTAGTGAAGATGCAAAAGCTACTTCCAAACTGGAAAACAGCATCATTTGATGAAAGGAAATATATATGTTAAAGAAATTAATTAAAGAAATAGGTATATTGGAAATTTAAAAAACCCAGTTAGTATAAGGAATGTGTGATCGAAACAATTCATTAAAACAACTCAGCTACTTTTAGGACTTAAAATTTTAACTGTTACAATTATTCGAGATATAAAAAAATACGAACCTCTCTGTATGTTAGTTGCTCTGTTGTGTCCGACTCTTTGAGACCCCACAGACTGTAGCCTGCAAGGCTTCTCCATCCATGGGATTTTCCAGACAAGAATACTGGAGTGGGTTGCCATTTCCTTCTCCAGGGAATCTTCCCAAATCAGGGATTGAACCCAGGTCTCCAATATTGCAGGCAGTTCTATATCATCTGAGGCACCAGGGAACCAGGTAAGTTAAATGTGATGATCAAATTGGATATGAGAGTTAATTTGATTGTCACACCTATTTTCACAACCAAATAAATAAGGAAAGATAAAATATATAAAGTGTGCATTTGATCATTAAGGGGACTGAAAAAAATTTAACTATATAAAAATCAGTTTATATCAGATATGGAAAGTTTCCACATATTTTAAATTTCCTGCCTCTCAGAAAAAGAACAGTAAATGATAGACAAAGAGTTGCTATTGCAGAATTTTAAAAATGTTCCTTTACCTCTTATCCATTTTTAAAAAAACTGGTCTCTCATAAAATGTCATTTCTGAACTTTTTTATAACATGTTAATTTATAACACACTAACATTTTGATGTTTTATATAATAATCTTTATTTTACTAAAGGATTCAATAAATTAAAAAAAACTACAAAATTCCTAAATATACTTGAAAGTTTAGACTCCCAAGAATCTAATAGCCAAGAAACAATGTATTAGTAGTCTCATGTATATAGAAAGAAATTGACATATCATTTCATACAACTTTCATTTATTTTCCCAAATATATGTTAACTTTGACGTGGGCTACTCAATTTTCTTTTTTGAAATGTGTACTTCCTAAACAAATTTTAAACACTTCCTGAACATGTATTATTAATCCACTTCACTGCCACAGGTTTAGAAGAGTCAAATAAAATTCAGAAAACTTCAGCATTTGATCCTTCTCTATCACGTGCACTCTTTGGTAGTTTGAGAAAATATATATTGCTTAATTAAAAAAAAATCTACCAAGTGGCAGGACTTTCCTTACTCACTCCTAGAGCAAAGTTAACCAACAATAGCACTTTGAAAGTAGCTCTGAAAGTCTTTTAGTACACTGAATCTTGCAAGCACTCAAAATGAAATAAATCTTTTCTCCAGGGCCATGCATTGGACAGATGGAGAGCTACATGTTTATTACAAGTAATTCTATATATCCCTACCATGTTATTCCAATTGCATGAATATGTTATTCCCCCAAAATGCTTAGGGGCTTTATTTCTGTACTTACTAAGGTATCCATAAAGAGGTAACATGGAAAATCTGGAGAAACATGCTTATTAGTGTCTGGTGGTGCTATCTGGCTGCTAAGTCATGTCCAACTCTTTTGCAACCCACATGGACTGTAGCATGCCAGGGACCTCTGTCCATGGGATTTCCCAGGTAAGAACATTGGAGTGGGTTGCCATTTCCATCTCCAGGGGATCTTTACAACCCAGGGATTGAACCTGAGTCTCCTGCATTGGCAGGCATATTCTTAGCCACTGAGCCACTGGGGAAGCTTGCTTAGTAGTATATTTTGCTTTATATGATAGCTATTATTCTGAAATCTTCAGACTACTTAAACTTTTGGAAACAAAAACACAACTTGCTTTAAAATTGTTTACTATTTAAAATATTCTAAAACATTTAATTTGTACTTTTAATTTATAAATTTGAAATCTTTACATCCTGGGTAAAGTGGGATAAATTCTCAATTTTTTAGTTCATAGTGCCTTGAGACTCAGCAGTTCTATATTATTCCATTTTCTGAGAAAAAAGGATAAAGTTAATACATATATCTTATAATAGTGAAAATTAAAGAAGGAACACAAATACATTCTGTAAATAGAACATAAAAGTATCAGTTATAATTGTATCACATATTAGGAAATTATTTTGTGAAAATACTTTCACTAATAATACTTGAGAAAGAAAATTCTTATTTAATTTTGTATTTTTAAAAATCCCACAAAAATTTAACTTCAGAAATTTGACATTTAAATATACTTAAGCTAATGGTAATAAAGCTGATGTTAATAAGAAAGTTAATTTTGTAATGCTTTAAACTCTAACTCTGCATTTCCCAAATATTTCAAGTGGAATAAAAAAGAGGTGTGACAAGCTTAGCTATACTAGTTTTACTGTTTCAACATAGATAAATGATGGCATAATTGACAGTGAAGATAATTTACTCAGTTCAAAATTAGAATCAGTATATACAGAGTATAACCTAAATTGAATGTTATAACCTCCTATTCAGAAAAATAGGGATTTTGCACCTGCATTTTAAATCTCATGACTAATTTTGTGCTTTTAGATATAACACTGCTCAAAACTTAAAAATTATTAGAAGTTCCTCTCATCCACAATTTCTTCATATCAGGGTAAAAAGTGATATAGATATAAGCAAAAAATAAAACTATCAGTGTGTGTGAATCTGTAAATGGTGTAATGAAGATAAGGAGGGTGGTATTATCAGCATAATGTAATTTTTTTTTTTTCAGTACCATTACATTCTATGTGCCATTTCACTGGTAAATTAGTGTATATCTTTATCACTATAGGAGACCTATTGACGTAGCATTAATTTGTAAATAATACCCAAGAGATGGCAAACTCATAATACACAAACGTGTAACAGAGATAACCTTACACTGTCACTAACATCTGCATGCCTGAGCAATATTCAGGTATTCAGGTCTCTGGCTGGCTCTGGTCTTTTGATTTGGTTATTTTGATTGGTCACTGTTTGAAAGACCATTTTCCAGTGCTTTGCCTTTTACACTATCTTTCCCCTCTCCCTCCGTCTTTTTTTTTTTTTTCTTCTGAGCTAGGGATTTAGAATTGCTGAGTTGATTCACAGTGAAGAAATCCACATGAAAACTAAGGCCTGTGTTGCACTGTGCTTAGTTGCTCAGTCGGGTCAGCCTCTGACCCCATGGACTGTAGCCAGCTAGGCTCCCTGTCCATGGGGATTCTCCAGGCAAGAATACTGGAGTGGGTTGCCATGTCCTTCTCCAGGGCATCTTTCCAACCCAGGTCTCCTGCATTGCAGGTGGATTCTTTACTGTCTGAAACTAATGCCTAACAGATTTGAAGTTTGTACAGGGACTGTTTTTAAGCATACTGATGAGTAGATCCATCAGTATCTAGAATTTTTTTCAGAATGTTTAAAAAAACCACATTATAATAATCTATAAAACCTTCAAATATTTTTGATATCTAGAGAAAACTATTGT
Source organism: Neotragus pygmaeus (assembly GCA_006410875.1). NCBI lineage: Eukaryota > Metazoa > Chordata > Mammalia > Artiodactyla > Bovidae > Neotragus > Neotragus pygmaeus. The sequence continues at coordinate 601,701 of SJYV01017254.1, forward strand.
ATAATAAATACCAAAAGTTGATGTGTAAAGTAGGAACAATTAAGATGCCAATTAAAAGAAGTAATGCATATAATTTTTTAAGCTATTCAATCAAATTATAGTTCCTAAATGGAACAGAGTACAAGGAAAATTTCTTTAGAAGTCCTGAGAAAGGTTTTAAAATTTCACTAAAATAATCTTTTGTTCAGAAATATTTGCATTAGTGATTAAGCTTTGAACTTATAAGCATATTCTTAAGACAAAAGTAATATTTATTTACCTGTAGAATATATAAAAATCAGTTTCATCAACTTGAAGGAAAAAAAATACAAATGAATTTTGTAAAGGTCTCTGGATTAAGCCTTTGCAGTGCATATAGAAATAACATTTTCTAGAATTCATGAAGTCAAACCTTACAGGAGGTTCAACCTCAAAAGTTTTCCCTCTACTGGCAAAGTAATGAGAAAATATAATTGAAAATAGCCAATTAAGTATTTGGCCTTCTGAATAAATTTTTATAAAACAAGCAGTTTGAATGCAAACAGTGCTGATAATTGTCTCTATCCTCCTTCTAACCTGCCTGTGTTTAAACATTACCCCTCCTCACAGAAACACCATAATCCTCATGTTAGGCAAAAATGTTAAAGATTTCTAAGAGTTGTCTTTCTTAAGAATTTATTAAGGACCCCCCAAAATATATCCTGTACATAAGTGAATGGAAAAGGTTCCTACTTTTTACCATAAGATATTTTGGAAATATGATGGTTAGGCTTTGACCTACTTGATTCAAAGCAGTTCATTTTTTAAAAAAAACATGTTAATTTGTATCCTAATAATAGTTTTTTTTAAATTACAATTTGATTCTGACCTATGCTTTACCCCTTAAAAGTAATAGTTTATTTTACAATACAATTTCCGCATGGATTGGTCTCACTACAAGTCTATATGGGCTTCCTCTAATCAGAGCCTCTTTCAGCATTTATCTCTAAAATAGCATAAAATATCCAAAGACCATAAAATAATCCAATTTATCCAAGATGGTTTGGTAAATAAACTGAAATATTTTAATATANTTCCGCATGGATTGGTCTCACTACAAGTCTATATGGGCTTCCTCTAATCAGAGCCTCTTTCAGCATTTATCTCTAAAATAGCATAAAATATCCAAAGACCATAAAATAATCCAATTTATCCAAGATGGTTTGGTAAATACACTGAAATATTTTAATATATTACTGTATACACTATAGACTTGAAATATATTAATATTTAGAAAAAATATACCAATAAAAAGCACGAAAATTTTGAGAAGTCATCATTTTGAAATTAGGTTACAATAATTCCTTCAAAGGAAAAAAGTGGTATCATTACCCATAATCTTAAATATTGACAAGAGACAGTATTCCTGTTATTGACCAAAAGCTGTAAAATTGGATAAGGCAATGAATAACGCTCTTAGCGTATGTTAAAGTTTTTATAAGCCAGGTCTCCCCAAACATTTTACTAATAAACTGGCAAAGCCAGACTTAATTATAATTTGAATGCTCTTCACAGTTCAGTAGAATTGGAATACTCAATTGATTCCTTAACTAAAAGCTTATTTAGCATCTCTGCTCAAGCAGAATGACAAATTAAAAAAAATATATATATATATACACACACACAAACATGCACATCAGTATTTGTTCTAGTATATCTATCCTTTACAAAGCAGTGCTTCTAAAACAGGGAATCAAGAGGAACAGTTGACCTTACCCTAAAAATTTTCAAATATGTATTATTATAAAGTCACAATTCAAGGGAAATATATGTATTCTACATAACAATTTTAATCATACTGTATAAGTCACATTAAAGAAAATTGAGGCACTGTGGCTCAGAGGAGTCCAACTTTTCTTCATTACTATACATAAAGAAGTTATTTGTATCTAATAACCTTTTGATTATCAACCATTTGAACATATGATTTCACTTATGTTTTGCTCTTTTATTTGATTCTGAGTTAAAGCATGCAAATTGGTCTTTTATTGTTTTGGGCAGTGGCCAAACTGATGTAATTTTGCTGATGGGGGGAGGGAAAAGAAGTGTTGTTTCTCATAAAAATTCTTTAGTCATTTCATAGAGGTAAACATACTTAAATGCTAAATACCTGACCTTTGCAAATAAATGCAGACCTACCTTGATATCCACAATAAGCCTCTATTAATTTCCATGAGACAATGTTTTCACAAAATATAAGGCAAAAACATATTACTTAACAGAACTCATAATTTAAATAATTAAAACTAATTTGTGTTTAAAGCTATTTGCANGCAGACCTACCTTGATTTCCACAATAAGCCTCTATTAATTTCCATGAGACAATGTTTTCACAAAATATAAGGCAAAAACATATTACTTAACAGAACTCATAATTTAAATAATTAAAACTAATTTGTGTTTAAAGCTATTTGCAGATTTATTAGAGAAACAAATACAAATATGCATTTCTACAGAACTTTTTTTTTCCAAAATGAGCTTGAAACTTGTTCCACAGTTTTTACTTGTTTATATATCTATGGTAACCCAAGTATTGGCTTCTGTACCACTTGTAATGAGACAATTGCCCTTCCATTGCAATTATAAAAAACTATTTAAAAAAAAATTCAGCACATACACGTTAAATACTTTTCCTTAAAAAAATAATCTAATCAAAATATTGAATACTTTAGATTTAAACAATATTTTATTTACAAATCTGATTTGATTATTTTATTACACAAGGTAATGCTTCAATTTTCAAGAACAGTATTTTTTAAATATAGACCAGTGGAATGACATCCTATCTAGTAATATGTACTACACTCCAATCTTTTTTTTTTTTTTCAAAATTAACATGACAAGTTTTCTAATACTTTCATTTTGGGGGAAAATGTTATTTACTTGGGGCACATATTTGATCAAACAAAAAATAACATGCAGAATTCCAAAAATAATCTCTTAAAGTAATATGATACTTACCCTTTATGTAATAAGACATCTATGAACAACAGTGCATAACAATATTATGTATTCACGTTTATGAGAAACCAAGCAGGAGGCAAAATGAGTTCATCTTGTTTTCTAATCATGTGCAATTTCATATGGCTGTCTGCATCGTTAAATAAAGTGTTTACATTAAATTTATAAGACTGCATTGCACTTAAAATTATTATGGATAGCCATGCTTGCCCTGTTTTTAATGAATGATGAATTTTTCCTACTAACAGAGTTACTGTCTTAAATTTTATCTGTGATGTAAAGCGTATTAAATTATATTTTCATCTCCTTTCAATTGCTGCCTTGGAAAGCAAGAATTCACTTCTTGGAGAAGACTTACAGTAAGTAAAATTTACTTAAGGACTCAGTGAGGAATCAGCATGTGAATCAAGAATGTAATATAAGAATGGACTAAAAGGAATGTGATTATCATCAGTACCTTTGTTGAAATCTATTACCACCACTAAAATTTCCAAGGAAAGATAGGGCCTGTAACATAGGGATTCCATTCATTTTTAAATTACTAAAATCTACCAATTTAATGCTTTCATACTGTTTATTTTTTCCAATAGAAAAATAAATCTCATACATTAGAAGTGGTACACAAAAAACTGGGATAAAATTTATCAGATTCTTGATAGCACCATTTACACATTCTTAAAGTAAACATTAATATGCACTTTCTTAGAAAGCGATA
>SJYV01017254.1:610394-649242 GCA_006410875.1 Neotragus pygmaeus
TCTACCTTGAGTCCCTTTAAAACATTAATTTCATGTTCCTCATAATTTTTCTGTTGTTCAATACCTTACTTCATGACCAATGTTTTCAGAGATGAAGGGCAATATATTTAGGTAGTATTTTAGTTTTACAACTAGACTGATACCAACTTGTAACCTTAACAATAACTCAAAACAATTAGTGATATAAAAAAATTCGGTAGCTTTTAGGTAGGTTAGGGGCTATTTGAGAGTAATATTACAATCTATCTAAATTTGTAAAATGACTATTTTGATTAGGTAGATAATTCTCTTTTTGGCAGCAATAGCTACATTTTAAAAAATAGACCTTATAACCATATTGCCAAAGATTAATTAAAAATTACTGCAGCCACATGAATAGTCACCATGATTCACTGTGACCATACAAAGTACAGCACTTTAGCTAATTTGAACAGAAACATCCAGCCACAAAACTCAGCATGTTTTAAATTATTTAATCATAATCGAATACTATTATAAGATGTGTAAAATCAGGATGGTATTTTCCATAACCCTTTCAATTAAAATGTAGATATTAACATTTAAAATTATATTTTGGTAGCACAAAAATACATATGGCACTTTTTATGACTCACCAGGAGATAAAAAATTGTGAATGTTCTATCACTGACAAAGCACTGAAGTAACTGCTTTCCCTGTCCCAGACATTTAAATAAGCAGAAATTTCAGCAAAAATTTAGTTGAGATACTTTATGATATATCTCATTAGGTAATTTTTAGCAAGTATTGCCATGCTGTCTTTAAAACACAGACTTGAGTAAGAAATAAAAAAATAAAAGATAGAGCCATGCATTTTTAGAAAGATAGCAAACAGTGAAAGTATAAACTCAAATTCTAGAATGGGTTACCTCATAAATATATTGACACATTATCATATACACACATCCCACACAACTTTTCTTCCCATATATATAAATTAAAGTCACAGTAGAATTTTGTTTCATTACAATTTGTCTATATATAATTGTCTATCATTTTACTGAAAAAAAATTAAATTTTCTAGAAACATTTCTTTGGAATGTCAGATATATTTCTCTTGTTCCCCTGATTAAGTTCATTCATGTTCAAGAAGTCGACTAAGAGACAATTTTTTTAACAAGTTAATTTGTTTTTTGTTCTCAGACTTTCTGGAAGAAAATTATTTGTCTGAAATATGTTAAAGTAATACAATTAGAAAGTTAAACCATGAATATATCTTACACCACTTAAGATGAGTTAGAATCATCCTTATAGTTTATTCCGTGCACATGAAATATTAAGAAAATTTACTTTTAAGGATTTAAAAAGTTGATGGTAAATATGATTATATTTCATAAATTATGATTTCTTTTCAAAATTAGAAAAATTTTTGCAATAAAATATTGCTGAAAACACATATACTGACAAATTGAGGTGTTTTAATCTAATCTTTTATGAAGAAAAACATATTAATCAACTAAGACTTTCAAAAGTGCTATTTTAAAATTTAATATCACTATTATTTTGCTCAGTGTAGTGACTGCCTGCATGATTATAACCCAGGAAGAGACTAATAACACATGAAAGGTTAATGGAAGCTATCCTACAGACTGTTAATAAAAAGTAATGAAACATATAATTTTATAACATCCACTCTAAAATAAGCTTCTATAAGTTGTGTGAAGATTTTGTTAATTTCTACCACACTGCACACCAGTTACTGCAGCTCTAACTTTTTTTTTAACTCTAGGACTAATTGATTAGTTATATCTTTCTAGAAGAACTTGCAAATGTGTACACAATACTTATGTTACTTATACAAGCATATAACTTCATCCTTCCTTTTAAAATTTTTCCCTTTAATCATTTTTTTCCTTTTAAATACTCCAAAATACTAAAATAATGTATTTTTCAGAAATAGTATGTGAACTTTTGATAAAAATAAACATCTTCCAAAAATATATATCTTTGTAAATTGAAGAATTACACCACCTCATTTATCCTTATTCTAAAGATGTCTTTATAAAGTAAGTACATTTTCTGGATTTTAGTTTAAATTATTAATGTTTGATATAATCTTAAATAAATACTGTCAGTCATATTTGTTACTTTATCAAATACTGATGCAGCTTCCAAATTTTGCTGGTATAACTGATATAACTGATATTCATCTACATGTAACTAAAAGTGTGTATGAACAGAAGACAGTAGTGACTGAATATTAATATTTATAGAAAATGAAAATCATGGCATCTGGTCCCATCACTTCATGGGAAATAGATGGGGAAACAGTGGAAACAGTGTCAGACTATTTTTTTNGGGCTCCTTGTGGCTTTTTGCAGAAAGTCCAGAAGGGTTCATATGACCCCTTCGGCTCCTGCTTCTTCCCTGTCCTCTGCCCCCGGCCCCCAGCTCCAGCCTTGCAGACATTCCTCCAGAGAGTTCCTTACAGCCCGCTACTACACCACACCCCTTCAGGGACATTATCTTGCTAAACTCTCACAATACCTCTGCAAGGGAGATATTACTGTTTCCCTTTTCAAAATGAAGCAGCTCAAAGAGGCCAAAGTGACTTGCCTGGAGTCATCGGCCTCTTGGTTTGAGATTCACTCTACTTTCCTATTCCCCATCCTCATTACTGTCATTGACAGTGTTTGTTAAACACCTACTGTATACAGGACAACATGCAAGATAAACTCCAGGGCACTCTTTTGAGTAAGTCATAAAGCACCCTTGTTAACACACAGCTACCCAGGCACTCACGAAAGACCACCTGATCCCTGCACCTTGAATCTCCAGCCTCTAAAACAGGGTCCAACACACAACAGGTGCTCAATAAATCCTTGTCAAGTGAAAGATGGTCCATTCTCTTTCCCCTTTCAGAGAACATTGTTTGTAGTGTTTCTAGAGCCTTCTGTCTTGTAAAAGACAAAGCCCAAGAAAACATGAGCTGGGACTTCCCTGGTGGTCCAGTGGCTAAGACTCCATGATCCCAATCCAAGGGACCTCGGTTTGATCCCTGGTCAGGGAACTAGATCCCAGATGCCGCATGCCCAACTAAGACCTGGCACAGTCAAATAAAATAATTTAAAAAAAAAAAAGAAAATACGAGCTTTTCTGCTTTTCTTCTCTGGTTCTTCAGGTTTCTATAGGTCTAGAAAAGATTTTTTCATGTCTCCAGATAGAACATGAATTCTGCCATCACACAGCTCTCTCACCCCCATGGGCAAGTCCCATGACTATGTGAATAAAAACTGTGTTGAAAGATAGTGGAAAATGTCAGCCATTCACGGATTTGGTCCTGAGGCAATATGGCAGGGGTTTCGGGTGTGACCTGTATTGGGGTTGGAATATAGAGCTGAGCTCTTGTGAAGCCACGGTAAAGCAATAACTCAGGGAAACAGAGGTAGCCCCCAGTGGGAGAAATGTTCCAGGCAGCTGCTCATCGAGTTACAGGAGTAGTCCATTTATACTAGTTGCCATAGCAACCCTGCCCTTCAAATTCAGAAAGTTTCATGAACAAGATTACTCTGGTGTTAAAGATTTCATGAAAAAAAAAAAAAGGCCAACTCAGCCCCAGGGGGTAGGTGTACTTTCTTTGGAGGACTTCTCCCCTCAAACCAACCACAATATAAAAGGACTCTGAAGGCTGGTAGTCAGTTGGTGCAAACATAATTGCGGTTTTGGACTGTGAATTTTAAATCACTCTAACTAGGTTCAAATACATCTTCATTCATCAAACTAGGAACCATTATAATCAATGCATTTTGGCCATGTTTGCTTATTCCTGTAGCGTAAAACTCCAGGATTTGGCCAACCCTTGGAAAGCATTTTTCTCATCCTGCTAGTTGTGGAAGCAATTTCCCTGCAAAAAGTTTTCAAGATGCTTGAAGAAGTGGTAGTCGGTGGGTGAGAAATCAGGTGAATATGGTGGATGAGGTGAAACTTGGGAGCCCAATTCTTTCAGCTACTGAAGTGTTGGTTGTGTGATGTGTGACTGGGCATTTTCATGGAGAAGACTTGGGCCCTTTCTGTTGACCAGTGCTGGCAACAGGCACTGCAGTTTTCAGTGAATCTCATCAATTTGCTGAGCATACTTCTCAGATGTAATGGTTTCGACAGGATTCAGAAAGCTGAGCGGATCAGACAGCCAAACAGTGGCCAGAGTCTATTTCTGGTGCAAGTTTGGCCTTGGGAAGTGCTTTAGAGCCTCTTCTCAGCCCAACCACTGAGCTGGTCATTGCCAATTGTCATATAAAAGTCACTTTTCATCACACGTCACAATCCGATTGAGAAATGGTTAGCAGTTGTTGTGTAGAATGAGAGAAAATGATACTTCAGAATGACAGACTTTTGGGGCTTTAGATCAACTCCTGAGGAACCCACTTATCAAACCTTTTCACCTTTCCAGTTTGCTTCAAGTGCCAAATGACCGTAGAATGATCAGTGCTGAGTTCTTCAGCAGCTTCTCACGAAGTTGTAAGAGGATCAGCTCCAGTGATTACTCTCAACTGGTCACCATTACATTCTGATGGCTGGCCACTGGGTTCCTCATCTTCAAGGTTCTCGTCTCCTTTGCAAAACTTTTGAACTCCTACCGCTCTGTACATTCATTAGCAGTTCCTGGGCAAAGGCATTGTTGATGTGGTGAGTTGTCTCTGATGCTTTATGACCCCTTGTGAACTCATAAAAAAACCACTCAAATTTGCTTTTTGTCTAACATCATTTCCATAGTGTCAAATAAATATAAAGTAGGCAGCAAGTAATTAGCCAAAAAAAGCAAGAAATGCACATTAAAATAATGTATAACATAACCACATTTATTAAGAAGGTATTCCAATATCAAACAGTAAGTTTCAACAATGCAAACACAGCAATTATGTTTGCACTGACATAATAACTCTGAATAGGAAAGTAATACAAACTGCTTTATTTTTCATTCCACTAGTTAAGGATTTGTGAAAATCAAAAACAATTACCCTGCATGCAGCTGGTTCAAATACTGTATGCTTAACATATGAGTGAACAAAGGAATATTTTAAAGAACTGACTTGATTAAAATAAAATATCATTATTTACATTATAAAAATATTTTAATATTTACAATGTAAAATTTATTTATCTTATAAATAAACATAGGTATAATATAGATATAGATATGTTAAAACTGCCTGGAAAAACTGCCTGGCTCTGAAGGTTGGATTTTTAAATGCACTATAATTTATGATTAGAACATAAATACTTACAGGAAAAGCTTGGGATTTGGGCCTAGGATCATAGTCTACTAGGAAGCTAGTTTTCTCATTTGAGGTAGTCATGATAATAAATAAGAGAGTATATGCTTAAAAAGGGGCTTCCCAGGTAGCCCTAGTGGTAAAGAACCCGCCTGCCAATACAAGAGACATAAGAGATGTAGGTTTAATCCCTAGGTCAGGAAGATCCCCTGGAGGAGGGCATGGCAACCTCCAGTATTCTTGCCTAGAGAATCCCCTGGACAAATAAGCCTGGCAAGGCTATAGTCCATAGGGTTGCAAAGAGTCGGACACAACTGAAGCAGCTTAGCACACACATATGTATATGCGTAAAAACAGCTTGGAAAAGCTAATGTGCCAAACCGATGCTAATAGTTTTTTGTTTAATCACATCTCACCAGGCTCAGATTCTTGTGTTTCTGCAAACTTGGATCCTACTTCTCTTTTATATGGTTGTAAATATTACTTTTCTTCTGCCTTAGGCAGCCACATCCAACCAGAGGGTTAGATGCATGCAGTCTGCAGAGCAGGTATGTTTGTGGGCACCTGGCTGCATGTGTCTGTCCATGGGTGAACACAGGTGGGACCCAGTCACACTGAGCGAAAACTGCTGGCCATCCTGGACAGGAAGCAAATGCCTGGGCACTGAACTCTGAGCATTCACTCAGTTTGTTTTCTGACAAACTCACAATTGGAAATGGGAGGCTTCCGTGACAACCCTTTCAGGTTTGTCTGGATGAAACGGCCATTGTCACCTTTTCTGTGCACATGATCCACAAACATTCCTTCTTCCGTTTCTTGGCAGGTGACCGTACCTAGGTGCCATTTGTGAGCTAAGGGGCCTTCAAATCACATCCAGACAGAGATCTCTACCCACGTCTCCCACTCACCAACTGACTACGCCACCTGCTTCTTCTCCGGAGGCTGGAGGGAATGAAAATGGGCAGATGGTACCTGGAGCAAAAGGAGGCCTCTAACCCATTCATATCATCCTTTCCTTTCTTCACTCATTGAGCCATTCATCACTGATATACTTTTTTTATGAAGCTGTTGGATACCTACCCAGTGATAAGCCCCACGGTAGGCAGTGGGATCCTACAGTGAACAGGACCTGACCTCTCACATTTGCCCTCCGTTCTCCCATCACATAGGCTCTGTTCTTACACACCATGTTCCTGCCCCAGGATGTCTGCACTTGCTATTTCCTCTGCCTAAAATGTTCTTCCCCCAACTCTTCCTAGAGCTCATGCCTCCCCTATTTATCTGGCCTCAGTTCACAAGTCACCTTTCCAGAGAGGCCTCCTCTGATCACACTATGTAAAAGAAATCTCCGATCCCCTCCACTCTGCATTTATTTTCTTTATAACCGATGTGAAGTTATTCAGTTTTTTTGACAGTTTTGTCTTCTTTGCTGGATCCCCAGACCTGACACACTGATTAGCTCATAATAAGATGCAGTAGATAAAGGTATTTAGCACTCACTGAATGCCAGTTGGCCTTCCCTGGTGGCTCAGTGGTAAAGAACCCACCTGCCAATGCAGGAGTCATGTGTTTTATCCCCAGGTTGGGAAAATTCCCTGGAGAAGGAAATGGCAACCCACTGCAGTATGCCAGTTGCTGTTTAAGGTATTTTATACACTCTCCCAATTAATCATTCCTACAAGCTGATGCACTGGATATTAATAGAGGGAAGTTATGTACCTTAGCATATAGTTAGTAAGAAACAAGGTTGTTTTTTGAACCTAGGACATTTAAGTCCAGTGCCTGGGCTCCTAGTCCCTACACAAGGCAGTCACTGAATCCATCACCTAGTGTTTTGAATAAATGAATAAATATAAGAATTAATGAAAGAATGAATCTAAGATAAGCATTAAACAACTATTTGACAGCTACATAAGTGCAAAGACATGTATTACTATGATGTGAGTTTTTGATAGAGAGATCAAACCTAGTTAGTACCTCCGGGGAGACCAGCCAAGGGAAGTGACACTTAGACAGCCTGGTGTGTGGACAGAAGGTGGTGAGAGAAGAGGGTCATTCATCAGGTAATCTGTGGGTGACAGCTGAGCACAGGCGCCAGGCCTCAGCTTCAGAATAGCATCCGCTTTAATGGTGTGGAGAAGCAGGCAGGGCGCGGATCAAGTAGGAGCAAAAGCTGGTTACGGTTTTTGGAAGGCAATTTGCAGAATCCATGCTATCTATAATCAGTTTGCAGACTTTAAAAGATCTCCCCTTTTCAACTCAACAATTTCGCTTTAACTAGCCAACCTACCGATACACTTGCCTATCTGTAAAGGGGAGTGTGTATAAGGAGGGTAAACTGAAATAGCCCCAAACTGAATAATGAAAACCAAATACTTATCAACAAATAACACCATAGTTAAGATCTACAAGACATAGTGCCAAGTGAAAAAATGTCGAGTAACATTTCACTATGTAAAAAATGATCCTATTTATATTTTCTTAACAGAGAAATTGAAGTTATATGTGCATGGACACAATGCACATACATACACACAGAGATGTAAATGTGTGTTTTGAAATGTTAGCAATGCTTTGAAAAACCGTTCAGCAAATTCTTATCTGTGATTTCCTGGGAGGAAAAAAGAGGAGAAAAAAAAAGACTGACTTTAAAAAAGTAAAGAATCTACAATGTTTGAATATTTATAATGAAAATGTAGGCATATGTTACTGTGATTTTTAAAAATCTCATATTGAAATAAAAAGATTAAAAGCCAGCACTGTAAACAGAAATCCCCCTGAGAGTATCCCATAGGGCTCCACAGAGGCCCCATCCAGCTGAAACCCTCCCAGCCACACAATTGGATGTGGACCATCTTCCTAGAGTTTCCTGCTGGTCCTGATTTGCTTCCTCGGGGCTTCCCTTGTGGCTCACCTGGTAAAAGAATCTGCCTGCAATTCAGGAAACCTGAGTTTGATCCCAGGATTGGGAAGAGACCCTGAAGAAGAGAAAGGCTACCCACTCCAGTATTCTGGCCTGGAGAATTCCATGGACTGTATAGTCCATGGGGTCGCAAAGAGTCGGACATGACTGAGCGACTTTCACTTTGGCCGGAAGAAGGCTCACTTGTGTCAACAGTTCTTNACCCTGAAGAAGAGAAAGGCTACCCACTCCAGTATTCTGGCCTGGAGAATTCCATGGACTGTATAGTCCATGGGGTCGCAAAGAGTCGGACATGACTGAGCGACTTTCACTTTGGCCGGAAGAAGGCTCACTTGTGTCAACAGTTCTTGGATTCCGATCCCTGGCTAATCCCTGACTCAGCATTTGAGCTTCATCCAGGGTTCAAGACACCTGCCAGGGTTCTATCCACCATTCAACTGTGGCCCTGATTTGTATCAATCTGTGTAGCTTCACTTTGTTCTTCCAGAGGGTTCTGTACCCTCATGGAGAAGCAAGGTAAAATGCCCTCCTCTGTCCCTTTGTCTCACAGATGAAAAGACACTCACTTTTAGCATTACCTGGTGATTAAGATTTGGACCAAGTTTTCCACTGGAATTTCCCTTTTCTCTGCTGTGTTGCTGAATTCTCCGTGTGGTTTCTGTTCTCTTTCCAAGATTCTGAAATTGAGTACCTCAGCATACTGGCAGGCGAAATCATTCTTGGTTGGTTGAATCTTTCAGTTCAGTTCAGTTCAGTCGCTCAGTCGTGTCTGACTCTTTGTGATCCCATGAATCGCAGCACGCCAGNAAAATATATTTGGGTTTTTAATATGAAAAAAAAATATTTTCAACGTAATATTTTAGAAGTTGTAACAATCGACTAAAAAAAATGAAAAACAGCTATGAACATGAAAGTAGGGGCTGTGTTTACTGAAGCAGATGATGGAAAGGTGTGAAAGATAAAGACAGAATCAAAAATTCTATTTTGGATCTATCAAGTTTGAAATGCGCCACCCCTAAGAACATGCCAAGTAGGTGACTGGTTGTGGGTTTGAGAGTTAACACAGCAATAGTATTTAAAGCCAGAGGAATGGACAAGGTAATCTAGTGGAAGGTAAAAGTGAATAGATAATTCTTTAAACAGTGAACAGCAAAGGGCTGTGCAGGACAAGAAAATATTTAACATGTAAAATAATCAAAGATATCTTGCAAAACAGCAAAATTAATCACACAAAAAGGCAAACTAAATGAAAATAAGGGACAGGCGTAACTATCTTAATCTCTTTCTTTGAACCTCTTTTCTGTGGCAGTATATTTTGGAAAACACCTTATGTAACACATTACATTATAAAATGAGCATAATCTTTAACTTAGTTTCTCTCCTTCTGTGATCTATCTGGGAAATAATCCCAAAATGGAAAATGTCAATACACAGAACAGTATAAGACACTATATGAAACTATAAAATAATGTGGAAAATGTCTATGAACAATTAAAAAATATAAAAATGTATATGTAGAATTTGAGTTAAACAGTGTAAAATTATACACAGATAAAACTGAATAAAATAATAGAGGCTGGGTTTCAGATGAGCTTTTTTTCTTACCATATAAAAGCTTGTCTTATTTTAAAAGTTTTTAAAAGCACTATAACAAAAGGAAATCGAAAAAATTTCCCCAAATTAGTCTGCTAAATAAACAAGTCCTGAAAAAGCAGAACGAACAATTCATTTAAAATTAATTTAGTATATTTCCTATATTCATTCAACAATTATTTACTGAGTTCTCCTGGAGATACAAAGTTAAACAGAAAGCATAAGATCTCGCTTTCATGAAGCTTTTAGACATGTGGCATAATAAATACTAATAAACATTTAAACATGTATTATAAAATGAGTTGGCAGAAAAACAGATTTAGAAAATACCTAAACATTTTTTTGTTTTTCTTTTATTTTTAACCATGCCACCTGGCATGTGGGATTTTTGTTCCCCAACCAGGGATTGAACCTGTGTCCTCTTCATTGGAAGCATGGAATTGTAAGTACTTGATCGCCAGGGAAGTCCCAGAAAATATGTGTAAAATTTTAAAACAAGAAAATCTAAAATCATAGTTTTAAATAAGAATGTAATTATGCTAAATGCCTGTTTAGGAAAACTACTAAAGTTAATCTAGGAATATAAAGCCATTTAAAATTCTGAATATGGGTTGACTCAATACTCTATACTGTAAGCACACTAATCTGATAAGATATTATTGGAGTTAAATGCTGAACTATGTTTAAAAACTGATCTCTATTTAAACTTAGGTAACTGCAGTAGCTAATTACTAACAAAACTTTCACAATTTGGATTATTTTGCTTTTATACATTTTTGATTAAGCCATTTTCACCATTAAAATTAAGTATTATTAATTAATGATAGATTGATGTGCCATATTTTTACCATGATTTAAAATATTATTGAAATCAAATTACAGTTACTTGTAAGTATTTTATATTTACTAATCAAGCTAATTCAACATTTCATATATTTTAATTTCACCAAGAGTTTTTCTGAAGGCAATATTTGCTTTTTAAAAAACAATAGGTGTCTACATTTCAGTATCTTATTAGTAAAGGGACACTGATAACTAACTATCACAAATGACTGTCACTGAGAAATGAAAATGTCCTGAATCATTCTCATTATATTAATTCTTGGAAGATGAAAACATATACTAATAAATGAAAAGCTACAGAATAATGTCTGCAATTTAAATAAACATATTACTAGTCATAGGACTAAATTCTTCTCCTATGGATGGACTGAAGTAACTCACTTCTAATACGTTAATGAAACACTAATAAAAATATTTTTATAACTCTTATTTGGCTAAAAGTCATTTAAAGTTAGTTAACAAAACCATTCGCATTTTCAAAAATATTTTTAAAATGTAACTGAAGGACAGTTATCACCTAATGGAAGGAAAAAAAATAGCTAAACCAAAGACCAATAAAATAAATTATGAGGTATTAGGTTCAGAAGATGAAAAAGATCAACTGGAATATTCCCAATCAAAGATTAAAAAATTAGAAATAAAAATGAGAAACAAATTTTTATCCACAGTGAACAGAAGATCAAACTCTGGCAAAACTCTTATCTAAAAGAATATCCAAAAATATTCCTACTTTTAATCATTTTTGAAATAAAACTAAAATGTTGAAAATGTTGATAACTACCCAACTTTCCTATTTTGTGTATTTTCTATTTTATACGGTTTTAATTGAAAGACAAAAAAGTCTGTTGAAGACTAGTGCACATTCTGGAGTAATGAAGCATTAAGTGCTTTGGTTATATAAATGCACATATAATGTTCTGTCTTGAGAACACAGCATCTGCAAGAACTACCAGAGCTATGACTTTAAGGAGAATGCTAACGAAACCAACAAAACCACCTTTACCTCCTAGGTAGTAGTCCAGAAAAACAAAGAATATTGCCTATCCGCCTACCTAGCAGCTAATACTAGACAAGGCACTCTGTATTTTTATCAGTGCCCAAACCACATATAGGATGTAAAATAAGGTACATTTCACATTTCATTAACTCTTTTCCCCCTGGAGTGTACCATTTTCTTCAATCTGAAAATTTCAAAAGCCCTAGGCTTTCCATAAATACAAATACATCTTCATATGAGATGAAACCTTTAGAAAGGACTCTGGAAGGTCACATAACCTGGTATTCACTAAGAGATATGTTATAATTCCAGCCTGAAAATATCAATGGTGTGCTGCTTTCAGCAGAAACTCTTAACCTGCCCTCAGAAAGAGCCCCTGATGCCCACCACCTCCTGTGAAGGACACATCATCTATAGCATAGCACACTAACGAAGCTCGACATTTGCAGTGGAATGGGTATGGTTAGGAAGTGCTCATTTAGCCTTTTACCATAATTTTTGGCAAAAATATTGCTAAATAATCTTTGAAAATAGTAACATAATCTGCATATATAAAGATCTCCCTTAGTTAGCATTTTGAAACCAAAGTAGAAATATAAAAACTTAATAATGTTCATATTCCTTGTCATCATCTGGATGATACACAAACACAAGATATTTTTTGACTATTAAAAAGAAGGCCATATGTTTCTTAGCAACTTAATTTTCTTCAGTTAATATTACGAACACTATCCTAGGCCAATTTATGTGGCTCTAATTCATTATTTTTAATAGCTTTACCACATAATATTCTATAATACCATATTTACTTAGCCACTTTCCTGCTAAAGGTCTGACCTTTCCAACTTTTGCTACAATATACATCTTTGTCTCTATATTTCCATGTATTGGTGCATTAAATTTTACTGGGTAGATGCTCAAAAGCTGTAATGATATAGCATTTCTGACATCAACACTGTAAGAGAATGATTATTTCCTATATCCTTGACCACACTTTTAATTTATAAACACACACACACATAGGCCCACACAGAGATTAATTTTTGTGTTCCTGATTTACATTTATTATACCTATGCATATAAAATTTTGTCTGTCTGGTGAAAAAATATAATCTTGTGAATGTTGATTGAAATTTTCCTGATACTTGGTAAAGTTAAAAACGCTTTCATGTGTTTATTGGGCATTTCCATTCCTCTTCTATAAACTGCCTTTTTGTAATCTTGATTTATTTTTTCTCCTGGATTTTTATTTTATACTATTAATCTAGGGGCTCTCTTTATAGTAATTAATTCATTGTCATATATGGTAAACATATTTTTTCAAGAATGCTGTCACCTTTTACTTGTTAGCAGTGTATGTCACTATATAAAAATATAAAATATTTGTAAATTTGAATGTTTTAACCTATCCCTTTATGTCTCATATTTCCTTCTTGCTCTAGAAAGTTATCCTCAACTTTATTTCACACACCATAATTTCATCAAATAGTCTTACAGCTTCAATCTTGAATACATTAAGATCTATTTTTATATACTGGACAAGGTAGAGGTCAAATTTATTTTCTTTCAGGTGGATAGTCAAGTATGCCAGTACCATTTATCAAATAAAACATCCTTTTCTAAAATAAATAAAATGACACTTAAATGTTACTCTGGACCAAGCAGAGTTCTAAATGCTTCTCATGCACTGATTCACTCAAGAATCATGAAAACCTTGTGAAGCGGCCACTATTATTATTCATTTTACAAACACACAGGACATGGTGAAGTTAAGGATGTTTTCTCAAGTTAGAATATTAGGAAGCAGCAAAGATTTAATTTGAAGCTAGAAACTATGGCCTAAGAGTATCATTCTCTTAATTTCTAAATTATACTACCTTTCTTAATGAATGACAGAATATAGTAAGTTCCCATATATAACTTAGGTCTATTTCTGTTACATTTCATTGACCAATTATATTTGCTTATGTTAATGCCAACTGTGTTTTACTATTAAGAGTTTTATAGTACATTTTAATACTGAGTGAAGTACTTAATCTCATACACATTATTTTGGTAACTGTTCTATTAATTGTCTCATGGTAAGTCTCAGGCATTTTTCATATGAATATCATTTTGTCTTGCTTCACTTTCCCATAAAACCAGACAAAAAGGGAATAAAAGGGAAATTGCAACAGATTTACATTTTAATTTAAAAGAATTAAGGTTTCTATATTAAATTTTCTCCTCCAAGGTTACTGTAAGTCTATCTATTTATTAAGGGAATGTTTTATGTTTTTATATGAAAACTCCATGTTCTCCTAATTTAGATTCAGTGTTTTGGTTCAATTTATTTCTAAGAATTCTTGGAGATTTTGATGTGAATATGATACTCTATGTTGAGTCATAAGGAACTGCACTCAAATATCAGCAATTTTATAAGGCTCATCCTAACAGCTATGAGTACATAAAATCTAATGTGTATAATAAAGTCAGTAGGTTCATTTAATAAGAATATTTGAATTTGACTATTTTTCAAGGATTTTATTAAACACATTTCTAAAGAATACTATCGTGACATCACACACAACACTGAAGGAAATAAAGCTTAATTTTTACATTTTGTTGGAGAATTATGACATATTTGAGGTAAGAGCTTGACTGGTTTCCTCTGCAAAACAAGCAAAAAAGTATTTTCAAACTGCTCTGAGTACTAGTGAAGTGAAAAAGTTATCTAACAAAGAAGGCTATGTCCCTTTAACTTAATGTCTTTATACAATCAATAGTATTCCTTTTTCTGTTGGCTTACATTTTTAGAGGACTTCTATGCAAGATTTCTTTTGAAGAAAGGATTTTCAAAAAATAAAAAATGAGTTTGCAAACCCAATAGAGTATTGTAAAGTCAAATTAAAAAATAAATTAATTAAAAAAAAAACAACAAAAAAAAACCCAATACAGACTGTAAGCCTATTCTTCCAACTAATACTAGCCACTCAACAAATACTTATTGAGAATCTATTAATGTTCCAGGCTAGTGGCTCAGTGGAAAAGAACCCTTCTGCCAATGCAGAAGACGTGAGTTCAATCCCTGATGAAGAAGATCCTCTGGAGGAAGAAATGGCAACCCACTCTAGTATTCTTACCTGGAGAATCCCTTGGACAGAGGAGCTTGGTAGGCTATAGTCCATGGGGTCACAAAAGAGTTGGACATGACTTAAGGACTAAGCAACAAATGCTTCTGATACATCAGAGAATAGAACAAAGACTACTGTTCTCATGTAACTTGATTTTCTAGGACAGTGAGGCTAATATATAATTTTTTAAATATGATGATAAGCAAACAGCTACCTGATTGGAAAAGACCCTGATGCTGGGAAAAAAGAGGATGGCAGAGGATGAGATGGTTGAATGGCATTACCGACTCAATGGATATGAACTTGGGTAAACTCCAGGAGATAGTGAAGGATAGGGAGACCTGGCATGCTGTAATCTATGGGGTTGCAAATTTAGCGACTGAAAAACAGCAAGCAAAGCATGCAGTGTTCCTTGAGGCAAAACAAACAAACAAAAAACAAAAAACAAAACAAAACAAAAAAACCCAGCAAGATAAAGGGAATCAGAAGTACTGGGAGAATGGGGAGGCCAGGTTGCAATATCAAATTGGGTGGCTTGATACATCCATCTCAAAAGGGTATTGAGAGGCGAAATTTGAACAAAGACTTGATGACTATGAAGATGTTAGCCAAGTAGATCTCTTTTAGATTGGAGAATTTCGTGTAGAGAGAGCCAAGAATTTGCCTAATGTCTGCAAGGCAACCCAAGCAGGTGGGTTTGCCTAGGGCAGAGTAAGGAGGCAACTGATATGAAATGAAGTGAAAGTGGTAATCTGGCAAGGATCATATAAATTAATTAGATGTCATTTGGAGGATATTGGCTTTTGCTAAGTTCAATGGAAAACTATCACAGGCGTAAGAAGAGAAATTTTCTAAGAAATCATTTGCTCAGTGGAGAACAGATTTTTGGGTGCAAAGGTAGAAAGTCTGGGAAATCTATATAGACACTACTGTAATAATTCAGACTTGGACTAGGGTAGCAGTAGATGTAATGAGAAGAGGTCAACATTCTATACATATTTTAGTGATAGAGTCAACTTTGTTTCTTATAGGAACTGGATTTGGGGTATGAAAGAAAAGAGATGAGAATGAATCCAAGATTTGAGATCTGAGAAAATGGTGCATGGAATTGCTTCAATAGAGATTGTAAGGGCTATAGATAGAGCAGGTTTGGGGTAGTTTGTGGACTTCTGAATTAAAGATGTTCATTAGATGTGCATGTGGAAATGCTGAGTGGCAACTTGGATATAGTCTGTAGTTTCACTCTGATATGTGTATTAGAGATAAATGTGAACTCATGTTATGTGGGATCTGAATCTTTCACAATTTTAGAGGATATCTTTGTCTTCTACATTCAAAGTTATAAACATAAAATTAGGTAGAGGGCCTTGTAATAAGCCTGTGTAGGTAAAGAATCTTAAGGTTTAAGCTTCACTGTATGAGTGCTCAGTTGCTTCAGTCAAGTCCAACTCTTTGTCACCCTATGGACTGTACCCTGCCAGGTCCCTCTGTCCACGGAATTCTCCAGGCAAGGACACTGGAGTGGGTATCCATGCCCTCCTTCAGGGGATATTCCCAACCCAGGGGTCAAACCCGGATCTCTTGTGTCTTCCGTATCGCAGGTGGATTCTTTACCACTAAGCCACTGGTGTAGCCCTTAAGCCTCATTAGTTCATAGTAAACCCACTTCTCAATGAAAACATAAATTTTGCATATGTCAGAATATAAAAGCCAAGGTGGTATATGAGGAGGAAGAAAAGTATACATCCAGAAAGAGTTTCAAATATTAAGACCCACTTACTCCAACATTAAGAAGGATGATGGGAGGAACTAGCAAAGGATTTTGAGATGAAGCACATGGCATGATACAGGAGGAAAAACAAGGGTGTGCAATAATATCCTGGAAGTCAAGTAATGAAAGTACACCAAGGAAGCAAAAGTGACAAATTTTAACAAATACTGTTGATAGACCACGTTCCATGCAGACTGACAACAGACAACTAGAAAAAATGGTGGGGTCATCTCTGATATCCTATACAAACAGTTTTAGCAGAATTGTGGAGGAAAAAAATCTGATAGGAATGGATTTAAGAAAAAAATGAGAAGACAGAAAGTTGGAAAACAGAGAGTAAACACTTTTGTGAGTTTTGCCACAAAGTAGTATAAGAAATAGAGCATTAGCTGGTGAGGGAAGTTAGATTAAAAGTTTTGCTTTATCTTTTAAGATAAAAACAGATATATGTATGCTGATGGGAATGTTATAGAGGCAAAAAACTTAACAGATGAGAGAGATGGCCTTAGTGAAGAGATGACCTTAGTGAAGAGAAAAAATAATGAGCCTTTAATGTGCAACTGAAATTACTTGTTTTAAACAGAAGCAGGGAAAGTTTATCTACGGTAACAGTTGAGAGGTAGAATATGCGGGTATAGGTGAAGCTGTGATTTTGTGAAAAGTTTTTATTGCTTCCATTTTTCTCAGTCAAGTAAGTAAAGGTTTGAGCTTGGAGTGAGGACAGAGCAAGAGGCCTTGGCAGGGCACAGACAATTCTTACATGGCTTCACGATCTCTACACCCTTGGTGTCATGCCTTGTACAGTTCCCTCCATTTAAGTGTGAGGAGAAACTGTGACCTGATTCTAACCCCACAGGATATGGCAAAGGGATGAAATGTTACTATGATTAAATTTCACTGTATGGTAAAAGAGAAAGTAATTCTTATGTTTACGTTCAATAAGACTTCATCGTGCTAACATGTAATGGGGAGAGATTTTCCTGCTGTCTGCAACAAGCAAAAAGCCGCACTGTGAAATGCCAGTAGAGTGGGTCACGCAGCAGGAAACCTGGGTAGCCCCTAGACTTTGAGATCTTCCTCTTGTCAACAGTCAACAAGAAGCTGGGGTTCCCCAGTCATACAGCTACAAAAAATTAAATGTTGTCATCAACCTACAAGAACTTAAAATCAGATTAGTCTTCAGTTAGGTCTCCAGATGAAAATAAACCCCAGCTGATATTTTTGATTGCTGGCTTTTGAGCAGAAGACTCAGCTAACAGTGCCTTTGACTTCTGACCCATTGAAAACTGAGCTGATAAATGTGTGCAGTTTAAGCCAATAAATTTGTGGCAGTCTGTTACACACAAAAAACTAATACAGGTGTTGAAATGAGATAAGAATTTATGAAACAGACATTCAGAGAGTAAAAAAGTGACTGGGCTTATGATTACCTGACAGAATTAGGGGGCCATTTGAGATCTGTGGTCATGAAACTGAGGTGGGACCAGTGACTTCCGTCTGTTTTTTTCTGTAACTACAGCAAGGGTTCTATATATGAGTTACCTATTTTCATTTGTTCTGTATATTTTGATATATAATTTCAAATTTATTATTACATAAATATCTATAAAGCACGTTTCTGAAAAAATTCTTTTTACTTTTTTTGAAATGTGAGAAGAATCCCAGGAGAGCTAACAATCATGAACCTAAAATTAAGACTAGAATTTAATTTTTGGAACCATTGACTGATTAACAAAACCATTTTGTTGAATCAAAGTGATTGAAAAATGTAGAAAGATAACTTAAATTGGTCAAATCCAACTGATTCTGTTTTTTACCTTTTTAAAGTTTAATCACATTGATTAAGACTTTAATTTTATTTCTATCCATATATTTGCTTCTAAGGCAATGGCATCTCACTCCAGTACTCTTGCCTGGAAACTCCGATGGATGGAGGAGCCTGGTAGGCTGCAATCCATGGGGTTGCTGAGTCAGACACGACTGAGCGACTTCACTTTCACTTTTCACTTTCATGCATTGGAGAAGGAAATGGCAACCCACTCCAGTGTTCTTGCCTGGAGAATCCCAGGGATGACGGAGCCCAATGGCCTGCCGTCTGTGGGGTCGCACAGAGTCGGACACAACCCAAGCGACTTAGCAGCAGCAGCAGCAAAGTTCCAAAGTGTCAAACTTGCACGTGCAATATGCACAGACAAAAAAGTGTAAGTTGCAAAAGTATTTGCCCTAACTTTCTTTCTTAATAGGGAAATAATAGAATTTTGATTTATAAGTTAGACAACAAGTAACTCTGTACTCTCACTCAAGAAGAAAAACTCTACAGAGCATCTAAAGCTATCTTTAAAAGCTTAACATATATGTTGATTATAGAAATATTTTAGTGTTGAAAATGCAGCAATATTAGTATCACAGAATCTTTCTTTAAAGATAAAACTCAGTTTAACTAAGCTGTTTTATGCTGTATTAGTTACCAATCTTAAAGAATGGTAACTAATTAGTTACCATTTAAGATACCATCTTAAAGAATGGTAACTAGTTACTCTTTTTTTTTCCTTATCATTTGAAGGAAATTTCAAAAAAAATAAGTAAACATAGCTTACATTTATAAGGTGAGTAGTACATTCTAGTGCCATTCTAAATATAATGAATTTTTATCTAAATTTCACAGAAGGGGAACCTGAGGTCCAATTTACTCAGCAAATAGCAGAACAAAGATTTGATCATAGGAATTAGGCTCCAGTCAACTTTTAACCATTCTATAAGGCTTCTTATATGATAATCCTTCAGTTTTCCAGGGGAAATTATTACATACTCATAACATTGTAGTCGGATCTGTGAAAACAGTCTGACTTGTGGAAATATGAAGGTAGGAAGGTAAAATTCAGTAGATACTGAAGCATCATAGTCACTTTTAAAGAGCAGAAAAGATTTTTAAACACTGAAACTACAGATAAAACTTATTTTCAACATACTTTCTGTGCTTTTTATTTTGGGGTTTTCTAAATATTAATAGTCTCTTAGTTCCTTTTATTAGTTTATAACACAAACCGTTTAGTCTAAAGAAAATTCAATCACAAATCACTTAGCCATTATTGATGAAATAGCACAAACAGCTGTCTGAATTGCTTTATACTGGTTTATGAAAATTCACATGGAAAAAATCTGCAATGATTTTTAGCAGCAGAGGATATCAGATTAGCTATAAGACATAAACAATAATTTTAACATGAAACTACAGACATACCTACTAAATTGCTGGATAAGGATAAAGTAAACATATGAGAGATCAAATTCATCCTATTATAGGCTTAAGAGTCTATTTTAAACATGGAGAGTTTAAGATGATCACATTAGAACCCATTTTTCTATCTTGGTTATTACTCTTATACATCTAAGTCAATTATAGAACCCATTTTTCTATCTTGGTTATTACTCTTATACATCTAAGTCAATTTTAGTGAATCTGAATTAATTAGTACTATCCACAAGAAACAACTGTGAGCTATCTAAAGACTGAATGAACAACAAAAACCAAATTATCTTCTCTACTACAACATGAATAGAATCTACTGGGAAATACTGTAGGGAATGAAATAATTATAAACTATTAATAACATAAAGATGAAAGATAACTATAATTCCTTCAATGAATTTAAGGATTTTGTTTTGTTATTTTATATCTTGCCTCAAGTTATCCAGGAGGTTATTATGCTTGTTTGGACAAGAACAGAAGAAAACAAAGTATAAATAAAATACTTTTAATGACTGATGACTGTGGACAGAGTATAAAACCACACATGACTTAATTTTCCAAATTAGAAGAATATCTAGAGGTGGATGTGTTAACGTATCTAGAGGGTAAAAATATTATATCAGTAAACTTAAAAAAAGAAATTTTAATAAATCATTTTATAAAAATCATATTTCCACAAGATAAATACAAGAAAATACAAATCTAACTTTAAAGACAAAATTTTTGTTGGTTTTTCTTATAGATCCAGAATTTTTTACTTTTTATGTTGAGAAAAATCATTTGTTTTTAATGAGTGTTGTACTCATTTGTCTTGTCTTTATTTGAAAGAGAATGAAGCAGAAGAGGAACACTAAAAATATAAAGTCAGTTGTTTTCACAATAGTTTTCTAATTCATATAATTAAAACTCATAAGAGAAAAAGTCTGAGTGATAATGTATATACACTTCTCCAAATTCATGCAACAATAATACAAGCTTGCTTCTCACTTCATGTAGCACCATTACCTTTAAAGAAAAGAGATGGGTTTCATCACTAGAGATGTGTACTTTTTAAACCAATTTACTGGGGCTAAATGTGAGCATTATTAAGGATTTTTGTTTGAAGGGAACGCTACTGCATAAAATAAAAATCAAGCTCCTACTACAGAATAACATTTTAAATGTTAGTTTTCCTTCTAGTTGTTTAAAAAATTTTCCTGAGTTTGCAAAAGTATTAGAATCAATAAATCAGCAAAATAATTCTGATTGCCATATCTTAGATCATATGAAAAAGCCACATTTAATATATTTAGCAAAAAAAGCTCAAAGTTAATAATTTATTAGTCAAATGCGTGAAAAATATATTAAAAAGATAAGCTCATTTAATATATAAATAATTCCATAAAGCTTTATATTAGCAAAAACGTGGAAATATTAAAGAAAATAACATTTCTCACCTAAATGAAGCTCAATTCAGACAAAATGAAAATGTGTTTAATCATTTTAATAAATATATTTTCCACATTTCTCATGTTAAAGTACAGTAAGGCTCTGAATTACACAGAATATTTTAGATGATTTCCTTAAATGTGCCAAAAACAGCGACATTTTTGAAGACTGTCCTACAAATATTCAGTACCAAAACAATCATCAAGTCAAAACTAAGATATATTTCTCATTGCAAAGTCTGCAACTCCAGCAAAGAAAATGTATTATTAAATTCTAAGAAAGTACCATTTCTTGAGTTATTAAACAGCATTAAAATTATCACAAATACCAATTTTCAGTTACTCTTAAGATTGCTAGAAATGTTTTTCATCAAAAGTTTTAAACTGTTACACAGTAAGGCATATCTGAAATAAAAAACAAAGAAAAATGCATTCACATTTAAAGATATACCTTTGCTCAATAACTCATATTTATACATTCATTTTTTTTACATATATGATAATCTTAACTTATATACCAGGAAGCCTAGGAAGAAACAATAAGGGAAATAATAAACACCAACTCAATAAATAACCCTCAGAGCTCCATAAAGTCAAAATTTTAGGAGGAAAATCCAAAATTCTAGTAGTCTATCATTTGAGTCTATTTTTATTATCTAAAGCTAAAACTGCATATAAATTTTCAGGAATAACTGATATTTCTTTCTCAGGTTATTTGGAATCTGATCATGGTGCACAAATGTGAATGAACGAATACATCCTTAACCCACCAGTATCTTTTTCTCCAGTGTGCAGGCAATCACCCGTGAAAAGTATGGTGTAGATGACAGGATGATACTGTACCTGATTAGCTCTGGAGGTGGTCATGGGGTCAGATGGAGAGGACTTGGTGGTAGTTGGGGAAGATGGCAATGTCTGGGAATAAAGCAGTTCAGGAGCAAATCAACCTTTATAAGCCTTAAACTGATTATTTAAATAAAACAAAATAAAATAAAATGTAATATAACGAGAACAAAATCCTATGAACAAATTTTTCTCCTATTCATTTAAATTTAATGGAATTCAAGATCAATTAAATAACTAATGCATGTAAATACGCATGCATAAGCATGTAAAAATAAATTCATGACTTGAAATCATGATGGTGACTGATAAAAATTCACATGAGCATTAAAGGTATCCTGACCATATTCATGAATAGTGGTCTCTTTTCTTTCCCTTTTGTTTTCTTGGGAGAAAAGAGATCTCAAACAAAAATTCAATAAATTTAATGAGTAAAACTGAAAGTCATTTTCCTATCAATGAATACAGTCGGGGATTGAAAGAAGTGGTGAAATGAAGTTTACTTTGGCATAAAAGTATCCACCTACTTAATATGTTGAACATCACCAACAAGTTGATTCCACATGAATTTAGCGTTCCATACTTAAAAGCAATTAAATTTGCAGTTCTGAGTTCTTAATATCACATTATCTTCTAAAACATTAATTTTTAATAAATTTAGAGCCCGTCTGAAAATGTAAACATTAACCTCATATTAATAAGCAAGTAACTAATAGCATTTTAACAAATTGCTGTAATATTTTTTATTATTTGTGCTAAATACTAAAAATTTGTATAGATGAGGTGTATAACATTTGTAGCATTATCAGCCTGTGTTGAAAATAAGCACAAAAATATTAGGAATCAAATTTATTGTTCATTTCATTTTTAAACACATATACATACTATATATAAAACTATATACCAAACATGTCACATGAGACCATAACATTCTTAAGGTATTTTTAAAACTTCTGATGTCTAACAGAGTAACCTTAAGTGTATGTAAGATGTTTTTATCTTTTTAAAAAGGTATACTTTCACTTGACAAATTGAATCATTTAAGTAGCACCCTCAGTAGATAATATTTCTTAATATATGAAATGGGGTAGTTTTATAGTATGGACAAAATTCTATATTAATATCTATCCTTAAAATTACTCAGACATGAGCAAAAGCATAACTTTAAAGGTTCAGCAGTGTAAGGAAAAGCAGACAAAATTACTTAAGTCAGTCATATTTACACATTTAATATTTCATAAGTCCTGTCTGGGATAGAAAATATGTTTAAGAGTAAAAGAAAGGATAAAAAATTTCACAGGCTCCTGCTTAATTCACTGCTCTCAAGTAACAAACTAAGGCTGATTCTAATATCTGATCATGTTTTAAACAGTTTAGGGATTCTTGATTCTTCTTTAAAACCTTGAGGAAAACTAAGCAATGCATAGACATACCAAGGTTTTTGTTAAATCATATTTTAAAAGGGAAGAAGAGCTGCAAACCTCACAACAGAAGAAAAATAAAAAACTTCAAGTCCATTGTTTTCTGTTTTTGCTATTTGTAATAGGTTCACCTTATAAAGTCATTTCTCCAGAGAGAATTTCACTAATAGTCATTAATAATTACCCTACTATTTTACTTTCCATGCAATACTATGCAGAAACATACACTACTGACTTTGTAAATATTCTGTGTACTGTGAATTGAAAAGTAAATTTTCCCTCCTCTGGTTACAACTGCTACTGTACAGATTTCCTGGGAGTAGTTAACATATTTTTAAAAATATGTTATTTATTAATCTCAGCATAATTATAAGATTGTTGACTAAATATATGCGAAATAAATCTAGAGGCCATCTACCCCAACACAGGTTAGAAGCTAATTCATTAATCTACAGAAGCATGAGGTATATGTGTTGGGCTCTTCTATTTTCATCAGAGTAAAATCAACTCGAAGAATCACAGGTTCATTATGACAGCCATCTTGCACTAGATATGAATTCTCTTGAAATACTGCAAAGAAATACGTAGAAAAAGTAGTAATATCAAGTGATTCAGACTTTGTGATCACTAAAATCAATACTATCTTTTTTCAATTTCTTGAATACCTTTCTTTTTATTTGGCATATATGTGAAATATTGGGCATGTATTAGTAACTGATGCAACTCATATTCATTGACATTGTCCTTAATAATTCTGAGGATGCTTCCTTCTCACAGGAATAAAAACAGTAATTTTAAACTCCTGGGACAATATTAATGTGTATAAAATCATTAAGGCTTTGTTTACTACAAATTATAATATGTTAAGACTTTAATATTTTAAATAAAACAGATAATAATTAAGTTTGGGCTTTAAGGGATTAGATTTTGGAAATGTCACAATTAATTGTTTCTAGATTTTTTTTGTTTAAATTCTTAAAATTATAAACGTAATGTGGTAATAAACATGATTAGTTTTCTAGTTATCTATTACTTATATAGATATTCTTAAACACAAAAAATCTCCTTCCTTTACAAATTTAAATTTGTAAATTTTCTCTAGCAATGAAAAGAATCCAGAAAGTTTGTATTTTAGTTGATTTTTAAAACTACTTGTAAAAATTTTTCTGAAAAACAGATAAATGTAAATATATTAATGTCTGTAAAGAAGTTTCTAATAATTAGATTAAAAAACAGCTTTGAAAGTTGTTCTCAACCACACAAATAGATCAGAAAAAGTCATAGAAATACTTTCATGTTCAATGTTTATTTCTCTAATATTTTATAAACACGTTTACTCATCTTCACAATACAGAGTGAAAATTTAAGTGGTTTCAAGTTTAAAAAAATCCCTTAGTAAAATTTCTGATATACATCTTGAAGATATAACTACTGAATCCATATAGCAACAATATATTAAAATGTGTTAAGTAGTATTTATAATGGACATATACAGTTAAGAACTCTTTTTAAGTGAAAGTGAAATCATTTCAGTCATGTCTGACTCTTTGCAACCTCATGGACTGTAGCCTGCCATGCTCCTCCATCCATGGGATTTTCCAGGCAAGAATACTGCAGTGGGTTGCCATTTCCTTCTTCAGGGGATCTTCTGACCCAGGGATCGAACCTGGCTCCCTGCATTGCAGGTAGACTACCGCCTGAGCCACAAGGGAATCCCTTTTTAAAGTATTTATCAAGCAGTGATTATGAAGGGCACAGGCATTTTTTTAGCATGATTTTATCTTTCAAAAGTATAATATTTTAATTTATAGGACATGAATGTCTAATAATTCTGCTTTAAATGTTGAAGGCTGAATTACTTATTACAAAAAATTTTGAAGTAGTTTATAATTTTAAAATAATGGATCCTTTGGAATGTAAGTTTTTAAAATTCAAGATTTAATAAGTTATTTAATTGAATGTAGATTTTTCTAGGTTTTTGGGAATAAGAACTAAAAAGTGATTACACATTGTGAAATGCATTCTTGTTAACAAGTGGCAGTTTTCCTGGACCAGAGAATATTATTATAAATATAAACTCTACAATAAATAAGCTTAGCTTCAAGCAAATCTATAATAATAGACTGTCAAGGTCTATCATAGGGACAGTGAAAACAGCAATGAACAACAAATTTTAATTTTAATTTGGAACAGGTCTGTTTTGAGTTCTGTTAAATAAATCTGCATACTACTCCATAAAAAATAATGAATCAACTATTTAAATATGGAATTGTCATCTTTGATTTTTCATCTTGACACATATCCAGCCTTCTCCCAATATCTCAACTACCTGGAACTACTTAGCCCTAATATAAACTCATGTTGTCTAATTTCAACAGGTCTTTTACAATTGATTACTAGTCCATATCTTATTTTCCTCATAATCACTATTCTGTACTTTTATCCTTCTCTTCAGCTATTCAGTCCCATGTATCTTATATTCTTTTCAACTGATAGTTTTTATTACCTGAAAGAGATCATGATTTTCCAGAATGAGCTTCCTTATCTACTACAGTTGACTTCATTTCAACCTTTTC
The DNA here is from genome assembly GCA_006410875.1 of Neotragus pygmaeus. Classification (NCBI taxonomy): domain Eukaryota; kingdom Metazoa; phylum Chordata; class Mammalia; order Artiodactyla; family Bovidae; genus Neotragus; species Neotragus pygmaeus. Next base: position 636,383 of record SJYV01017254.1, read on the forward strand.
AATTTTCCAAACCACTTTTTACCCATCTTCTCATTCTTTTCATGGTAGACAAAACTGTGATATCCCAGACTTCCTACTCTTCATGAGTTATGACCTTAACACCCTATAATCTTTTCACCACTCTTGACTCATTTTGTCCCTTAATAATCTCATCTGTATTTGGCATCCCCAATTTCTCTTCCTTTTCAAACTCCTTTTTATTCTTTAACATTAGCCATTCACTCTTTAGTAGCAGGGTCGTTATGTGAAACTTTCTGATCTAACTTGTATTTTTCTCCTTTTATATCCAAACTTTCAAGTAAGCAGTTCCCACACTTCACACAGTTTTTTTTTCCTTTTTACCTAAACAGTGTCTTTACCTTTAGGATATACTATTGTTAAGAAATAACGACTGTTTTCCCAACAGAGAATTGAAATTGACTTAGAATTGCCAATGATTTTCTATTAAAAAAAGTTATTTTTGAACTTTTATTTGGGTATTTGATCCTTTTTAGCATCTTTCCTTATACTTCCCTTATTTTCTCCTTTTTATCTTTATGATTAATAAGGAGCACTTACTAGGAACCAGGTACAGATATAGTGGGTTAATGCAATACCCTTACAGAAGAGGTTACTATTACTTTCCCCATGTTATAGGTAAAGAAGTCAAGGTATACAGAAGTAAAACAGCTTGTTCCAATGTACACAACTGGTAAATTAAAGAGGCAGAACTTGAACCCTGGCAGTCCTATTCCAGATCCTATGCACATAACCATTATACTATAATACTTCTGAGTTACTTTTTTAAAGTAACTGCTTCTCTATCTCATTTGTTTGGTTTTTTCTCACCTACAATGAAGGTGTACGTGAAATTATCACTGATACTGCAATTAAGGATCTATATTTTCAGTTTTAAATTCTTACCTATGATTCTAATCAAAGACTATTTTAAGGAAAAAAAAAATATTACGTACAACTTATTCAACCTGCCTGAAACAATCATACAAAAATATTGTCTCAAATAGATGCCTGACTAAAATTCACTAGTTTCTTTCTGGAACTTAACATTTTGCTAGGCTCAAAACCACATATGGTCATTTTTTATTCTTTCCTCATCATTTTAGAACTAGAATCAAATAAGTACCAAATTCTTACAGATTTCACTTTGAAATATATTTTAACTTCAAGCATTTGTCTACCAGAGGAGATTAAGTGCTCATCATCTTGTTCTTAAAATATTGCCTAGTCTCTTCACCCTGATAAAAGGCTTTCTATTTTGAACAAGGTCCTTTTCCTGCATATGTTTATTCAGGAGTCTGAAGAGTCCTAAAAGAGAGAAATCCATTGGATTTTGTTTTATCAGCATTATACAAACTTAGAGGCCATACAGATCAGTATTAAGATCAATTAACAGTTACATCTCCTTGGGTAAGTAAATTTCTCTAAACATCAGCTTCTATAACATGGACTCTAAATGATCTTCAGAGGAATTTTGTGCGGATGAATGAAAGGTTTTAATAAATGTTAAGTGCATAGCACAATGGCTAGCACAGAAACAGAGTAAGCACCATATACATCACTATTATCATTATTACTGATTCTTCATTCTTGACCATAAGACATCCTTTTTTCCTGACAAAGATTAATGTCTCCTGAATTTGTATGATGTAAGAGAAGCTTTAAAAAATATTATTTTATAAACCTTCAAATCTAAGATCTGCATAGTAGATCACTCAGTAATTATCATAATTATCTTCCTCTCCTACCAATAGCTATTCCTACAAGCACTCTAAGAATCTGTGTGGAGTAGCACAGAAGAAGACAAAGTGTAGAAGTACCCCTTTTTCTTTTTTTCATAACCTTCCAGAGAAATTAAAAGGGAAAGTACTAGAAGAATCCGTAGTCTGTAGGATACCCTTTGGCCAGACATCCATGACTTGCCATTCTTTGCTTCCACACAACTTATCTAACATTAATTTCCTCTAAACTACAACACAAATGTCCCACTTCTCTCAAGATAATCTCTTTACTATTCAACAATTATGGTGTCTTTCTTCTCAAATCCATATTGCTCCATCTGCCTAAAATAAGCTTTTCTCTTTTTTTCTCCTCTAATCAGGCAATTCCTCTACAGAGTCCAGGTCAAGTTTTTACCTCTTTCACAAAACCAAATGTCACTCTAGCCTACATTTCTTTCACACTCTGCCAAACTTTTATGGTGCACTGTTTATATTGTAGTTTTGGTATATAAATGCAGTTTTATATCTTTATTAGTTATACTGGGCATTTATGATCTCTCATAAACTAGCTTGAGAGAGCAAGGGTTACAATTTAAGATATTCTGCAATTCACTAAGAATGTATTTAATAAATTTATAATTGGATGAATGAATAATGAACAAATTATGAGCTAATCTTGCTGATTTTTTACGATGAAAATAAAATTATTTGTGCTAAATGAGATTTTTGGTATCTTAATTTAATTTTTAAATACAAAATAATTATATAGATGCCTATAACTATTTCTTTCTTAATGTAATCTTTCTTAAAAATACATTGAGCCAAAAAAAAAACCAAAACCCACTGAAAGTCTGTAATAGACAAAGGAAGTTAACAAATGCCAAGTATATTACTAATCTATCATTTCTACCATGTTTTGGGGTTCATTATATTGACTCATGAGGTATAATAACCATACTTAAGAGGAGGATTTGAGGGACTTATAACAAGAGGAAATTTTTCAATAATACTATGAGAAAAAAAAAAGGTTACAAGTACAAAATTTTAAAAAAAAGGTGGAAATGAGAACATGGACATCAAAAACCTGGGCTAAGATATGCAGTTAGGAATGAGGTTCTAGGGAAAGTCTGAATTACCTGAGGATCACTGAATGTCTCTGCTATTTGCACATCTTGAAAATAAGAAATAAGAATGTTCTATGTCGCAATTAATATGTTTAATTATAGCTTATTGGTTTCTCCTGTGTATCTGTTTCTCTGTATACTGACTTAAGAAATGAACATGACAGTATTATGTACTTCATGACAATCTGATTTTAAAAGCTATAGAATAGAAATTATATAATTTGATTATTCAATAAATATTATCATTATTTTGAATATATAAAATATTGGAGTCCCTTTCTATCAGCAAATAAATATTTGATTTAAAACAAACAAATAAAGCACCTCTGAGAATGAAGAACTAAATAGTTCACATCTAATATCCAAAGTTGGATGTAAGGCTATAATGCTAGATTTCAAGATTCTTCTGTATGAAAGACTTGTGAGATCATTATGTATTACTTTCCTAAAAACTTATATTTGGCTGAGAATTAGTTCAGTTAATAAAGTTTCATTTGGAGAGAATATTCTAGTTCATGCAATTTATTTAATANGTAAGGCTATAATGCTAGATTTCAAGATTCTTCTGTATGAAAGACTTGTGAGATCATTATGTATTACTTTCCTAAAAACTTATATTTGGCTGAGAATTAGTTCAGTTAATAAAGTTTCATTTGGAGAGAATATTCTAGTTCATGCAATTTATTTAATAACCAACTGTATCTATATTATATAATTCAGAATATTTTAAAGAAGTCATAAAATATATTGTATAAAACTATAACATTTTTAATTTCAAAAAATAAGTTTCTTATTTTTTGTAATAAAAAACACATATATTATTCTTGAAATTATTTTCCATTTAGGTTATTATATGATATTGACTATAGTTGCCTGTGCTATACAGTAAACCCTTGATGTTTGTTGCGTATCTATTTTTAAAAAATTAGAAATCCAGCATTCTATTCATATGAAGTCAAACAAGTAGAATCAAAATGCCATAAATTTTTTAGTTAGGCAAAAATTCATAAGTTTTCTAAAATACATATATCACACATATATATGTATACAAAAGCTTTTCTACTATATGCATGACAAAATTATAACTTTTAAAGCAACATTTGTTTAGAACTGACTTCCTATTTTAAGTCCAAGTTACATATAAATTATACTTCTTTAGTAAATAAAATCTTACATTATCAACCATAAAAAACAATAAATATGTTGTAACAAACATTAGGAAAATATTATTTCATATCTTAGTTCATGTCTATGAGGAATGANACTGACTTCCTATTTTAAGTCCAAGTTACATATAAATTATACTTCTTTAGTAAATAAAATCTTACATTATCAACCATAAAAAACAATAAATATGTTGTAACAAACATTAGGAAAATATTATTTCATATCTAATATTAGTTCATGTCTATGAGGTATGACATTTTCTGGCTCCAGCAATTTTTAAAATTCTAATTGTATTCTTTACATAATCTTAACTAGAAGAAAGTGTTTTAAAAATGTTTAAAGAAGCTACATTAAAAATTAACTTCAGAGTTGAAGTCCAAAGGGAATGTAAATGTCAGTTAGGGCAATGACTATCACTTTAAAAGAAATATTATTATTATTCTATGTATTAAAAGCTAAAAAATATACTTTTATCTATTCCATTATAAAATAATTTCTTTTAGATATAATTATTTTATACTCGATCACCAGCATAATTTCTTCAGAAATGAAATCATGGTAATTTAAATTTATTTGTTGTGGTTCAGTTGCTAAGTCATTTCCACTTCTTTTGATTAATTATTTAGACAATGATCCAACAAAAGTTTCACATTGTAAAATAGGATACCTACCTAGAAAGTGAGAGAATCTCAAATTTAGAGCATAAATAACTGTTGATCTACAATATCGTGGAAATATGCTCAATCTCTCATCTAGATTTTTTGAGTAAATTTTTCAAATTTTACATTTTTAAGAANAGACAATGATCCAACAAAAGTTTCACATTGTAAAATAGGATACCTACCTAGAAAGTGAGAGAATCTCAAATTTAGAGCATAAATAACTGTTGATCTACAATATCGTGGAAATATGCTCAATCTCTCATCTAGATTTTTTGAGTAAATTTTTCAAATTTTACATTTTTAAGAAACTATTTAAGTATTAAATATATTATTCTACTAAATTTAGAGTAATCTTTTAATGAATCTTTTAAAATAATACTTTCACATCACTATTGATTACATGAAAATATTAATCAATAATAATTTCAATTTCACGAATATCTTATGAGGCTTAGAAATGAATGTAAATATGCAAACTTAATCACCATTATTTTTTAACCACTTATTTTGAATTTAAATAACATTATCTGAACAAAGCAAGTAAAAATAGAAATGAACCAAATATTTTTAAATTCTGTCTTTCATAAATCTGTACTGACACTGGACAGATGACAACCTATAAATTTCATTTGCCATAGAGAAAGTTACTTTTNACTTATTTTGAATTTAAATAACATTATCTGAACAAAGCAAGTAAAAATAGAAATGAACCAAATATTTTTAAATTCTGTCTTTCATAAATCTGTACTGACACTGGACAGATGACAACCTATAAATTTCATTTGCCATAGAGAAAGTTACTTTTAACAATGACTCATAGACCATTATTTGATGGTATTATTATAAAAAATAAAAATCATGCATATCATTGTGCTGAATAACTGCCAGTCATACAGTACTCAAAGTATATTTCATGTTTTACCTTTAAAAAAAAAATCAATATATTCACTGCCTTCCTTAAGTGTTTAAACTTACAGAAACTACAAAAGAAATGTGAGAATTAATAGGCTGGATTAAAGGTGAAGATCAATAGACCCTATACTTTAGTGCCAATTCTGTAAATTCTTAGCCCCAGGTGATTTTAATCCAGAGGTCTTTAAACTCATACTTCTAGAATTTAGATAAATTTAGATTAAGTCATGGTACTGCTTTCAATGCATCACATTTTAAATTATTCTTTGCATTTACCTAGCATAGATAAAAATTTCAAAACTATATATGTTTGTGAAGAATAAAAAATATTTGTTGAGAAGTTTAAAATATTTACCTTCTGCCATGTGTAAATTAAAAGACACTTCCTTGATAAGTTATGAAAGGTTACAAATTGAAACATTTTGATACTGACAAAAAGCATAAAATGAATGATCTTATATGGTGTAAAAGCTACCTACTCATGATTAAACATGGAAGGATTTTTTAAATAGTATTAAAGGAAAACTGAAACTTGGCCTATAATTTGAAAATATATAATGATTAATTTCTCTATTTGTATTTGATTAGACACCCTTATATTTATCAATATATTGACAAAATTATAATAAATTCCTAACACTGGCTAGTATATTTTTTAAACTCAGAAACATGAAATTAATAAGTTTTTGAGCTACATTTCAAATTTATTACAATGAACATAAATATTCTGTAAATTAAATATTCTGTGAATGAATGAATAATACAGTTCTTTTGAAAGCATAAAATCTATCAATATGATTACAAATTAAGAAGCTAATTATAAAAAGGCAAATGCAGAAACAATCATAGTAAACATAAAGTATCAAATAATTTTGAAGATTTAAAAGAGCTTAAGGGGAAGAATCTGCCTTATTTTTACATTAAAGAATGTCATTTTTTTTCCTACATAGTGTCTGTCATTATTCAATCTTAAAAACATTGCTTTTATCAAGTAATAGTTTTGTTACAGAAAATCCCACACATTAAAAATAAACATTGGCTCTTTATGACATATATATAAATACTATACAAGTTATACAGAACATAATGGCTGATTTGTAACAAAGAACTGTTTGCTAGGTACAAAAATTTACTTATACATATTTGTTGATAAAAAATACTGAACATGACAATTAAATTGACAAAACAGGAGTATATATGCATAACTATACTAGAGACTAAAAATATTGAGAATAGGGCATTAGGAATTTTGAGAATGTAGTCTCAATTTTTATACTTCATTTTAAAAGTGATGGAATTTTAAATAGGTTAAATTCTTATAAATTAATCAAAATTGTATCTATAATTTTTAAAAGGGCAGTATAAAAGAAATGAGCCATAATTGTTCCTCAGTGTAATACTAATAAATGAGTAATTCAATCAATAAATAAACTGATCAATCTAAAGAAGAGGCTCTGATAGTCTTTAAGTAAATAAGTGACAACTGTTATGTTTTAAGTATTCTTAGGGAAAAACTTTATATGCTAAACCTTTAAGGCTTCTTTTATAAGGAATTCATACTATACTGAGGATATCTGTCTTTGATTTCCCACTAAACACTCACTTGTTTGATGCGATCTGGGTTAACGGTGGTCTGGGGTTGTAGAATGCTGACTGGTTCTGTCTTGGCCACATTTTGGGGCATTTCTCGAATTTTTTCTGCAATGAATCCATGAACTGCATTCAGTGCTTCAACTGTTCCCTGGATCAAGCACACTCGTTCAGTAGTACCTGTGGACAAAAGATTTAAGTTTCAGAAAACTTCCTCTCTTACTTTGTATGCTTTTCACAAAAAATATAAAAAAGGATGATATACTTAATGCCAATAAAATCATGTACAATGTGGAACTCTAAATCTCAAAAAGGGCCAGCAGAGCCAGAAACCATGAGAAGTTTTGAATACATCATTCACTGACATAACCAATACTTTCTGAGCATTTATAAAAGAACTTAGGGTTAGAAACCAGTAACACAAAGATGAGGACTTTGTATATGCTAACAGACATCAAACCAGAGAATTGTAAGATACTATGATATGAAAAAATAATGGAAGTTATCTACATAGATAGCACACGTGGATGGCTTACAGTTAAAAAAGCATTAAAATTAGTGGAGAGAAGGGGTCTTGGAAATCTTACAAAGTAGGTAAGTTTCTGAATTTTTACCACCTTTTATTCATGTACCCTGTTCTTTTAATACAGAAATAACACTATCTGACATTTTCTATTTATTTTTTTTTGTTTCTATTAGAATGCAAGCTCTCAGAGAACAGTTAATTAGTCTGTTTTGCATTGTGCGGTAGCTTCCCCAAAGCCTAGAGGCATCCCTGGCACATGATAGGTACATAACAGATATTTATTGAACAAATAATATTCCCTGCTTTTACTGATTATGCAATTTTAATAAGATAGCATATCATAATTAAAAACAAAATTTTAAACTATTTTTCACTTGAAATTGAATAATTGATAAAAGATATCATTAGTTTTATTTGCTTCATATCTAGTGAATAAAATGTGAGTGATGTGAGACAAGACTAAAATGAAATTGGTTGAGTCTAATGCACATATCCTATAGACTATTTTATACTCTACAGGTATACCTAAAGACAATAAAAATAATTGATTAGTTTTTCAGACTATTTTGAGCCTCACTGCAGCAACCTATTCTTAAACTGTAATCTTCTGCTCAGCAGCTCAACACAGCAAACACATAAACTTACTTCTCAGACATCAGTATTCTTTTACTAAACAGTTATCAACAAGTAAAAATAATCTTTTAAAATTTAGAAAATATTTATTTTTGAGCTAATATGACCTCCCAAGTACTTAACACATATCTGTTTCATACCATAGTTTCAAAATTCTAAGCCATTCTATAAAATATTTTAAAGTACATTTTGAAGGAAAAAAATGTGAAATTACACATTTAAAAAACTGCAAGGAGTTTATACTGCTTTAAGGATTGATTACCATATAAACCATTTCCCTAGGATTAAACATTTTTTTTAAGAACAGTAAAAGATTATCACTCTTACCTTTAGAAAGAGCAGGAATAAAAAAATATTATATGTATGAACCTAAATTGCGGCTTCCCTCGCAACTCAGTTGGTAAAGAATCTGCCTACAATGCAAGAGACCTGCGTTTGATTCCTGGGTTGGGACTATCCCCTTGAGAAGGGAATGGCAACCCACTCCATATTCCTGCCTGGAGAACCCCATGGACAGAGGAGCCTGGTGGGCTATAGTCCTCAGGGTCATAAGAGTCAGACATGACTTAGTGACTACACCACCACCACCACACCTGAATTAAATTATCCTGTTTTAAACCACAAAGATGCAAGTTTATGAAAAGCTACATTTCCTAGTTTGTACAATATATTTCAATAGGAAGCAGTATCTTTTAGTTGTGAGGAGGGAGACAATCTCAAACACATTCAGATTGTGAGTTTGAAGGCTTAATATTTCCTGTTTCTCCTAATCAGCTTTTCTCATCTTTGAGTATCTTGATGTATCTCTGTATCTGATCTAGTTTATTAGGGATACTCTAGGGAGTCTTTACAAGGTTGTATTAATTGTCCAATAAATGACTAGAAAGGATGAGAACTGATCAATGCAGCTCCTGTGAAGTGTTCTCATCTAAGTCAGCAGACAATACAAAACACAGATCGGATTACATTCCTGCTTTTGGAGACAACTAAAGAGTGCTCTTCTGGGGATGCCAAGACAGAAAAGGAAATCAGTTAAGCCTCAACAGAGATTTTTAAAAAATAAAACATGGTACTAAGTAACTAAAGGAACTATATGATCCATGTTGCTTTTAAAGTTCTAATTTAATAGAATACATACTGTGTCAGACAACACAGTAACCCCGATACTCTTCAGACTATACAGTCTAACAAGTAGTAAATGGAAATCACTGAGCCATAAAGAAATACGAGTGTCTAAAACTGAATTTCACATAGCATGCATGAGACAATTTGGCAATAGTTTATAGGTCCAAAGATGCCATAAATATTCTTTCAAGATTAAATGATATCACTACCATTAGAACTACTACCAAAAAAAAGGGAAAGAGAAAAGGAAATTGCAATTTCTCCAATGGAAACTGCTATAATCCTCAGAAGAGATGCTGTCATATTCTTCCACTGAACTCTAATGGCCTTTTCACTTAGATAACACAAAACTATAATTTTTAGGAGAAAGTAACAAAGAAGGAAGACTGTCAGGTATATGACCAAACTGTATAACAAAAATGAGCCTATAAAGTAATAAAAGTTGCTGGTTTTTTTGGTCATTTTACAGGCTTTTATGCTCCATTAGTGTCTAAAGTGAACTATGAGTTATTTACTATTTTATTTAACAGTAGCATTTACTTCTCTTTGCAATAGACTAGTAACAAAATCTGAAAAAATTATATAAAAGTATTTGCTTATATTTATTATACTGTAAACATACAGGTAATTTAAAATTTTTTCTTTTAAGGGAGACATTAGATAAACTCTTACAAGAAGGGACAAACATAGGCAGTGAAATCAGAAACACTTTTCATTTCTACTTCACATACCGTATCATAAACTGAATAGGCATGTTTCTAAAATTAGGTACCATTATAAGTTGCCATAGCAAAACTGTGATATACATTTAATAAAATATACCCACTTTGTGCTACTATAACCTTGGACAAGTTACTTAAACTGTTCCTGCTCCTACCTGAGGCAATCTATCATCTGTGCAGTGGATCTGATCTCTCTTAACTCCAAGTCCACTGTTCTCCTAGTATCATTTTTTCCATCAGACCTTGCCTATTAGCAGAAAAACATATTATACTTTCTTCCATTTTTAAAGATCCCTCCTTTATGACAGAAAGATAAAATTAGTCTTTTGTAAAGCAAATGAAATGCCAATTTAGGCAAAGATCATAAAACCATAAAATGAAAGGTTAATGGGAAATTTTCAATGGAAACATCTGGAATCACCAACTGACTTCACTGGTCAATATTAGCATAACTAAGAGTGTGAAAATCAAGCACTGACATGATGCAATATGAAGCAGAGGGCACCAACTATAGAGGATGTATCCCCAAATAGCTGAACCTAAATCGAATCAACCATTTAGCCTGACGTAACAGTTTACAAATAATACTGAGGGACTTCCCTGGTGGTCCAGTGTTAAGAATCCCTCTTGCACTGCAGGGCATGTAGGTTCGATCCCTGTTCAGGGAACTAGGATTCTACATGCTACTGAGCAACTAAGCTTGCATGCTGCCACTACTGAGCCCACATCTCACAACTAGAGAATCCGTGGGCCACAATGAAAGATTTCCACATAATCCAACAAAGATCTGACACAGCCAAATAAATAAATATAAAGATAACTCTGAAAACAGAGAAACAAATGACACCATAAGAAAGCAAATACACAAATCAACAGTGTAAGCTAGTCTTCAGGATGATTAACCTAGTTTCTTCAATGTAGGAAAGAAAGTTCTCTAGACATAAAGAATCTTAAAAGACACAATAATCAAATATGAATTAGAATTTGACTGGATCTAAATTCAAACAACTTTTACTTTAAAAATTGTGGCACTCATAAAAATAATATTAAATAGTATCAAAGAATTACTGTTAATTTTAACAGGTGTGATTATGGCATCAGGGTGTTTTCTCTTTCTTTTCAGGTGCATACTGAAGTACATGAAGCTAAAATGACTGAGATTTGCTTCAAAATATTTTTGTAACAGCAAAAAACATTACTCATACAAAATACATATGCCAAAATCTTGATATTAATGACAAATATGTAGGTTATAAGGAGGTTCATTCTTCTAAGTATATCTGAAATTTTATAATAAAACATTATAAAGCCCTCCCTAGCCTTCTTCCAGTTATATGCAGCTCAATTTCTTTATCTCTCAAAAATCCTTGAATGACTTGAATACATGTATTTACACTTTTTCACCACCCACTCCTTTTTTCTTGACTCTGAGTTACTCCATTGTGGCTTTTGTCCTCCCACTCCACTTAAACCATTCATTACAGCCTTACTTCGGTAAATCTAATCTTCATGCCTTTACAATTGGCCCATCAGCTGCATGTGGCACCACTGACCACTCTGTTCTTAACACACTTCATTTGGTTTTCAGGATACCATATGGTCCGCATTTAATTCAATTCATTCATTCATCTGGCAAAAATCTATTGATTCTCCACTAAATGTTAAGTACTATACTCAATAAAGCAATGACCAAACAGATAAACCTGCTTTCATAGAGTTGTTCTCTAGTTCATGCAGACAGACACTATACAGAAAACAAATAATATAGAGAATATGAAATAAAATTAGTACTACAGGAAAAAATTGGGAACAATACCAGAATACACAAAGACAAAAATAAAATATAAAAGAGAGCTTGTCTGTGAGGCTCACGGCTGTATCCTCAGTGTATGGAAGAGTGTCTGGCACTCTGTGGATACCCCAAAAGAATTATTTTTTGAATAAATGAATAAATCCCTGAGTCTAATTTCCTTAGCTATGTATAAAAAACATGATTGATTTTAAGACCTTTTTGTCTATCGACCTTTTGCTTTATAAAATGTCTAAAAAGCCAATAAGTGTCTTTGGGTTTATAAAATGAGTGAATATATGTAAAAATTAGATATATTTTGGGAAATGATTTTAAAAACTACTAATAAGTTATAAATTACAATGTCAATAAAAGGAATAGCTGATTTTTAAAAAGCTCTCAGAAAGGTAATAGGATAAACAATGAATAGTTTAATAGTTTTTTTTTTCCTTTCCAGAATAGAAAGTAGATAAACTTTAAAAGTGTAATCTACCTAAAAGAATAAAGTGAAAGGAAAAAAGGAATGCTTTTTTTCTGTTGTATAAAAGACAGACTAAAAGATTTTAGATACCTGAGACCTATTTCAACAAGAATGACTCTGGTTTTGAATAATGGGCATATAATAACAATATGCTTACTCCTTGGAAGAAAAGTTATGACCAACCTAGAAAGCATATTCAAAAGCAGAGACATTACTTTGCCGACTAAGGTCCGTCTAGTCAAGGCTATTGTTTTTCCAGTAGTCATGTACGGATGTGAGAGTTGGACTGTGAAGAAGGCTGAGCACCGAAGAATTGATGCTTTTGAACTGTGGTGTTGGAGAAGACTCTTGAGAGTCCCTTGAACTGCAAGGAGATCCAACCAGTCCATTCTGAAGGAGATCAGCCCTGGG
>SJYV01017254.1:657274-690423 GCA_006410875.1 Neotragus pygmaeus
TGGCACTTAAACATCACAATTAACATGGAAAAAGAGACAGAGATCAGTTTCACTGGAAAGGGTTAACTACACTTTCTTCTACCTTTCCCTCAGGAAAAAAAAAAAAATCCTCCAGAATCTTGGAAATGATGCTTCCAAAACTTGCATGAATATGCTGGTCCAGTTAGTGTAATGAGTGGACTAGACTGAATGTCGTGTTTTGCTGCCCAGATCTCTTTACAAGAATGGAGAACTTAATTCGTTAACTCTGGAAGTGTTTCTGGTTCTTGATATATTGAGTTTCATATAAACTCTATGCTCTCACTGATTCATGAATTTACAGATAATATTAAGGGAACACATTTTATGTGTTTGATTTGGCTTGTATTTGGAAATCTATTATAATAAACCATGCTAAGAAAACTGTGAATTCCATTTCAAGGAATCTAACACAGGACAGAGTAAGTGTGTGTGTAAGTATAGGTCAACTTAGTTTTAACAGATTGAATTTATTAAATGAGATTGTGTCATGAATGTTAAATGCTGATGCAAATATATTTCTGTTAATCAAACATCAAACTACAAACAAATAAAACAAAATTGAATTATGATACTGTTTCTTATTCAATACATGACCTTTGGCCAGTTATATCAATGCTCCACTTTTCTATTCTTTAATACTCATATTATCACCTATCATATGGGGCTGTTATAAGCACTAAACATGATTTTTATTTTTATATTTTTATCACAAAGCCTTAGCACTGGTCCTAGTAAGTATATAAAAAAGGAAGTTATGTTACTTTACATTTCTACTTCACTTTACTTTGACCACCTGGAGCTTGTTCTTGTAGCCTGTATCTTTGTTCTTTTTTTAGAGTATAATTGATTTACAATGTTGTGTTAGTTTCTACTGTACAGCAAAGTGAATTAGCTATACATATACATGCTCTCATTTTATTTGGATTTCTTTTCCATTTAGATCACCATAGAGTATTGAGTAGAGTTCCCTGTGCTATACAGTAGGTTCTTATTAGTATTTACTATATAAATATTATATATATGTCAGTCCCAATCTCCCTTGATATCCATACATTTGTTGTCTACATCTATGTCTCTATTTCTGCTTTGTAAATAAGATTGTCCATAATATAGCCACTATGGAGAGCAGTATAAAGGTTTCTTTAAAAACTAAAAATAGAACTACTGTGTGACCCAACAATCCCAGTACTTGGCATATACCCACAGAAAAACATAATTAAAAAGAAAAAAACACATGCACCCCAATGTTCATTGCAGAATTATTTACAATGGCCAAGACATGGAAGAATCTAAATGTACATCAACAGAAGAATGAATAAAGAAGATGTGATGGAATGGAATATTACTCAACCATAGAAAAGGAGTGAAACTGGGTCATTTGTGGAAACATGGGTGGACCTAGAGACTATCATACAGAGTTAAGTAAGTCAAAAAGACAACTATCATATATTGACACCATATATGTGAAGTCTGAAAAAAAACTGAGATGATTTGGTAGTCTTATGACCTTTTAGCATGCTGGGACCATGTCTGATTGTTAACTTCCTATATGAACCACATTTAATGAGTTGTATTTGATGAAAAATTCTTCAAGTCATACTGCAAAATATTATTTTGCTAATTGAATTATAACCAAAATCTGCAATCAGAAGTTCTCAAATTCTGAAAGGTTTAGATACTATTTCCTTCCAAAAATTATTTGAAAAAACACTATTTTAGGGACTCAATATACATGTCACCAACCTAGCAGTATTATTTGTTTATGATCTAGTTATAAGACCAGAATATTTTAATAGATTCTATTGACACAATTATGGTTTTACTTCCAACCAGGACAGTATAACCCTTAGTATAATAACATCATAAAACATTTAATTTAAAATTGCTTTATACATTTGATCTTTACATTTACAATCTTTTCAGATATAAATGTATAGTTTTGAAGCATTGAGCATTATATTTTCAGTTTTTAGATTTACACATTTGGTCTTTACAATCTACCAAGACATTTTGTTGTTCAGTTGCTCACTCTCTTTGCAACCCCATGGACTGCAGCATGCCTAGCTTCCCTGTCCATCACCAACTCTCAGAGTAAATTCCTTTAGGATTGATTGGTTTGATCTTGTTATTGTCCAAGGGACTCTCAAGAGTCTTCTCCAATCCCACAATTCTTCAGTGCTCAGCCTTCTTTATGATTCACCTCTCACATCCTTACATGACTACTGGAAACATCATTGCTTTGACTGTACAGATCTTTGTTGGCAAAGAAATGTCTCTGCTTTTTAACATGCTGTCTAGGTTTGTCATAGCTTTTCTTCCAAGGAACAAGTGTCTTTTCATTTCATGGCTGGAAGGGACTGGCAAACCACTTCAATACTTATTCTTGCCTCAAGAACCCCATGAACAGTATGAAAAGACAAACACATATGACACTGGAAGATGAGTCCCCCTCGGTGTCAGGTGTCCAATATGCTACTGGGGAAAAGCAGAGAAATAACTCCAGAAAGAGCGAGTACTAGAACATAAATACTATTATCTTGCTTTCAGAGTAAAGAGCTTGAGATACATTTGAAATGTGTCAATACATTATGTTTTATGTTTTAAAGAGTACTCTTGGTTGCTCTATGGAGAGTAGATTTACAGGAGACCATAGTGGAAAATGCATGCACGATTTTATAGTAGTCCTAAGAGAGATGGGTAAGGGAGACATAAAATTAGGACCCTGAGTTATCAGAGGAGCCATGAGCCATGATAGTAACAATTTAAGTGATATTTTGAGCAAGGGACATAACTGGAGACAGGTAACAGGGTAACAGAAAGTCCAATCCAAGATGTAAACCTAGACCTTAGTGAGCAAGGAATGCTTGATGCAGGTGTATGTCTGTAATACTGCTTGTGTGGAGAGATCCCTAATGTAAAGGACTCTATGGTGGAAATATAAGTAATTACATATTGCTTAGTAAACAATACTATGGAGTAAAAATGATATTCAATTACAGACATGGGTATAGCACATTTTAAAGCATAGTTATATTGGCAACTATTTCCAATAATTCCCTGTATTGATATTTCATTTTCATGGTTGCTTTCATAGTTATTTCTCTAGTTTTTTTTTTTCCTGCAATCTTACTTTCTGATGAGCCTCTTCTATGAGGGCAGTCACCACAGAAAATCCTCCACTGATCAAGATCCATTTTATTGAAGTGTCTTTATCTAATGCATTGCTAATGAAAGCTGCTTCCTCAAATATATTCTAAAAATTACTATTGCTCCTCCTTATTGACTAACCAGAAATGTTTTTTCTCCTTCTGTGTAACTGTGTAGTATTCTGATTTGTGTCTCCGAAATTTCTCTGCCTTTATTAATCCTTCTCTAACTCTGTACAACCCCTAACTCCCATGCAACACACAGACATGTGCACACACATGCACATACATACACACTCCTTTGAAATCAGACTGTATTTTGTGCCATTTTGTCNTAGTATTCTGATTTGTGTCTCCGAAATTTCTCTGCCTTTATTAATCCTTCTCTAACTCTGTACAACCCCTAACTCCCATGCAACACACAGACATGTGCACACACATGCACATACATACACACTCCTTTGAAATCAGACTGTATTTTGTGCCATTTTGTCTGAAAGAATGACTCCTTAATTCAGCTCTAGCTGGAAAGTATTTTAATATTCAATAAAAATTGATATCTCTAAAACAGTTAATATCCTTCTCTGACTCTGGAGCAACTCTGGAGTTTTACATTTTATGTCACAAACTTGTATTTCACATTGTATTTTAACATAATCTTGACAAATATGAAAACACAAAAGTAATGTGACAGTTTAGTTACTTTTGGTTACATGCTTATTTCATTTAAATCATAAAAGATATACCTACCCAAAATGCTAAATAATGTGTATTACCAAAGGGGGTATTATATATATATGCATATATATAATGAAACTAAGCCCTGCCGTGTGGGGCCACCCAAGATGGGCGGGTCATGGTGGAAAGGTCTGACAGAATGTGGTCCACTGGAGAAAGGAATGGCAAACCACTTCATTATTCTTGCCTTGAGAACCCCATGAACAGTATGAAAAAGCAAAATGATAGGATACTGAAAGAGGAACTCCCCAGGTTGGTAAGTGCCCAATATGCTATGACAGAGGATGAGATAGCTGGATGGCATCACTGACTTGATGGATGTGAGTTTGAGTGAACTCCGGGAGTTGGTGATGGACAGGGAACCTGGCATTCTGCAGTTCATGGGGTCTCAAAGAGTCGGACACGACTGAGTGACTGAACTGAACTGAATTGAACTGATATAGTAATTTTCAGAATATGTTTGAGAAAGCAAAAACAATTGTCATTATATATATATATGGAGAGAGAGATTTAAATTTTTTTTGGAATAATACTCTTTATCTATATAAAGTTTGGGGTTTCCCTGGTGACTCAGCTGGTGAAGAATCCACCTGCAATGCAGGAGATCTGGGTTTGCTCTCCAAGTTGGGAAAATTCCGTGGAGAAGGGAAAGGCTTCCCACTCCAGTATTCAAGCCTAATTCCATGAACTAGATAGTCCGGTGGTTCAGATGGTAAAGCGTCTGCCTACAACGCAGGAGACCTGGGTTCAATCCTTGGGTTGGGAAGCTCTCCTGGAGAAGGAAATGGCAACCAACTCCAGTACTCTTGCCTGGAAAATCCCATGGATGGAGGAGCCTGGTAGGCTGCAGTCCATGGGGTTGCTAAGAGTCGGACACAACTGAGCGACTTCACTTTCAGTTTTCACTTTCATGCATTGGAGAAGGAAAGGGCAACCCACTCCAGCATTCTTGCCTGGAGAATCCCAGGGATGGGGGAGCCTGGTGGGCTGCCATCTATGGGGTCGCAGAGAGTCGGACACGACTGAAGCGACTTAGCAGCAGCAGCAGCAAAGAGATTTTCACACTCACATATAAGATTTTAACTTAACCTTTTTAAGAGTTCTAGTTTTAAATATTGATAGTTTTAAATGTTTTAAATGTTGATAAGTGATGCTGTTTGTTATACAAATGTATATAAACATATATGTATGTGCCTACTTTTATATCACTTCTCACAGTATATGTATGCTTTTGAGTGACTAGAATAATACTTGGCATGCATGAATAAAGTAAATGTGTTTATTATTTAAAGTATTAGGTATCTTACATGTGTCATTAAATAATAGAGTGGCAGTAATCACAAATTAATATTTTCAAGAAAATAGTAAGTTTTAAATTTGATCGGGTATATTACTTAATTACAATGAAAGTATACAACTACCATTTTAAAATATTTATGTTTGACTGAGTCTTGCATTTTGTTATAGTTAGATCTTTGTACATACTGCACAAAGAAGTCATATATATTTTAAAGTTAAATAAAAATTATTTTTACAAAACAACTCTGGAAAATATGCTACTATTTATTTTTGACCTCTATTCAAGAAAATGCTTAAGGATTCTCTTTCTCTTTTCTATTCTTGCTAGACTTTATTTCTGTAGTATAAAGTCCATTGTTACCTTGAGAAATACAGAAACATACAAGTGTTATCTAAATATACTTTTCTAGAATATTTTTGTCCTCCTGTAAATGGATGGTCTTTAATGATCACTTACAAATACATTGCCACTTTTTAAACCACTGTTGAGTCAAACAGTACATAAATAAATATCTGATAGCTCTCGTGCCTAGAAACCAGAGATTTCAATGCAGTTTTGGAAATCCAAAAAAGCCTTGGGATTGTTTGTGCTTTTTTTTTTTTTCCCCTCTCAGATGTTCCTTATACTTATGATTGTCAAGTCTAAACATAAAAAAGACAAGCCATGATCTTTCTTGCCTCAAAGTACTAAGAGGAAAATGTGTTAAATCCTAACAACAGCTCATGTCAAAGACTGAAGTGAGCTATCGTTTTAGCTTTTAAAATGAAAATCTAACTGTCACAAGATTTGCTGGGATTTGGAGTCATATGAAAGCATTAGTCGCTCAGTCATGTCCGACTCTTTATGACCCCATGGACTGTTGCCCACCATGTTCCTCTGTCCATGGAGTTTTCCAGGCAAGAATACTGATGTGAGTAGCCATTCCCTTCTCCACAGGATCATCCCAAAACAGGGACTGAACCTATGTATCCTGCATTGTACGCAGATTCTTTATCATTTGAGTCACCAGGGAAGCTGAGACTAATAATTGTGAAAGATTGGGGAGTAACATGAACACACAAGTATGCAACCACAAACACGTAGAGAAAATGCCAGGCAATAATGACTGTCTTGATAGGAGGTAAGGGAAACTACAGAGAAAAAGGAAAGTACATTTTCTTATAACAAATCAGCTTACATGTTCCCAATTATGAAAGTGTGCACTTTTAATAGCCTTCTTCATTTTTGATTCTCCTTTCTGTTTTGTTAAGCAATCATCCATCTCAATGTACTTGCTTGAATATTTAGCTTGAATAGGACAGGCATTTGTAAGACAGTTTTTCCTCTCTATTTGCTTATTATCTCTCATTCTGTTTCATAACATGTTGTATTATTTTGTATCTTGATTCCCATAACAATCGCTATTCCATTTTTCTTTATTGGCTGCTATAGTTGAAGTTTTCTTATTTTCAAATTAGCAATATTCTCATACCACTAAGATAAGATCCAGCAAGCCTCCAATATTCAGTGTCCTTTAGTGACTAGCTATATTTCCCTGGACATAAGCATAAACTTAAAAAAAATGATTTGTTGTTAAGTAAGTGAAGTTGTTGTATAAACTCTAACACTTGCTAAAATGTTTATTTCACGAACGTTAAGTAAGGACAGATCTGCAATTTCCATACCAAATAATGACTTAAAGTTTCACATTTAATANTCTAGTCAAGGCTATGGTTTTTCCAGTGGTCATATATGGATGTGAGAGTTGGACTATAAAGTAAGCTGAGCACCAAAGAATTGATGCTTTTGAACTGTGGTGTTGGAGAAGTCTCTTGAGACTCCCTTGGACTGCAAGGAGATCCAAGTAGTCCATCCTAAAGGAGATCAGTCCTGGGTGTTCATTGGAAGGACTGATGGTGAAGCTGAAACTCCAATACTTTGGCCACCTGATGCTAAGAGCTGACTCATTGGAAAAGACCCTGATGCTGGGAAAGATTGAGGGTAGGAGGTGAAGGGGATGACAGAGGACAAAATGACTGGATGGCATCACCGACTCAATGGACATGGGTTTGGGTGGACTCCAGGAGTTGGTGATGGACAGGGAGGCCTGGTGTACTGCAGTTCATGGGTCACAAAGAGTCGGACACAACTGAGCGACTGAACTGAACTGATAGGAATAGAGCTGTTGGGTCATATGGGAATTCTATAGGTAGTTTTTTGAGGAGCAGCTCAACTGTTTTCCACAGTGGAGCTATTGTACCATTTTGCATTCCCACCATCAGTTTATGAAAGTTTTAATTTCTCTAATTCTTCAATAACACTAGTTATTATTAGTAGTCATTCTAATGATTGTTATTTCATTGTAGTTTTGATTTGCTTTTCTCTGAAGACTAATGATGTTGGTTATCTTCTCACTGATTATTGGCCATTTGTATATTTTTTTGGGGGAAATGTCTATCATAGTCTTTTTCATTATTCCTTTGGTTGTCTGTCTTTTTGTTGTTGAGTCTTAGAAGTTCTTTATACATTCAAGATATTAAAGCCTTATCATAAATATGATTTGAAAGTACCTTCAGATATATGGGTTTATTTTAGACTCTCATTCATACTCCATAAGTCTATACATCTATCTTTAGGTAAGTACCACGTTGCTTTGATTACTGTAGCTTTGTACTGCAGTAATTTTTGAAATCAAGAAGTGTAAGTCCTGAGATTTGTTCCCTTTCAAGAGTGCTTTAACTATTCAGGGCCTCTCCTTTTGTATGAGGCTCCCTGGTAGCTTGCATGGTAAAGCATCTGCCTACAATGCAGGAGACCAGGGTTCGATCCCTGGGTCGGGAAGATTCCCTGGAAAAGAAAATGGCAACACACTCCAGTATTCATGCCTGGAAAATCCAATGGACTGAGGAGCCTGGTGGGCTACAGTCCGTGGGGTAACATTTAAGGTCTGAGTTTTCCATTTCTGCATAAAAGGTTGTTGGAATTTTAACAGGGATTTAACTGCATCTGTACATTGCTCTGGATAGTTCTGGCATCTTAACAATACTAAGTCTTTTTACCCATGAACATGGGATGCTTTTTCATTTACATACATCTTCTTTAGTCTTCAATCTAAGGAGACAAAATTTACTACTAGGTTATTTTTTTAGATGTTATTGCAAATGAAATTGCTTTCTTAACTTCATTTTGGGATTCTTCATTGCTGGCAGATAGAAACATACTGATTTTTGTATCTTGCACCCTACAACATTTCTAATTTTTTTTATTAGTTCCAGTAGTTTTCTTATAAATTATTTGAGGTTTTCTACATATGGGATTATGTCATCTACAAATAGAGACAGTTTGACTTCTCCTTTTCCAATCTGGATGACCTTTAAACATTTTCCCTGTTCAATTATTCTGTCTTGAACTACTAGCACATTGTTGAACAGCAGTGAAGAAAGCAGGTATTCTTTGTCTTGTTTTTGATCTTACTATGAATCAAGGCAAATATTCAATCCCAAAGAAAGGCAATGCCAAAGAATGCTCCAACTACTGCCCAACGGCACACATCTCACACGTCAGCAAAGAAATGCTTAAAATTCTCCAAGCCAGGTTTCAAAAGTACATGAACCATGAAATTTCAGATGTTAAGCTGGATTTAGAAGAGGTAGAGGGACCAGAGATCAATTTGACAATATCCACTAGATCATCAAAAAAGCAAGAAGAGTTCCAGAAAAATATCTATTTCTGCTTTATTGACTATGCCAAAGTCTTTGACTGTGTGGACCATAAAAAACTGTGGAAAATTCCTAGAGATGGGAATACCAGACCACCTGACCTGCCTCTTCAGAAATCTGTATGCAGGTCAGGAAGCAACAGTTAGAACTGGACATGGAACAACAGATTGGTTCCAAATAGGAAAAGGAGTACGTCAAGGCTGTATTTAACTTATATGCAGAGTTCATCATGAGAAACACTGGGCTGGAGGAAGCACAAACTGGAATCAAGATTGCTGGGAGAAATACCAATAACCTCAGATATGCAGATGACACCACCCTTATGGCATAAAGCAAAGAAGAAATAAAGACCCTCTTGAAGAAAGTGAACAAAAGTGAAAAAGTTGGGTTAAACTCAACATTCAGAAAACGAAGATCATGGTATCTGGTCCCATCACTTCATGGGAAATAGATGGGGAAACAGTGGAAACAGTGCCAGACTTTAATTTTGGGGGTTCCAAAATCACTGCAGATTGTGACTGCAGTCATGAAATTAAAAGATGCTTGCTCCTTCTTGGAAGAAAAGTTATGACCAACCTAGATAGCATATTAAAAAGCAGAGACATTGCGTTGCCAACAAAGGTCTGTCTAGTCAAAGCTATGGTTTTTCCAGTAGTTATGTATGGATGTGAGAGTTGGACTATAAAGAAAGCTGAGTGCCAAAGAAATGATGCTTTTGGACTTCGGTGTTGGAGAAGACTCTTGAGAGTCCCTTGGACTGGAAGGAGATCAAAGCAGTCTATCCTAAAGGAAATCAGTTCTGAGTATTCATCAGAAGGATTGATGGTGAAGCTGAAACTCCAATCTTTTTGCCACCTGATTCAAGGAACTGACTCACTGGAAAAGACCCTGATCCTGGGAAAGACTGAAGGCAGAGAATGAGATGGTTGGATGGCATCACTGACTCAATGGACATGAGTTTGAGTAAACTCCAATAGTTGGCCATGGACAGGGAGGCTGGCGTGTTGCAGTCCATGGAGTCACCCAGATTCGGACACAACTGAGCGACTGAAATGAACCGAACTGATCTTACTAAGTGGAAAGCTTTGAAGTTTTTCATTACTATGATGTTAGATGTTGTCTCCATAAATGCCGTTTATCACATTGAAAAAAATGGCTCTATTTGATCAGGAAAGAATATACAAACCAGAAATATGTCTATACTCTTCCTGCACATTAGAGTCTTCCTATGACCATGATGCTGAGAACAAGCAACAATATATCTTAAACAAATAGCTTCAGCATGCCACAATATATTTAGAGAGAAATATAACTTTGAGCATAAAGGTGAGGCTCAGAAGTTCTTCAAAGTTCTCCAGCTCACTTGTCAAACGTTATTTTTGTATTCTCTGATGTGAACAGAGTATTATCACTTTGTTTTTTTCCAATATCAAGTATCAGAAAATTATAAAGAATATCAGAATATATTAAAGGGGCTAAAGGTGATATATTAAAATAGATAATATATATAACACCAGTTTGATGCAGCTTAAAGCTGGTAGCTACTGTTCAGATGAGTTTCTGTGATATCACAAACTAAATTTAATTGATTTAACCTGTTATATTCAGGTTTAAAAACGTGTAAGAAAATGGCAAAACTGTTTCTATATTAAATTTTTATAATTCTTGTTTCATATAACTGCTATTACTTTTTCTCCTGTTCTGAATTATTAAAATATTATGGATAAGACCTGTCAAATGGAAGCCCAGACTAGATGTTGCCTGTAAGATGGTAATTGTTCAGATATATTCAAGTCATCTCATAGTAATACGTAACTTTCCATTGGTTTAAACCTCCTGACTTTCTGGCTAGTCCTCTTGACTTATGATCCACTTGAAGACAGATTCTTGTTCGGTTGGCCACCCACTGACCTCTGATCCATGTGAAGACAGATGATTGGCTCTCTGTCATCCTCTGGCCTCCTTTCCTTTAGAAAGAATCTCTGAGTCTGTGGTTTCCTGTCCACTCTCTGGCCTCCTGTCCATACTCATTAACCTACCAATGGGAATAAGTCCTTGAGTATCCTTCTTAGTTCATTTGAGTCAACTGTGCCTCTAACCAGTGGCTAGCACATCTCAGTATCTCACTTCCTTTGCTCCTCTTCCATCAAAGACCACTACATAACTTTTAGGACTAGAAAAGAAACATCAGTGGTATCACACCTTTAAAACAGAAAGCTGTACCATAACTTTAAATGTCCATCATCCTAAAAGAGACTACCACTCCTCATATCCCTGTATATCTAAGTTACCAGCAAAAGTCTAAATGTCTCCAGTCACCATAACCAGATCTCTATGCTTACTGCCTTCTCTGTATCTCTGAATATGACCCAATTCCCCATCCTCTGTTCTTTTAGACTTCTTCATTGTGCCCTATGTTACCTCAGTTTCAACAGATGCTCCATATCCAAAACGCCTTTTCTGAATGTTTCTTTTAGTCTCATCCGTTGATAAAATCTTGCTGTTCCCTACCTCTTTATGTCCCACGGAGCCCTCTCAACTGGGGCAGTTTTTTTTCTCTCTCAGATCTCAGGTTACTTGGGCCACAAACAGTTTAGATATTTTCTTTGTCCCATTTTGCCACTCCCTTGCTTCCTTTACCATCACTTTTTCTTTCAAAGTTTTTAGGAACAAAGGCTGAACAGGAGTACAGACACAGAGGTAGACAGTGAGTCAGATGGCAAAGTTTTCAGTCAATACGAATGATAAGGATGTTGGTAAACTTCCAGCAATCAAAAAAAATGCAAGCGGTATACTATTATGAAATTTTCCCTTTCCTCTCCAAGAGGCAGCCTCAGTTAATCATTTCCTCCTTATGGAAACACTTTCTTCCTTTGGCTTTCTTGTTGCTATTCTCTTCCTTGGATAAGGAATCTGGTCCATGGTTGTAAACACCGTAATAACATAATGTGAACTAATTCACTCTCTTTCTACTGACACCTCCTACTCCAAGTTACCATTATCTCTAAGCAGGACTATTACAATAGCCTGCTTCACCTCTTGTACCTCTATAATCCATTCCTTGTTCAAAGTGATTTCTTAAACACACCAATCACATGTAATTTACCTATTTAAAAACAATGTACTGTATTCTCATTTTAGAGTTAAATCCTTAACACTGGCTTTCAAAACCCATCACATCTGGCCTCTGCTTAGTTCTCAGTCCTCATCTCATATTACTCTCCCTTTCTTTTTCTTCACTCTAGGGAGATGGGTCTTTTTCAGGAAAATGCCAAGTTTGTCCTTACTTAGGCCTTTTTTTCTGACTGATGTCTATACTAGAAACACTTTTCCTCTGGCTTTTCTCAAAGCAGCCCCTTTCTCATTAATGAAGACCTTGGTTCAGTGATACAGCATCAGAGAAGTATTCCTTAACAACTATGAAATAAATAGCTTGCTCTCAATTACTATGTGTCATTGTATGTTCCTCTACTTTCTCCATGATTCAATCACTTTCTGAAATAAAAGTTTGTTGTAACTTGTTTACTTCATTGATTATCTTCCCTACTGGAACCAAGAATCCAAGAGGGCAGAAACTTTTGACTATTTTGTTCACAGCTGTAACCCCAGCCCAGTACTTCAAAAATTTCAATAAAAATTATTAAAGAACTAAAACTATGGCATTGGATGAGAAACATTACAACAAGATTTTATTAATCCAGATCAACTACACTAAAATTTATTTTAAACAACAAAAGAAGAGGAAAAATATATACCAAGGGAAGTATAAAATAGGACGATCAACAATATTGGGTAAACCAGGGGGACTATTATTACACTATTTTGCTTTACTCAGGATCATCATTACATGTCTCCTAAAGAAATCTACTAATGAATGTATATACCATATATTTCTATTTCAAAAGATTATCTTCTTTCTACTAATATTTTTACAAACACCCAGGAAAGGAGGCTCAGCTCAATACCTTCCTGTCCAATTATCTATGGATACTCCTTTGAAGGTACACCCAACACCACAGAATAATTTTACAAAAGGTTTTACTTGAGAAAAAAAGCAAACAATTCCCCACTTTGCAGTAAGGAGTACAGATGAAACTTCATAATTAAACTTAATCACTGTAATGATAAAATAGAAAATCCTGACCACAAATAAGAATTTCTTACCAAAATAGTTAATAAAAAAAAGACTTTCTTACAATACAGCTGCATATCAAAGCCTGACATATTAGCTTTGGCATCTACTAACTGCTAGTAACTACAAACTCTTAAGGGAAAAAAAATGCCTTAATCAATTAAGTTATTTGACCAAATTCTGTTATATTATATCAGAACTAAATCAAAATTTTAATATATTGATCATAACCATGTCTATGTAAAAATTATAAACTATGTAACTTTAGATAGATTTTACCTCTATTTAATTGATGAAAAAGAAACTGCTATTACTGAACATATAAAAGAGACCATGAAACATTATTTACTCAAGTCTTTAACAGGCCCAAAGGCACCATGATTTGATAAACTTCTATTATCAACTGAGATATTCTGAAAAGAAAACAATTAGCACTTATTACAAATCAGCGAACTAAAATGGACTGGAATGGGTGAATTTAACTCAGATGACCATTCTATCTACTACAGTGGGCAGGAATCCCTCAGAAGAAATGGAGTAGTCATCATGGTCAACAAGAGTCCGAAATGCAGTACTTGGATGCAATCTTAAAAACGACAGAACGGTCTCTGTTCCTCTCCAAGGCAAATCATTCAATATCATGGTAATCCAAGTCTATGCCCCAACCAGTAACGCTGAAGAAGCTGAAGTTGAACAGTTCTATGAAGACCTACAAGACGTTTTAGAACTAACACCCAAAAAAGATGTCCTTTTCATTAGAGGGGACTGGAATGCAAAAATAGGAAGTCAAGAAACACTTGGAGTTAAAAAAAAAAAAAAAAAGAAACTCCTGGAGTAACAGGCAAATTTGGCCTTGGAATACAGAATGAAGCAGGGGAAAGACTAATAGAGTTTTGCCAAGAAAATGCACTGGTCATAGCAAACACCTTTTTCCAACAACACTAGAGAATACTCTACACATGGACATCACCAGATGGTCAACACGGAAATCAGATTGATTCTATTCTGTGCAGCCAAAGACGGAGCAGCTCTATACAGTCAATGAAAACAAGACCAGGAGCTGGCTGTGGTTCAGACCATGAACCCTGTGTTGCCAAATTCAGACTTAAATTGAAGAAAGTAAGGAAAACCACTTAGACCATTCAGGTATGACCTAAATCAAATCCCTTATGATTATACAGTGGAAGTGAGAAATAGATTTAAGGGCCTAGATCTGATAGATAGAGTGCCATTGGAATGAGGTTCGTGACATTGTACAGGAGACAGGGATCAAGACCTTCCCCATGGAAAAGAAATGCAAAAAGGAAAATGGCTATCTGGGGAGGCCTTACAAATAGCTGTGAAAAGAAGAGAGGCNATTCTTTGGAATTGCCTTTCTTTGGGATTGGAATGAAAACTGACCTTTTCTAGTCCTGTGGCCACTGGTGAGTTTTTCAAATTTGCTGGCGTATTGAGGGCAGCACTTTCACAGCATCATCTTTCAGGATTTGAAATAGCTCAACTGGAATTCCATCACCTCCACTAGCTTTGTTCATAGTGATGCTTTCTAAGGCCCACTTGACTTCGCATTCCAGGATGTCTGGCTCTAGATGAGTGATCAGACCATCGTGATTAGCTGGGACATGAAGATCTTTTTTGTACAGTTCTTCTATGTATTCTTGCCACCTCTTCTTAATATCTTCTGCTT
Organism: Neotragus pygmaeus; assembly: GCA_006410875.1. Classification (NCBI taxonomy): domain Eukaryota; kingdom Metazoa; phylum Chordata; class Mammalia; order Artiodactyla; family Bovidae; genus Neotragus; species Neotragus pygmaeus. Next base: position 671,997 of record SJYV01017254.1, read on the forward strand.
CTGTTAGGTCCATACCATTTCTGTCCTTTATCAAGCCCATCTTTGCATGAAATGTTCCCTTGGTATAGAAAGTAATACATTTAAAGTAAAAGGGAGGAAGCAAGATTAGGCACCCCCCCCTCAAAGAAAAGCCACCATATAATAATATCAGAACACTGGAACAAATGTTGCCAGATAAAAGAGTCTCAACTTGGGCAGTAATGGCTTAGCCTAGGCGTTACCATCTTACTCAGTCATTGGCTAAGGCCCACTCTAAAAATAATATAATCTTGGCTTCAGTGCTAATGTGAATTAGAAGAAGCTCACAGCTGGAGGCTGTGAGGTAAACATACTCCTCACAGCTGTACAGCAAATCATTTCAAGGGGAATCTGAATGGGGTGTCCCTCACTCTGCCAAAGTCTTCTGTAAAATTAGGAAATTTACAGTGCTGTACCTGCCAATAACCATGTTTTTTCTTCTTCATCTGGGCTTTATGATGGACTGAGTATCAATCAATTGTGCTTAAACATCATCAATGCCTAATTGAATGAGTCTGTATCCCTACTCTGTCACTGTCATGAGCAGGTTAACATACATTTGTTAACAGACAACTCTCTAAGATTCATGGCTTCTTCAACTCCTAATATGTCAATCTCTTACTTTCCTCTCTGTATTTCTCTACCCCAAATATCCTGTGTATCACTATCTTTGTTCTGAGATTCTTTAGGACCTTGGCAGAAGAATTGTTCCCAGTTGTCCCTGGTAGAGAAATTCAAGATTCCCAAAGCAAAGTACTGTCTTCCATACTTAATAAATCTGGGTGCCTGGGAGGTGATGAAAATTAAGTAATCATTTTCCACCTTATCCACTATGAAACTTTGCCTTCTATCTTAATTCCAGCACTGAATAACCTTTGGCATACCAATGTCAGCAGAAACATCTCTTTCAGAAAACTCTCTCTGCTCTATGTGTCTCTGACCCTATTTCCCTGAATATTTTATTTTATTTCTTTTTTTTATTCCTCTCCAGCAGGTCAAGTTAAATTTTCAAAACTTTGATATATTTTTTTTCTCTCCTACTGTATATAGACCTAACACAGTCTCTTGCAGCTTTTAAATGAAAGATCTAAATCTATCTTTAAGCTGATTCTATTGTTCCCTGAATTTCTGAATTCATCTCTTCTTACCTCAAGTAATATTTTGTCCTGCATCAAACACTGAGCATTTCTAGTCAAGTGACCATAACCTCATAATGAACTATTGGCATTTCAAGTTGAGAATTTGAATGATTTTTTGTATCTCTGTCTCTGCCTCTCTCTCTCATGTTTCTCTGTTTATGAAATTGGGTCTATGAAAGTTTCATTCAGATGTTACTTAATATAAATCTAGATGGTACCATTTATTTCCTATATAATACTCTCACCATTTTCATCCCATCTGCTTCTTAATAAATTTTACCCCACTACCAGAGATAAAGAAAAGAGAAGAGGCCACTTGTTAGAGACCTTTGTCCATCTTCATCATCTAATCAACAAACTTATCTAATGGTGAATCTTTAACAGAATTTACTATGTTGTTTATTAAAGATGCACATAACTTGCCCTTTTACCAGACTTACTGAATTGGTATTTTCACAGGTAGGGCTTGAGAGACTATTTTTTCAATGTGTCCCCATTTTATTCCTTGACCTAGACCATAATCTAAAACCACCCAGCTGGGATAAGGTTTAGAAAGGTACCCAAGCTCCCCTTAGAGGCTGGAGATATTACCCAAACATACATTCACATCTAGTACACACTCTATTTGTTCACTTTTAATATGATTCAGTATTCAGTATATTATCATGTTATTTAGATCCTCATAGCCCTTTACTTATAAATGAAGCTAGACCAGATTTGAGGGGATCTATACCATACAGGTGTGTGCTTTAGGGTAGTGATGATTTCACAGATCACAGGCAATTATCCTTATTTTACTATATCTTAGGTGAGTCTATGTAACATGGAAAATATTTGTTCCCTTAAATTTGAAATAACCTATAAACCTGGTCTTAATTTTTCTATAAGGACACCAATTTTTAAAATACCCTGAGTTTTACTAATAGAATATGAGCAATGCTTTCTATTGAGTGAATTTTTTCCCACAGAAAGTTTAATAACATTTGTGTCATATAAATATGAAGAACCATTGTCTTATAAAATATTTATCACTACATATATGTTTAACAGAAAACTTCTCCCCAAACTGGTTCAACCAGGGAGCATCTCACATACCAGGAAGTCTAGTGGTATATTTTAACTCCAGGGACAATAGCAGATTGATAATCTCATCAAGGAAAAGGTTTTATTTCATCTCTGTGCTCTGAATCTTCAATACTGGCAACTGGGAGCAGTTGCTCCCCAGCTTGGATGCTTCCTTATGCACCCTCTAGGGAGATGGGGGAAACCATCTACCCAAACATGCAATGAAAAACCTTCCTTTCACTCTAGTTGAGCCAGATTATGTCTACTGCCTGCTCCTGATCCAATAATAGTTGATGAGAAAATGAAACACATGAATTGACAATCAAGATTCTTCATTATATATTAACTATGTATGCTGCTGCTAAGTCACTTCAGTCATGTCCGACTCTGTGCGACCCCATAGATAGAAGCCCATCAGGCTCCCCCGTCCCTGGGATTCTCCAGGCAAGAACACAGGAGTGGGTTGCCATTTCCCTCTCCAATGCATGAAGGTGAAAAAAGAAAGTGAAGTCGCTCGGTCATGTCTGACTCTTAGCGACCCCATGGACTGCAGCCTACCAGGCTCCTCCACCCATGGGATACAGAATCACTTAAGAAGGGAAAGAGGGAAGCATATTTCTAAGCAACCTAATGATTACTACAATATTATTGTTGAATATTTGGAACATAAGAACATCTTCTACCACAGATATTATAACCATTATTCCAAAGGTAATTAATTATTAATTTCAAGCACTTAAGAGTTGGTTTCAAGTAGTAAACTGTTATCATATCCTGCAATTTTCTTATTTGTAAGATCTAATATTAACCTCTCAAACTGCACAAGGACAACTTCCATTGTTTTTAAATAGTATATTTTCCAAGTTATTAATATAGAAGGCTAATTTTCTCTTGCTTTTAAACAAACAGAATAATAAATCTTAAAATAAAATACCTTCTGTGTAATAAGAAAGCCTTCCTCAGCAACCAATGCAAAGAAATAGAGGAAAACAATAGAATGGGAAAGACTAGAGAGCTCTTCGAGAAAATTAGAGATACCAAGGGAATATTACATGCAAAAATGGGCTCAATAAAGGACAGAAAGGTATGGATCTACCAGAAGTAGAAGATATTAAGAAGAGGTAACAAAAATACACAGAATAACTGTACAAAAAAAGATCTTCATGACCCAGATAATCATGAAGGTGTGACCACTCACATTAACCTAGAGCTGGACATCCTGAAATGTGAAGTCAGGTGGGCCTTAGGAAGCATCACTAAGAACAAAGCTAGTGGAGGTGATGGAATTCCAGTTGAGCTATTTCAGATCCTAAAAGATGATGCTGTNATCTAGGCCCTTAAATCTATTTCTCACTTCCACTGTATAATCATAAGGGATTTGATTTAGGTCATACCTGAATGGTCTAGCGGTTTTCCCTACTTTCTTCAGTTTAAGTCTAAATTTAGTAATAAGGAGTTCATGATCTGAACCATAGTCAGCTCCTGGTCTTGTTTTTGTTGACAGTATAGAGCTTCTCCATCTTTGGCTGCATAGAATATAACCAATCTGATTTCGGTGTTGACCATCTGGTGATGTCCATGTGTAGAGTCTTCTCTTGTGTTGTTGGAAGAGGGTGTTTGCTATGACCAGTGCATTTTCTTGGCAAAACTCTATTAGTCTTTGCCTTGCCTCATTCCGTATTCCAAGGCCAAATTCACCTGTTACTCCAGGTGTTTCTTGACTTCCTACTTTAGCATTCCAGTCACCTATAATGAAAAGGACATCTTTTTTGGATGTTAGTTCTTAAAGGTCTTGTAGGTCTTCATAAAACTGTTCAACTTCAGCTTCTTCAGCATTACTCGTTGGGGCATAGAGCCATCAGGGAAGCCCATAATAGTTAAGATAATGAGCCTCTGATCTGTTGCCTGACATTTCAAAAACGTTGAGCCTTTAAAAAGAAATAAGAGCCAAACCATGTAGAAGTGCCACTAGGAAGATACCCAATCCCTGCTTTGGAATCCTTGATAATTGGCCTATGGGTAGAAGAACTGTCCTAAGTTGAGAGAATAACCAGCAATCAGCCAGAACAAAAAGATGGAAGGAATGTCCAGGAAACAGATGAGGTCATAGAGGATTTTGCTAATGACAGATTTTTAGTAACAGAAGGCTCTTTGGAAAGAAGGAGTTAAGAGGGGAGAAGGATTTAATCAGAGCAGAGAATATACAGTGATATATATAGAGAGAGATTAGACTCTGAGTGAAAGATACATTGGAAGGATTGGAGAAAGACTGCAGTTCTTGTAAAGCCTGAAATAAAAGAAGCTGAAAAGCATGGTGGGAATTTTTCCAGATGATCTCTTAGGAAATGTAAGTGTCAAATTGTAATTACAGCTTCTTTCTAGAGATTGACTGAGTGGGGCCTCCTCCCTATCCGTAGCCAACTACTGCAGCCACACTGTAGTGTCAGGCACACAGTCAGGAGATCTGGGGGTTTTGTCCAGAAAGACAGGATCTGTGTTGGCTTTTTGCAGTGGGCTGTAGCAGCAAGGGAATGTGTCTTCCAGTAGTTTAGAAACTATCATTTTCAGATATGAAATTGTCAGCTAACAATTACCCCAGTATTGAAAACCTTGAAAGAGTAATTGAATTCTTTTGATATCAGCCAGAGTCTTGGCCTTCTCCAGTCAATAGCAATTGACTAAAGGCCAGATAAGAAATCTAGGCAAGGCTTTACTGGGGCTCCTGTGCTGGCTGCAGGATGGAGCAAAATAAGTAACAAGTTCCATTGCTCCTCCCCCAAGGAGAGGGGACAGGCTTATTCCATATATGGATTGAAGGTAAGGGTGTGTCCAGGGGAGGAGTGGCTTAGATGGTTTGCCCACCCCTTTGTGGATGTGAGAGTTGGACTGTGAAGAAGGCTGAGCGTCGAAGAATTGATGCTTTTGAACTGTGGTGTTGGAGAAGACTCTTGANAAAAGCAGAGACATTACTTTGCCGACTAAGGTCCGTCTAGTCAAGGCTATGGTTTTTCCTGTGGTCATGTATGGATGTGAGAGTTGGACTGTGAAGAAGGCTGAGCGCCGAAGAATTGATGCTTTTGAACTGTGGTGTTGGAGAAGACTCTTGAGAGTCCCTTGGACTGCAAGGAGATCCAACCGGTCCATTCTGAAGGAGATCAGCCCTGGGATTTCTTTGGAAGGAATGATGCTAAAGCTGAAACTCCAGTACTTTGGCCACCTCATGTGAAGAGTTGACTCACTGGAAAAGACTCTGATGCTGGGAGGGATTGGGGGCAGGAGGACAAGGGGATGACAGAGGATGAGATGGCTGGATGATGTCACTGACTCGATGGAGGTGAATCTGAGTGAACTCCGGGAGTTGGTGATGGACAGGGAGCCTGGTGTGCTGCGATTCACGGCGTCGCGAAGAGGGACACGACTGAGTGACTGAATTGAACTGAACTGACTGTAATAGCAATATTATTTTAAATAGAGTAAAACTATCCCTAGCCTTTTCCCACTGTTAAGATTTCAGACATTTTCATATATTGTAAGAGGGTATAGTATATTATGTAACAGGCTGAAATATCACAGAAACATAAATGAATTAAACACAAATTTGATATTAAAGGTAAGTTAGTCTGAAAACTCTACAAAGAATTTTATTTGTCAGTAAGATCTTTAAAAGAGCCCTGGAAGATTAACCTTTGGAATATAAAATAATTTCTGTTAGTTTATTTAAAAGGATTAAATATTTTGGGAATTTAACCTCCAGTTTTCTTATTAATAATTTGGGCACATTTAAAATTAGAGACCAACAATCTAAAACTATACATAAAGCAATCTGAATGTGTAAAACACAGCAAACTGATTTTTCTTCTCTAATTTCTAATAATGAAGGGCAGAAAACTTCTACGACAGAAAACTTTTCAGTACTTATTAACTCTAAAATGGAAAATAAAGTAATACAGAAATTCCATGGATAGGATTAGTATGGTGCCAATTAAAAAGTTTACAAGGGCTTTGACTACTTTTAGTCTGGAGAAGACATACATGGACTTTAAGTATTTCTGTGTTCCTAAGATATCATGAGAGCCAAAGATGTATATACAAGTAATCTATTTTAAGCTTGCTGAAAATTTACTCTTCTTTGGAAATCCAGGTAGGGTTTCCTTTCTATTATATATTAAATGGCTACGGCATGGAGAAACCACCTCAATATATGTTACTTACAGTGTTACAAAGAGCAGAATACCATCTTATTAGCCGCAGTAAATTCCAACATGGTCTCAAAGTTCAGATGTATAATCCCCAAAGCCACTGCATTTGGTAATACCACAGTGCTATGGTAATACTATGTAATTACTTACCACATATCAATGTCTGCTTGATTATTTCCCCTAGTAAGTCCATCTATTTTCATGTAGGTCCATCTCTGTTTTTAACTATTTTCTTAGCTGCTCTAACTGCACTCATCTTTCCACCTTAGTAACTCCTATTTATCTTTCAAATCTCTGGCCAGGCGTCAGTTTCCCAGAGTTTTACCTGGTTTCCACAGCCCTTCCTATGTGTACCCACAGCACTCTGTACTTCCTGGGAATAGCAATTATCAGGGATTGTTACAGTTGTCCATTTATGAGCCTATCCAGTCCTCAAGTATATGAGCTCTTTGTTCATATTTACACTGTTCATCATTACAATCATAGCATCCTGACATATATGTGTGCCAAATACTTAAAATTCATGAACAACCAACATAAATTAATAACTACATATACAGATGGCAAATATTAGTTCAATAAAGCTTTAGAGAATGGGTTACACTAGATCTTGAGTTTTAAATCGTAAGAAGCAAGTATTCATCAGCAGATGTGGAGTAAGAAAGAGACATTCCAGGAAGAGAAACCTACACATATAAAAGGAAGCTTGAGAAAACAAGTCAGAACCATGATGCTGCTTGTAAACAGATCAATATTGTTGGGAAAAAACTTCAAAGCAAACATGGAAAGAAATGATGAAAAAATAGGAAGAACCCAGATAATACAAAGTATTATAAGAAAGTATTATTATTATGAGTTAAATAATATGACCATATTTGTAGTCATTTTGAAGTTGCCACATCAAGAAATAATTTAGGAATCGTGAGAAGTTTTTTTAAGAAGAAAAAACATGATTGTTATACAATCACCCTGTTTTAAGATAAGCTGAAGAAAAAGATGTGAACATTTTTTTTAAGTATTAAAACCCCCAAATGCTAGTCTAGCACTTCTCTAAGTATGTTTTATGTAACACTTGCCCTACAATATGCTTCACACAAAAAAGGAATCTCTGGTCAAATACTTATGAGGTGAAATACTGCATATAATATCTTCCTTTCTTAATGATTCACAATGTGTACTGGCATAGTGAAAATATAAAGTCCTATAATAAAGAAACATCATTTAACATTTTCTCTACTCTTGCCTGGCAAATCCCATGGACAGAGGAGCCTGGTGGGCTGCAATCCATGGGGTCGCTAGGAGTCGGACACGACGGCGACTTCGCTTTCACTTTTCACTTTCATGCATTGGAGAAGGCAATGGCAAGCCACTCCAGTTTTCTTGCCTGGAGAATCCCAGGGACGGGGGAGCCTGGTGGGCTGCTGTCTCTCGGGACGCATAGAGTTGGACATGAATGAAGCGACTTAGCAGCAGCAGCATAAATAAATTTATAAAAAAATACCTTGGTGGCTCAGAGTAAAGAATCTGCTTTCAATGGAGGAGCCACAGGTTTAATCCCTGGGTCAGGAAGAGTCCCTGGAGGAGTGTTCTTGCCTGGAGAATTCCATGGACAGAGGAGCCTGGCAGGCTATAGTTCATGGGATCACAAAGAGTCAGACATGACTGAGGTGACTTAGCACATAGCACATCAGTTCAGTTCAGTTCAGTTGCTCTGTCACGTCCAACTCTTTGCGACACCATGAACTGCAGCACGCCAGGCCTCCCTGTCCATTGTCGACTCCCAAAGTTTATCCAAACTCACGTGCATCGCGTCAGTGATGCCATCCAGCCATCTCATCCTCTTTTGGCCCCTTCTTCTCCTGCCCCCAGTCCCTCCCAGTATCAGGGTCTTTTCCAATGAGTCAACTCTCTGCATGAGGTGGCCAAAGTATTGGAGTTTCAGCCTCAGTATCAGTCCTTCCAATAAATATTCAGGACTGATCTCGTTTAGGATGGACTGGTTGGATCTCCTTGCAGTCCAAGGGACTCTCATGAGTCTTCTCCACCACCACAGTTCAAAAGCATTAATTCTTCAGCACTCAGCTTTCTTCATAGTCCAATTCTCACATCCATACATGGCTACTGGAAAAACCATAGCCTTGACTACACGGACCTTTGTTGGCAAAGTAATGTCTCTGAATTTAATTACTCATGATGCTTTTGCATGTAAAACCTATCAGTATCCTGCCCAAGCAAAACATCCTCTCCAAAACTAAAATGCCACAAATCAAATTCATATTCAAATTACTTACCTTACCATTCTAAAAAGGTAGTAAATTCATTGCTATTTGCAGAACATAAAGCCAAGATATAACACCTTACGGTCAAAAACAATCTCTATTACCATTGCCTTGAGACTGTTAAGAGAGTATCATTCTCATTTTGCTAGTATATTTTTGGTCAGAGAAAATAAAGAGGCTGTATAATGATATACAGTTGTACACAGTCCTAAGGATGGGGTGCTAGACGTGGATTTAAATGTGTATGAAATGATATACAAATTCCAAATGCAAATATATGTAGGCGTACAGCACACAACATTAAAGGTTGATGTGTGTCAACTACTATGACTGTCTTTTAAAGATGAATTCACTGGAAGTATGCGTAACTAAAAACAACAGATGTGATTTGAATTTAGACATAGTCTTTAGTACAGTAGGGCTTCCCTGGTGGCTCAGAGGTTAAAGTGTCTGTCTCCAATGCGGGAGACCTGGGTTCGATCCCTGGGTTGGGAAGATCCCCTGGAGAAGGAAATGGCAATCCACTCCAGTATTCTTGCCTGGAGAATCCGATGGACGGAGAAGCCTAGTAGGTTACAGTCCACTGGGTAGCAAAGAGTCGGACACGACTGAGCGACNCCCTGGGTTGGGAAGATCCCCTGGAGAAGGAAATGGCAATCCACTCCAGTATTCTTGCCTGGAGAATCCGATGGACGGAGAAGCCTAGTAGGTTACAGTCCACTGGGTAGCAAAGAGTCGGACACGACTGAGCGACTTCACCTTCATCTTAGTACAGTAAAAGAATGGCTAGATTATTCTAGTTTCTTATTATTTACAACACAGCTGGGAAGTTAAGACATCAACTTTTAATTACTATTTTACTAAGAAAAAGATATAGGTATTATTGGCAAAGAATCAAGGTACTACCCTTTTTGCACTGAGAGCTCTTCATTCTCAGCATCAGCAAACTTCCAGCAGAACTGAAATTATATTTGACATAACAGATTGTAAAGTTTAATATAATTATTTGATCAGAATAAAATATTCATTAAGACTATTAAGCTATTAAAATAATCAAACCTTTATTGAAGTGCTCACTTACTATGAAATCAAAGTATTCAATCATTCTTTTCTCATGTTTCTGGTTCATGAAAATGAAAATAAAGGACTTCTCATAGCTTATACGTTTGTATTATTGTTACAAGAGAAATAGTTTCAGCAAGGGCTGTAAAATATGTGAAAATATTTCAGATTAAAACACAATGAGAAGTTCAGAATAATTACATTAGCAGCTCAGAGACACAGAAACAACCAAATTTCTTCAACTGCTAATATGATGAAAATGGTTTGTTTTTACTGTTGTTCAGCTTTAACAGAAACCAACTAATTCCTTTTTCCTTTTTTTCTCTTTCATCACTTTGCACCTCCTTTACAAAGCCTGATGTTGGACTGAATTTTAATCGCTTTACTAGTCATGGATATTACATGGATTGTGTTCCATTTTAGAACATGAGCCATTCTATATTTGTAAGTTTCTTGATAACACGTCAGGGAATGTAAAACCTATGGGACTTTGGGACCTTAATTTAAGCCTGTGGTGCTAAAGATGATGCAGTTGTTCATTTGCAAGTAATCATCCTAGTTATTAAAGCCACAGTGAAGTAAAAATATTAAATCCTTTTTCTACTGTTTTTCATTGTTTCTAAGTATACAACAATCATAATTTCATGTTATTAGATATTTTTTACTTACTAACAACATGTTTTTTAAGAGAAGACAGGTATTTAGAATATACCATGCATGAAAATATAAATTTTATTTCAGGTTACACACATAATTGACTTTAAATATGTTTCCAGAAATTAAAAAAAAAAAAAACCACTTGGTACAGTTAAACTACAGAAATGGGAGAGTTGAGGATCTGCGGGTCTCTTCAAAATTTATCGTGTCACAAAGTTCAAATATTAACAATTACATAAGTTAAATTGTTCTGAGAACTACAGCTTGCCTAATAAACTTAAAAATAATTATATCTAACCTAACTTGAAATGATTTGTACAATGATAACAATGTCTTCAAGCTTTGGGTTATAGTTATTGTGATGACATTTTACAAATTACAAGAAAAATCATTTAGCTCTATATAAAGTGTTATGTTAAACAATGTTCTTTCTAGCTGTTTTTCCTATAAACCAGTCAATTATAAAGGAAATCAGTCCTGAATATTCACTGGAAGGACTAATGCTGAAGCTGAAGCTCCAATATTTTGGCCACCTGATGCGAAGAACTGACTCACTGGAAAAGACACTGTTGCTGGGAAAGATTGAAGGCAGGAGGAGGAGGGGACGCCAGAAGATGAGATGCTTGAATGGTATCACCACTCGATGGACCTGAGTTTGAGCAAGCTCCAGAAGTTGGTGATGGACAGGGGGGCCTGGCATGCTGCAGTCCATAGGGTGGCAAAGAATCAAGACACTACTGAACCACTGAACTGAACTGAGGATAAATCAAGGATTTAAGTCACAGTTTCTGTCCTGTCTGCTTAGTCTCCCCTAGTTTCTCATCAAAAATATATACTTTTATAAAAGTTCCTGCTTCCATACAGGTGTTTCAAAACAGAGTTTAATTCACATACAATTTATTACTTCTGTACATACAAAACAAAGTTAGAAGGCTAAAATCAAGCTGGGAGAATCTGCAATACTGCAAACTGCTAGATTGATAGCTAGTACTTATTCCATATGATATGAAGAAGGGTTCTTAAAAACCCTTAAGAAAAAACAAAGATCAACCAGAAAAATAAATGAGCAAGGTATATAAATGGCTTTTTCACTCACTCTCTTGTTTGCACACATACCCTCCTGTGCACACTACATATTCTTGTGTTATGATCACACCCAAGAAAGAAAGAAAAGTCAAAGGAAGGGAAAGAGTGAAGAAAGAATGACTTAATCAAATAGAAAAATATTCCAGTTCACTATATTCAAAAAAACAAATCAAACAACAATTATACCTCACTACAAAGCTCAGACTGGCAAATACTTCTAAAGCTTTAATACAGATATGTAGAAATGGATGAAGTGAAGTGAAGTGAAAGCTGCTCAGTCATGTTTTACTCTTTGTGACCCCATGAACTCTACAGTCCATGGAATTCTCCAGGCCACAATACTGGAGTGGGTAACTTTTCCTTTCTCCAGTGGATCCCAACCTAGGGATCAAATACAGGTCTCCCACACTGCAGGCCAATTCTTTACCAGCTGAGCCGCAAGTAGAAATGGATACTGTAGTATAATCTTGCTCTTATTGTGGCCTGGCACATTCTTTCTAGAGGGCCATCTAGCAACAAGTAGCAAGTATTATGACCCAGCAATCTAGGTTTTTTAAAAAGAAAACTTGATGAAACAATTGGAAAAGCATACAGATACAAATAATACGTTGTTCACCAAAGTATTTTTTTTTAATGGTAAAAAAATTAAACCAAACTTAAGGTTTAACAAGAATAGGTTGGTTAAATAAACTGTGATTATGACAAACCATAATTAAATTGCTGATGAAGATCTTTATTTACTGATATGGAAAGAGGGTCATGACAAATGAAGAAAAAAATCAGGTAACAGAGTAATAGCGACAAAGCAAAACACGAGGTTCCTTGAGCATATTTGGTACCTCTTTAATAACATATTTTAAATAGTTGTTCAGTGTGTAGTGAAGGTAAATATCTCTTTATATTCAAATTAAAGAATCGTAAAGCATGAAATTTTCTGAGCCAGAACTTTCTAGAAGGGATATAACCATTTGAAGTCTGGATAAAAGTGTAAGTTATTCATTACTTAAAAGCAGTATTGTACCATGTACTACTCACGTGTAGAATTTTAGTTGACTTTCCTAATGTTCAATCATGTGATTTTTCTGACATCATGTGAATGCCAATTACCTACCTAATAGTCCACAACACAGGCTACGAACTATAGCATTTAGCTTACGTGTGGACATTACAAAAGTATTTTACAGATTTTAATCCATTAAATAGGTATTTATTTTAATAGTAATGGAACTGCCTTAAATTTTTATACACACATGAAAATGTGAGTTAACAAGAAACATGTTTCTAAGTTTTTCAGTGATACTTTCATGTTTAACACAGGTAGACGTAGCTCAAGATAAGAGGGACACTTCAATGGCAGTCTTTGTCTTAAAATCTTAGAAAGCTATCTTACTGAAGATAAGAGTTTATGAAGCATTCCTGAATAAGGAAGATGGCCATTCTTACTCAACCAGGTCCTTTCCATCATGCACACCCCCTGTACACTAGTACTACACTGTGCTTTTGTGAAATCTTATGGATGCTATTCATTATTTGTTCAATTCTTTCTTGTCCTTAAGGTCAGTGAACTTTATGACTTTTTATTGCTGTATTCCCAGTGCTTTAAAGTATGCCCTATGCACATCTGTCCAATAAATAACAGCTGAGTGAACAAATGGTAATGAATGGAGCAAAAAAAAAANTTTCCTTTTTTCCTTTGCTTTTTGCTTCTCTTCTTTTCACAGCTATTTGTAAGGCCTCTCCAGACAGCCATTTTGCTCTTTTGCATTTCTGTTTCTTGGGGATGGTCTTGATCCCTGCTTCCTGTACAATGTCATGAACTTCCATTCATAATTCTACAGGCATTCTGTCTATCAGAACTAATACCATGAATCTATTTCTCACTTCCACTGTATAATGTTAAGGGATTTGATTTAGGTCATACCTGAATGGTATAGTGGTTTTCCCTACTTTATTTAATTTAAGTCTGAATTTGGCAATAAGGAGTTCATGGTCTGAGCCACAGTCAGCTCCCAGTCTTGATTTTGCTGACTGTATAGAGCTTCTCCATCTTTGGCTGCAAAGAATATAATCAATTTTATTTCAGTATTGACCATCTGGTGATGTCCATGTGTAGAGTCTTCTCTTGTGTTGTTGGAAGAAGGTGTTTGCTATTACGTTCTCTTGGTAAAACTCTATTAGCCTTTGCCCTGCTTCATTCTATACTCCAAGGCTAAAATTGCCTGTGACTTTAGGTATTGACTTCCTACTTTTGCATTCCAGTCCCCTATAATGAAAAAGACTTCTTTTCTGTGTGTTAGTTCTAGAAGGTCTTGTAGGTCTCCATAGAACCGTTCAACTTCAGCTTTTTCAGCATTACTAATCAGGGCATAGCCTTGGATTACTGTGAGGAGATAGTAATATGTGGGAATGGTGGTAGATAAAGCTATAATATCATGTAGAGATCATTTGAGGAAGAACTGAATTTTCTGATTAAAGAGCACAGATTAAGTAATTAGTAAAGAACTTGTATAAACAAATGAGATAGTTAAAGTTATATGAGTTGTGAGAGACTAGTTAGAAAGATACAGACACCACAGAAATTTGGGCAAATCATGATCTCAGGATGGTAGGAAGTGATCACAAAATGATTGGAATAGACATAAACAGCTTTGAGAAGAAAGAATAAAAGATTTAGTTTGGACTGGAAGCCTAAATATAAGAAAGGAATAAAAAAATATATTTTAAGCTTTCAAGACTTCTGGCTTGATGAAATAACTGTTATAAAAGTAGCCCTTCTCCTATAAACTACCTCCTTTTGTAAAATTATAGAATTACAAAAACACAACTACTCTTCTTGGGCACTAACAATAGTCAGTTCAATCCTATGATTCCTGAGATGGGAAACTCATTTTGGAAACTACAATTGCCCTCTCTCTGGCTGAGGACAAACTCCCAATCACGACACTATGAGCTGGAGGCCAAGCAGAGTACAGCAATTCCACTGAGGTAAGGATAAAGATTAGAATTCATGGCCGCAGGGGAGTGGCAAGAATTTGTGGGACCTGTACATATAGTGAGACACAAAATTTCATGTGGGACTCCCACAGGGTCTTGGTTGAAGAATGGGCTGCACATACACATGGAAAGACTAAAGTTAATCAGAGTACATCTGCTACAGGTTAAAAGTGAAGAAATATATGAGAGAACAAGCAGCACAAGGGGACACTGGAGTTCAAGTCAACCCTAAAGGAAAGGTTAATATTTAACACCTTGAACAATGAGACATTAGAAAGCTTGTACCTTAAGAATAAGAACCGCACCATAAAGTAGAGCCTACGTTCAGCATTCAATAACAAATCTTAAAACCAAAGATCTTCAGGAGAAAAAGTTTAGATGCGAGTCTTGCCAGGATATAGAGAACTGGGAAACAACTTGGACTTTTCATAAACCTGTACTAACAAGGCGTAAAATAAATCCTACACAAGTTGAAAGTGATCATCCAACAATTAAATCACTGAATAGAAAAAACAACACTTTTCAGAGAAATGTAAATAGAGATGTATCATTCACTATGTCAAGCATAAAATAAAAATCACAAATAGAGAAACAGGAAATGTGCCCCAGGGTCAAGGAAAACAAAACAAATCAAACCAATGAATAGAAACTACACCAATTATGGTTCAGATGTTAGACTTAGCACTCAAGAATTTTAAAGAGCTATTAAAATTTTGTACAAAGAATAAATAATGAATGAGTAGACATGGACTCAAAGAAATGGAAATTATTTTAAAACATCAGATGAAAACTAAACACCTTAAAATTGTAATTTAAATTAAAAATTCGCTGGTTTGGCTTAACAACCAAAAGAAAGAAGAGTCAACAAGCTTAAATATAGATCAACACAAGTTGTCCAATCTGAAGAACACAGTGAAAACAGAATGAAACACAAACATAACTGAATAAATTTAAATGAAGAAATGGCAAAGCCTAGAAGAAACAACATCAAAGGAAATGAATAATATTTTTGAGAAGACAAACTTTAAAAAAAAGACAGGAAAAAATATATTTAACAATATGTTAGAAGTCAGCATATTGATGAAGTCAGCTAGAGAGGAATATTTGAAGGCCCTCCAAACTAAGGCAAGTCTATAAACTGTTTGAGTAAATGAGTTTCCAGAGAGATAAAGAAAAATGAGAGGAAAGAACCCAACCTTGAAGAATTCTCTTTATAAAAACAGCTAAAGAGTGAGAAGAGATAAACAAATTAAACAAAGAAACAGGAGGGAAAATAGATAAAACAAAGTGTCAAGAAGACTGAAGAAGGGTAGAGTGTCAAGAAAAACGAAGCTCCTGACAAGCCAGGAAAAAAAAAAAATTAAAATAGAGCCCCAAACTCACAGAAAACAGAGGCTAGCTCAAACTCTTAAGAAGTAACAGAATTTAAGCACAGGGTGCTAGCGGAAGAGACAGTGTAGTTCTTTGAAACACGTGCAGGAGGGAAAAGTGAGTTAATCCCTTGCGTGCCTTGCAAGTTTCCTCCCTCCACTTATTTAAGTAGTAGAAAAATGGGCTTCTCATCTCAGGTGGTAGCACTGACTGCAAAATCTTTGGCTTGAGAGTCAAGAAATGCTTGATTAGACACATTCAGGTAAAACAGAAAACTGCTGCTGTTGCTGCTAAGTTGCTTTAGTCCTGTCCGACTCTGTGCGACCCCATAGATGGCCTCCCACTAGCCTACCCCATCCCTGGATTCTCCAAAGAACACTGGAGTGAGTTGCCATTTCCTTCTCCAATGCATGAAACTGAAAAGTGAAAGTGAAGTCGCCCAGTCAAGTCTGACTCTTGGTGACCCCACGGACTACAGCCTACGAGGCTCCTCCATCCATGGGATTTTCCAGGCAAGAGTACTGGAGTGGGGTGCCATTGCCTTCTCAAAAACAGATAAATACAGACATACTAAAGAGTCTCTTGATGAAAGAGGAGAGTGAAAAAGTTAGCTTAAAACTCAACGTTTACAAACTAAGATTATGGCATCCAGTCCCATCACTTGATAGCAAATATACGGGGAAAAATGGAAACAGTGACAGACTTAATTCTGGGGGCTCCAAAAATCACGGCAGACAGTGACTGCAGCCATGAAATTAAAAGACGCTTGTTCCTTGGAAGAAAAGCTATGACAAATGTAGACAATGTATTAAAAAGCAGAGATACCACTTTGCCGACAAAGGTCAGTATATGCAAAGCTATGGTTTTCCCAGTAGTCACGTATGGATGTTGAGAGCTGGACCATACAAAAGGCTAAGCAATGAAGAATTGATGCTTTTGAACTGCGGTGTTGGAGAAGACTTTTGAGAGTCCCTTGGACTGCAAGAGATCAAACCAGTCAATCCTAAAGGAAATCAACCCTGAATATTCATTGGAAGGAGTGATGCTAAAGTTGAAACACCAATACTTTGGCCACTTGATGCAGAGTCCACTGTTTAGAAAAGATCCTAATGCTGGGAAAGACTGAGGGCAGAAGGAGAAGGGGATGACAGAGGGTGAGATGGTTGGATGGCATCACTGACTCAATGGACAAGAGTTTCAGCAAATTCCAGGAGAAAGTGAAGGACAGGGAAGCCTAGCTAGCTGCAGTCCATGGGGTTGCAAAGTATTGGACACAACTGAGTGACTGATGAACAACAACCACAGACACACTGAAGGAAGGCTTATAGGAAATCCTACTTGGGAAAACAGGTAGCTTATAAATAAAATAAGTACAGAAACAAGACATCACTATGCATTTGAGGAAAAATTACAACAGCTGAAAAGTATTGAAACTGTACGTAATTTATGAATTAGATCAACAGTAAACTACTTTTCTTTAATTCACTTTTACCAAGCACAATCTCATTTTATTACAAAATATATATAAAATATATACATATATGCATGAAAAAAGTAGGAAATAATTTATTATATACCAAATTTTAAAAGTAATTTATCTCTGAACAGTATGATTTGGCCTAATTTTTAAATGTTCTCATCATATTCAAGTGTTCTTGAAACTCAATACATATTAAAAATAAAATGACACCATTGTAAATAATTAAAATAGTGTTTTGAATATTTTATAATTGAGAAAAACAAGTTTAAAGAGCTTTTTTAAAAAAAAAATCTCCTTTCAGGACCTCCCTGGTGGTCTAGTGGCTAAGATTCCACACTCCCAATAAATATATTTTTAAATCTCATTTCATTTGTATTAAAATATTTAATAATATTAAAAATTAATCATTCAATGAAGTTAAAAAGTTTTAAAAATCAATTGTACATAAAAATACATGTCCATCTAAAACTTAATGCCCTGAGTAATTGAAGAATGTTAGTAAATATTATAATCAATTGTATATCAGAAAAAAATGTGTTCAAGTAGATACAATATTTACAATATAGCAATTACAGTCTTCTAATGCCAAATTCGGGAGAAGGCAATGGCACCCCACTCCAGTACTCTTGCCTGGAAAATCCCATGGATGGAGGAGCCTGGTAGGCTGCAGTCCATGGGGTCGCTAAGAGTCAGACACGACTGAGTGACTTCACTTTGACTTTTCACTTTCATGCACTGGAGAAGGAAATGGCAACCCACTCCAGTATTCTTGCCTAGAGAATCCCAGGGATGGGGGAGCCTGGTGGGCTGCCGTCTACGGGGTCGCACAGTCGGACACGACTGAAGCGACTTAGCAGCAGCAGCAGCAATGTCAAATTCAGACTTAAATTGAAGAAAGTAGGGGAAAACCACTAGACCATTCAGGTATGACCTAAATCAAATCCGTTTTGATTATATGGTGGGAGTGAGAAATAGATTTAAGGGAGTAGATCTGATAGATAGAGTGCCTGATGAACTATGGACAGAAGTTTGTGACACTGTACAGGAGACAGGGATCAAGACCATCCCCATGGAAAA
>SJYV01017254.1:690898-730142 GCA_006410875.1 Neotragus pygmaeus
CTCTTGAGAGTCCCTTGGACTGCAAGGAGATCCAACCAGTCCATTCTAAAGGAGAGCAGTCCTGGGTGTTCTTTGGAAGGAATGATGCTAAAGCTGAAACTCCAAAATACTTTGGCCACCTCATGAGAAGAGTTGACTCATTGGGAAAGACTCTGAGTTTGAGTGAACTCGGGAGTTGGTGATGGACAGGGAGGCCTGGCGTGCTGCAATTCATGGGGTTGCAAAGAGTCAGACACGACTTAACGACTGAACTGAATAAATGCCAAGTTATTCATCATTTCTGAGAAAAAAAAATCTCATTCTTAGAAATCTCATTCTCAGGCCAATGTTACCTGTAGTTGCATAAATTACTCTTTCTTTAGTCCTAACATTTTTCCAGGTTACATAGACTTTTTGAATTAGGCTAGATGATCTTTCAGAGCATTAAAGCTACTTTAGTAGATTATTAAAGAATAGTTTTATTGGGGTTCATAACAAGAAGGAAATTGAACATTGTAAGACAGAATCAGGCAATTTAATATGCTTTAAGAAATCTAAGAATTTTTCTTGCTTAACCAAAATCAGGCCATATTGCTGGATTTAATCATAGTTCTCTTCATTCTTCATGAGTCTTCTAGTTCTCAATGATAAAGAAAATCTTGAACAGTGCTGACCCTGAATCTGAATGGCCTCTTGAAACAAGGAGATAAATAACTGTTGTTTAAGGGCTGTCAATACACCATAATTGGTTATCAGATATTTGATACAAAATAAAATTAAAGTCTGGAATTATTTTAATTATTCAACAGTATCTGAAGTTTCCTGATTTTCATTTCTGTACTAAATCAAACAAGCTAAATAATTCATAGAAAAAGATTACTTGACATGTTACAAAGAGCTCATTTGTATATAGTGATTTGAGATGCCTCAGAGTTTCAAGTTAATGTGATAAGATCTACAAACTAGCAGTATACAATTTCTTCAGTGAAGAACATTCTGGTTGCTGTGCTCTACAGTGAACAGAGTGACAGATGTCAACTTCCTTCAGTATTGATTTATCATTACATTAGTTTCATGTTATAAATAAATGCTTAGCACAATTTACACACTTTAAGAAAATTATGTAATTAAATTCCAGTAAAGGGCACACTGACTTCATTAAGATGATAGCAAAAATTACCTCAGTGGAATACATTTTATTAACTTGGAAAAAATAGATTAATGTCAAAACTAGGCTCTAAATGGCATGCCTGAAGATTTCTGCAAATCTTGTCACAGTGGTTAACAGATCTGAATTGATAACTGAAGCACGTTTCCTACTATTTATCCTTTTGTTCATATGAGACTGCTACTTTCTTAGCATTATGGCTAAAGGAAGCCAACTCCCCTTGATTCAAAACTGTAAAGAGTACTTTTTACAAGCTGTCCAAAATAAATTTTGAAAGAAATAAGTAAAAGAGTAGATACTTAAAACATGTTTGCTGAATTAATATGTTTCAGTATTTCCGCTTAATGTCCTAAATCTTATCCTTTGGAAACAGACATTTTTCCTAGGTTCATTTCATACTAAAATCACTATGTTCTTCGTTTTGTCAGATCAAATCAGTATTTAAATAATCATGCAGCAGATCAGTAAGAGTATGTTTTCTGCTGTTTTTCCCCATTATACTACAGCCAGCCATATGTTCATCATGCTAATAACTTCTACACTAGAAAAACCCAGACACAACCAAGACATAGATGTGTACTACTTTATAATGATTACCAATTTATACCTTAAAAATTTCACACAAAACCAGTGATGAAAATCTATTCCTTTGAAGAATAAGGCTATTGAAAGGAATAAAATTCTGTCCTAAACAAGACAAATTTTTCAGTAAAACAAGAGTTCATCAAATAAGAGAAGGAAAGAAAAGTCTAGTAATGTAAGTGCTCATTAACATTTTCTGTTACTCATGTGGAACTATGTATTATATTTGGGAATTCATATGCTTTTCAGTAAATACAGTAATAGCTGTTGTTCACATTAATGTAATTAATCACTAATTAGTCAATAGCTAAGATGGCACTGACTGAAAGAAACAAGTCCTTTCTTCGTTTCTCTCATAAAGATATCACACTTTTATTAACCTTTCTTTTTCTAAAAGTAGTATTTTAACTTCTATTGACCATCAAGTGAAAAGTTCTTGAGGACTTAGTATATGTAATTTTCCTAAGCATTTTTCAAAAGCAATCTTTTCTTTCTTTCTTTTACTCAGAGAGTGAATACGTTCTTGAGTCCAGTGACCTTATAAAGGAATAAAAGGAACTTGGGGTAAATTATCAGTTTCCATAAATGCTTGTAACAATTTGAAAAAACATATCATTAGGAAGGCTTTAATTGATGATTTGATCTAATACAATTTTATATCCTACTTGGGTTTGATAAGCATGAAGATTCAATCAACAAGAATTTCTTATAATACACACAATTTATAAACACACACATTAAAAAGCCACTTATTTCTACCTTACCTGTTTACTATATATAATTAAGCATATTTAACACTATAAATATTATAAATTATGGACAGTTAAGAAAACAAATACATTTAATATGATGGAAAAAAANATAAAACATCTAGGTTAAAGTTGAAAAGTTTCTCCACATTGAGGAACATCCCACGAGGTTCACTGAGTTACATGGAGAAGAGAAGAGGGAGGGGGGAGTTGGAGGTGACTGGAATGAGATGAGGTGGGATCAAAAGAGGAAAGAGCAAGCTAGCCAGTAATCACTTTCTTATGTGTGCTCCAGAGTCTGGGCTGCTCAGAGATGTTCATGGAGTTATACAGAGAAGAGGAGAGGGAGGAAGGAGACAGAGGTGGTCAGGAGGATAAAAGAGGGAAATGAAATGGAGAGAGACAGATTCAGCCATCAACCAGTTCCCTAAGTGTTCTCCACTGTCTGGAACTCACAGAAATTCACAAAGTTGGGTGGAGAAGAGGAGGGGGAGGGAGGATACAGAGGCAACCTCGTGGAGAAAAAGGGAGAGTCCAAAGGAGGAGATAGCAGTCAAGCCAGTAATCGTGTTCTCAAGTATAAATGAGTACTGGAGATTGGGTTTTTTAAGGTACAAAATCAATTAAAAAAATAAATAATAAACAAACAAAAGGCAAAGATTAAAAATCTAGAGAAGAGGTTGGATTTTCAAAAATACAATATTAAGGAAAAGAAGAAGAAGGAAAAAAACAAAGTCACAAGAATTATTAAAAAACAACAACAAACACAAAAAATATATATGGTGTTTGCTTTAAAAATAGGGTTTTTTTTTTTTTAAGTAATAATAGTTGTAGTTTGTTACTCAGTCGTGTCTGACTCTTTGTGACCCCATGGACTGTAACCTACTAGGCTCCTCCCTCCNTTTTTTTCATTCATCCATTTCTCCATATCCCTTGGGGTATAGTACACATTTCTTCTGCACAGATCATGGATATAACTTTGACTTAGTTTGTTCAATGAGCTCTGAGTAGTTTTGGTTCTTGTGTGGTTCTTGCCTGGGGAATCCAATGGACAGAGGATTGCACTCTTTTACTCCTGGGTCAACCATGAAAGTAATATGCCCTGGGTAGTGCTTGCCCTTGGTGAATATGAATACATGTGCAATATATCTGAACTCTCCTCAAAGTCCAGAGTCAAGTTGAGCTCCATGAAATATAATGCAAGGTCACTCAATTGTTAAACAGATCACAAGTGAGAAAAATAAATGTTTGCTAGATAGATCACTGAATTTTTTGATGATTTGTTTATTGCAACAGTAGCAGAAAAATTTAGTGTGTAACTCAAATCTTCATGTAGATGACCATTGCTCTTTGCTGTAAAGTATGCCCATCCCTACCTATTAATTGTGTGTGTGTGTGTATTCCATATGCCCATAACTCAAATTTCTTAAAAAAAAAAANAAAAAAATGTCATAAAGATGATAAAAATTATAAGGCAGCAAAAGATTAATAGGCTATTCAGTCACTAAAAATCATTTGTATGTGCACAGTTAGTTGCTCAGTTGTATCCGATTCTTTGTGGCCCCATGGACTGTAGCTTGCCAGGCTCTTTCTGTCCAGGGGAGTCTCCAGGCAAGAATACTAGAGAGGGTTGCCATTCTCTTCTCCAGGGGATCTTCCAAACCCATGGGTTGAACCTGGGTTTCCTGCATTGCCGGCAGATTTGTGTATTATACCCAAATTTTCTAAGGATGGAATTTAATGAAGAAATGAAAGGAATGACTTGGATGATTTTTTAAAAATCATCTTTAAATAAAAAAAAATGAATCTTAAAATTTAAAATAAAAGAGGAATAGGCATATACATGTTTAAAGATATAAAAGCTAGGTCTAGATTAGCAAAGTAAGCCACTCTAGAATAGTATCAATTGGGAACTGGTATTAAAGTGAGCAAAGCTAGTATTAAATTGAATGTGTGACAAATAATAATGATGNATAAAAGAGGAATAGGCATATACATGTTTAAAGATATAAAAGCTAGGTCTAGATTAGCAAAGTAAGCCACTCTAGAATAGTATCAATTGGGAACTGGTATTAAAGTGAGCAAAGCTAGTATTAAATTGAATGTGTGACAAATAATAATGATGATTTCACTTAAAAGTGGTTCTAATTTTATTTAAGGAAAATACATCAAATTATTATAACAATGCCATGGAGAAATTTTCTCTTTCTTTCAAATGTCCAAAAATATTTACTGAATACTTACTATGTCTAAGGCATTGTGTGTGGTGCTATGATGAAATAAACACAGTAGTTTCTTGTCTTGAAAGAAGATGACAAAGTATAGGATATCTCAAGAAAGGTGTCATACAGAATATAGCACTTAATTAGGCAGAATCTTAAAAATCGAGTAAGTCTGAATACTCATTGATGTGTCTTTAGAGAATAACAGGCAGAGAGTCTCGAATACTACATTAAAGATTCTGAATTTAGTGGTAGACAATGCTAAAACAAATATTTGACCAGGAGAATGGAACACTGATTGTTAAACTTGCATAAGATACACTGAGAAGAATGAGACTACTTATAGAGAGATTAAGAAATTATTCAACAATTCAGGTGTAAGAGTCAATGAGAATTATAGTTCTAATGAGATTGAACTTGGCCGGCAAAGTCCATATACTCAAAGGTGTGATTTTTCCAGTAGTCATATATGGATGTGAGAGCTGGACCATAAAGAAGGCTGAGAGCTGAAGAATTGATGCTTTTGAACTGAAGTGTTGGAGAAGACTCTTGACAGTCCCTTGGACATCAAGGAGATCAAACCAGTCAATCCTAAAGGAGATCAATCCTGAATATCCACTGGAAGGACTGATGCTGAAGCTGAAGCTCTAATACCTCAGCCATCTGATGTGAAGAGTTGACTCATCGGAAAAGGCACAACTCATTGGAAAAGACCCGGATGCTGGGAAAGATTGAAGGCAAGAGGAGAAGGGGCTGACAGAGGACCATATGGTTGGAGGGTATCACCGACTCAATGGACAGGAGTTCGAGCAAACTTCGAGACATGGTGAAGGACAGGGAAGATTTACGTGCTGCAGTGTATGGGGTCACAAATAGACATGACTGAGCGACTAAACAATAACAATGAGATTGAACAGATGCAGAATAATTTTAGAGATAAAATTGTCAAAACTGGATATTATAAGCAATGGAAAATAAAAACTAAAAATTAAACTCAAAGTTCTAAATCTTCGTGATGAGGATGATGGTAATGTTACTGACAGAATGAGGCACAAGAGAGAACTTAAATGGAGAAATGAAGTTTTGGGGTACTGTGAACTGATACATTCTCTAGATGCGAAGATTAAAGATACTACAGTTCTAGTACTAGTGGTTTTAGTACTGCCTGCAGGTCTTTACATACAACAGCACACAATACAGACAGAAGAGGAGAGGATGAAAGCTAAATCTTTAGGAAACAGGGACAGACAGAAAACCCAGAAGAAAATAGGTAAAGAGATAAACTGGTTAGAATTGGGAGTTCCAGGAATAATCACTGAAAAAGGGAAAATAAAGAAAAAAGATTTACTGTTTTGGCTTCATGTTTGAGTCACTGAATATTGTTTTATTAACTTCCTACTCTGGACCACATGAAAGAAATATAATCTAAGTACATAATGGCCTCTGCACTCAAATAGCTCATAATCCACTTATGATCTAGTTAACTTTCCTCAGTAGTCTTGGTTGCTGTTTTTAGAATAAGATGAACAGTTAAACAATAAAAGATAATAAGATTATCCACAGTTTCCAGACTACTTCCTGGATACAAAAAATCTTCTGAAAGTTCTCCATTAACACTATGAAATGATACATGTAAACAAAAGCTAAGATTAAAATGAGATAACTGATAGAAGAAAATTTAAAAATTAGACTAAAGACACATTTTATCTTATAAAGCTTCCATGTACTTGGCAGGAAGCAATTAAAAAACATTGTGGAAGGTGGGTAGTATTTTAACAGTACAGATTAAGAATAAAGTGAAAACAAATCTAAATCAAGAGTCAGCATGAAGAAGTGATTCACTGATTTACCTGAACATGAACAACAAACTAATGGAACATGTGGAAATAAATGTTTTAAATATACTTCATTAAAAACCTGTTTCTTACTGCTCACTCAAATATAAAATAGATGATTTGTCACAGTTATTATAGATTTACAACTGATCATGAACACCATGGGGGGTCAGAGGCACTGACCCACCACACAGTCGAAAATTTGAATATAATTTGACTCTCAGTCCTCCCTATCACATCCATGGATTCAGCCAACTGTGGATCCTATAGTACTATAGTACTTATTTACTGAAAAAAATCCTCATATAAGTGGGCTATATTTTACATTTACTTAACAAGACTGTAGACACTTTTGATACACTAATGTTTTAAAAATAAACATCATTTCAAATAGCAATTCACTTTAATATATAATTATGAATAGAACAAAGGCTGGTTATCATTAATTCAAAAATTCATTAAACATACTATACATGGAAATACCATTTTCAGAATTAAAAAACTAAAAAAAATCATGCTATGCTGCGAATGTTCATTTAATTAACTTCACAGTACCATCCCTAAGATCAAAGTCCCATGAAACTAGCATCTAGTACAGTGGCTGGTATACCTGAGATACTGAATAAATATTGTTGAATATTAATAAATCAATGAATAGAGAGAACTTCTCATTAGAATCTCTTTTTATCTAACAAAATGGTTAACACCTAGGATTCTGGGAAATACATACAGCTAAGCTGCCCAGATGTACAGAAAAGTATGCTAAATTAATACCTATTCCTAAAAATGAGGTACTTTAAAGATTGATGAAGTAGTGGAAATTATACTTCGGGAAAAACCGTATCAATGTGTATACGGTTTGGTCACCTGAAATTTAAGCAGTAACTAAAACACATAATGCATCTATTCTGATTACACCTCAAGTACTTCTTAGATATGAATGGTGTTGCTGTTTAGTTGCTAAGTCATGTCCAACTCTTTTGGAATGTCATTGGACTGTAGCCCAACAGGCTCCTCTGTCCATGGGATTTCCCAGGCAAGAATATTGGAGCAGGGTGCCATTTCCTTTTCAAGGGGATCTTCCCTGGCCCAGGGATTGAACTCATGTTTCCTGCATTGGCAGGTGGATTCTTTATCACTGAGCCACCAAGGAAGCCCAGATATTAATATGGTCAACCCAAGTTTATAGATGGGATATTCATTTAAGTAAATTTCGCAAGTATACTGATAGGCTTTTTTTTTTTTTAATTAAAAAAAGAGAGGGTGAAGAAGAGGGAAAAGAGGGGAGGAAGGAAGGAGAAAGCCTTTTTTGAGAGAAGATTTCACAGTCAAGTTGACTATTAAGTACAGAAAATATAGGTATAAACATCATTATATAGAATTGTTTACTGGCTATTTGAAAATTTAGTTCAATAATGCACACCATGAACTATGGTGAAATCAAACAAATCTAGCATTTTTCAAACTTGCTTAACTATAGAACACCTTTTCCTTGAAGGATAATTCCGTTCTAACAACTGTTCCAAAGACTATGTCCTGGGACATACTGTTATATACTGTAAAGATATCTTTCACAGACCAGGGATTAAGAACCTTTGCTTTAGAGGATTGTGAAGAGATGAATGACACTATTATTTAGGATATCAGAAAGAACATGGAAAATGTAAAGTTACAAACTAAATATAGCTATACTTTTAATGAATGAAAAATTAAAGATTTAGAATTAAACATTTTTCATACAATTCATGAGATAATCCACAGCCATTAGCATAAATTCTAAGAATCTTCAGCCAAAGTATCACTTATTTCCTGAATAAAGCCAATTTATCTATTCAACAATTAGTTGATTATTCCAAAAACAAATGACTAAGTTTTGCTCAGAAGTCATGAAAGAGGTGCTGAAACCAATGCAAATTTTGTTACCATAACTCATTTGCCATAACTACTATTAGGTATGTAAAATAAATATAGGTGATTAGTATACTGTGAAATATAGCATATAAGGATTATGAATGCTTATAAAGATGGTATCTAAAAGACATTACAATCATACTGCTTAATATCGATACTAAAGGCTTTAAATATGATAAAGAGCTTTGGAAAGAACAAAATGAATATGACATAATAACAAAAGAATTTACATAATACCCAAGTTCTTAAAATTGTGGTTTTACTCTTTCCAAACATGTTATGATTTATGATGCAGAAAAATATGTGTATGTAGCTCTTAAAAGTGGATTTGAAGAGGCATCAATACACTACTTTGAGTTTACATATTACACAGAAGATATACAAGTATGTTTTAAAATATAATCATCTCGTTAGATACAAAAAGTTTATATTTCCTCCGTTCAAGTCACTTTTACCTACACCTAATTTTCAAGTGTATAAAAGATACTTTTAAAATGACTGATATTTAATGTAATGGCTACTGGCCAGTAATGTATAGTTTTAACATCTACAAAGTATATACAAAGGCTAAACGATACAGGTAAGCCTAATCTTTTTATCTGTAAAATCAATAAAGGATTTTAGGAAGTTTATATAATTCTTCACTGCACTTTGCCTTTTAACAACAGAAAACGATCCATTGATGCTCCTTAGGATAGTGATTTCAAGTTTAGCAACTAGGACATTTCATTTTTGTTTTAAAACATAACTGGTTCAAACTTCTCCTGGTAAAGTCTAATGAAGGATATTCAACTTCAAGATTTTATTTAAGGCATTTGTTAGAAAAACTACACAAATTAATTTTCTAAAAATAAAGTAGCATTTTAAAAAGTCTTAAATGCTATAATAGGCACTAAATTTAATTACTTGAAATGAAGCAGGGACATACTTAACTAACCAATTGGCAGTACTTTATAAAAATTATTAACATATTAAAGTAGGAATCTGATTTTCTGGAAGCATGCATGGGAAAGCCAGTCGTCATGGAAACAAGTATAAATGGCAATAATCCAGAAGAAAATGTCAGCGCTTCTGAACAATTAAAAAAACACAAAAAGCTATTTGTGAACTAAAACAACACAACGTTGTTTAAAATACTTTATAATTTTCAATTCCTTTCCATAAATTTTACTTAGTATACTGATATATAATATTATTGCATTGTTTTTAGCCAAAATATTCTAAAAACGTATTAATGTAATATTTGAAACAGAATTAAAGTGTGTAAAAAGACTGCTCTCAATTAATTACTGTCAATCATTTATTTTAAAATATCTAAATAAAATACTTTTAAATTTTAAAATTCATGGGCTTGGGATCAAACATTAACTCCTAATCCAATTATATAATACCAAAATCTTAGAGCAAAAAATTCATGCCATGAGTTTAAGTAAAGGCAACAATGTACATACCTGACCCTCACATCACCTAGTTTGACAATTTAAAAAAATAAAACCTTCATATATTCTCTATTAAACACAGTTTTCAAGCATAATATCCATGAGGAAAAACTGACATGTTCACAGTGATGGTAAACATTTATTCTCATAGATTAATGTTTTATATATTTGCAACAAAATATTTGAGTTAAATAAAGGAACGTAATTCTCCAGCATATACACATTAGCAATGTGGGAAACTCAGGTTCAATCCCTGGGTCGAGAAGGGAATGGCAACCTGCTCCAGTATTCTTGCCTGGAGAATCTCATGGACAGAGGAGCCTGGTGGGCTACAATCCATGGCATCACAGATATTTGGACATGACTAAGTGACTAACATTTTCACTATCAAGGAGTTAAAATGTTTTAAAAGTTGAAACTATAAAATTGGAAGGACTGATGCTGAAGCTCCCATACCATGGCCACCTGATGTGAAGAGCCAACTCAATGGAAAAGACTCTGATGCTGGGAAAGATTGAGGTAAAGAGGAGAAGGGGACGACAGAGGAAGACATGGTGGGATGGCATCACCAACTCAATGGGCCTTGAGTTTGAGCAAAATCTGGAGGATAGTGCAAAACAGGGAAGTCTGACATGCTGCAGTTCATGGGGTCACAAAGAGTTGGACACAATTTAGCAGCGGAACAACAATTTATAAAATAGGTAATATTTAAGATTCATTCTTTCTTTAAGAATAAAGGAATGTGGGCAGTTCTTGTGTCACCTGTCCTTGCCTTTTTCTTTCAAAGAATATCAAATCAAACTCAAAGCTTCCACAGGAATAAACAGGTTTTATACTAGTCTGTCCTTGTTATATAAAAACTGTTTTGGTTTTTTTTACCAGTTTAAATTAAATATTTCTAAGAGCTTTGGCTAAAGAAAAATCTATTACACAAAAATAAATATGAATTGGGACAAGGACAGTACTATCCAAATTTCCCTTAAGTATCATTCTCCTATCACATTTGCCCATATCCTCAAAAGCAAATCCACATCCTGACATTATATTTCTTTCATTTTCTTCTTATATCATTCTACCTTAATTAATATGCTATCTCAATACTATTTTCATGTTTCTAATCTTTCTACTCATATCTAACAACTTTCCCTCTTTTTTCTTACTAATTATCTACTTGTCTTTCTAATGTCTCCATAAAGTTTCACACAGTATTTCAAAAATGGGCAATAAAAATAAAAATGGACAATATCTATTACCTTAAAGCTATGGAAATACTCTCTAGAGAAGTTCTTATTTCATTCCTTATGTTCTTGATAGGTCTACCACTTTTGAAAACTGGCCAGTTTCCATGGCTTCTGCTTAAGGTTCTAGTTCACGTAGATTATGATGTGCTACCAGGAATTATGCAATATGATTGTTCCAAGCTTATATTTAAAGGAAAAACTGTCCAGTTTTAAGTCACTAAACTCAGGTGATGCTACTCCAGAAACTGATTATAGAATTTTCTTATTATATGTTCATCACCCAAAACTTATAAGTACACAATATAAACTTTACTTTCTCTTAGTGTTTGTTAGGAGCACTCAGTCTGCCAGGAACAAAATACATACTGAATTTTATTCCTAATTTATTCAATGAAACAGAGATTCCATGTAAGTTATCTAACAAATGACCAGGCTCAAAGATTTGCAGGCAAACTTTCAGAGTTATTAATCTCTATAAAAGTTTAGTTTTCAGTATATATTGAATATACTACTATCATGTTTATTTTATATTTATAGAAAATATGATTTCCCAGATATGCAGCTTTTTTCTATTAAAAAGTATAAAGAATAAATGATAAAAGGAAAAAAATATATTAGTTATTTATTTTTCCATAACAATTACTGCAACACTTCATCTGTAAAGAAAAACAAATGATTGTTATTTCTTGAAACATTTTACAAAAGCTGTACATTTCCCTTCTCACATTCACAAGTTTCAACAGATTATATTACTTGCTATTTTTAACACTTACTGATATATATATAAAAAATGTACATTAAGTAAAAAATCAGAAGTATATGTTAAATCTTCAAAGATATCCACTTAGCGAGGCCCCAGATCATGAACAAGAGCATTAAAAGCAGCAGCCTCTCTGTGGCCCCTTCCAGCACTGCCTTGTTCTCCCCAAGACTAAGCACTATCCTGACTTTTAATATCAGAGATTAGTTCTGTTTACTTTAAGCGATATATAAATAGAATTATACAGCCTTTTTCTTTTATGACTGTTTTTTTTTGGTCTCAGTATTACATTTATAAGATTCAGTCATTGTGTTTGTTGGTTAACTCATTCCTGTTCCCATTGTGTGAGTATGGGTGTACTAACTTGCTTCAGTCGTGACTCTTTATGACCCTATGGACTGTAGCTCACCAGGCTCCTCTCTCCATGGGATTTCCCAGGCAAGAACACTGGAGTGGGTTGCCATGCCCCCCTCCAGGGGATCCTCCCAACCCAGGGATAGAACCCAAGCATCCTGTGTTTCCTGCATTGGCAGGTGGGTTCTTTACCACTAGCACCACCTGGGAAGCCTTCTGTGAGTATAGCACTGATTTTACATTCTAGTGTTGATGAGTATTTCAGTGCTTTTGGGTCTACTGCTAACAGTGCTACTGTGAACATTCTTGTGTATGTGTTTTGGTGAATACAGGTTCTCATTTCTGTTGTTATATTGTAGGAGTAGCACTGCTGGGCCATATGGGAAGAGTGAGGAGCCTGGCATGCTACAGTCCATCGGGTCACAAAGAGTAGGACCTGACTGAGCAACTAAGCACAGCACACTTGGGAAGTGTATATTCAGCTTTATGACACATTTTCCAACATTTTGTACCAATTTATACTTCTAGCAGTGTAAAAAAGTTAATCTACGTTCATGGACTGTCAGTCATTTTTACTTTAGTCATTCTAGTATGATATTATGGTTTTAACTGGCACTTCCCTGAAAACCAATGGATTTGTCATGTTTTAAGGAATTCATTGGCCACATTTTTTTTGAAATTCCTATTCCATTGTTTGGCCCATGTTTTACTGGGTTGTAACTTCCCTACTGATTTTAAAAGCATTCACTGCATATTCTAAACATAAGTTCTTATCAGATACACACACACACACACACANNNCTGCACTTTGCCTTTTAACAACAGAAAACGATCCATTGATGCTCCTTAGGATAGTGATTTCAAGTTTAGCAACTAGGACATTTCATTTTTGTTTTAAAACATAACTGGTTCAAACTTCTCCTGGTAAAGTCTAATGAAGGATATTCAACTTCAAGATTTTATTTAAGGCATTTGTTAGAAAAACTACACAAATTAATTTTCTAAAAATAAAGTAGCATTTTAAAAAGTCTTAAATGCTATAATAGGCACTAAATTTAATTACTTGAAATGAAGCAGGGACATACTTAACTAACCAATTGGCAGTACTTTAAAAAAATTATTAACATATTAAAGTAGGAATCTGATTTTCTGGAAGCATGCATGGGAAAGCCAGTCGTCATGGAAACAAGTATAAATGGCAATAATCCAGAAGAAAATGTCAGCGCTTCTGAACAATTAAAAAAACACAAAAAGCTATTTGTGAACTAAAAACAACACAACGTTGTTTAAAATACTTTATAATTTTCAATTCCTTTCCATAAATTTTACTTAGTATACTGATATATAATATTATTGCATTGTTTTTAGCCAAAATATTCTAAAAACGTATTAATGTAATATTTGAAACAGAATTAAAGTGTGTAAAAAGACTGCTCTCAATTAATTACTGTCAATCATTTATTTTAAAATATCTAAATAAAATACTTTTAAATTTTAAAATTCATGGGCTTGGGATCAAACATTAACTCCTAATCCAATTATATAATACCAAAATCTTAGAGCAAAAAATTCATGCCATGAGTTTAAGTAAAGGCAACAATGTACATACCTGACCCTCACATCACCTAGTTTGACAATTTAAAAAAATAAAACCTTCATATATTCTCTATTAAACACAGTTTTCAAGCATAATATCCATGAGGAAAAACTGACATGTTCACAGTGATGGTAAACATTTATTCTCATAGATTAATGTTTTATATATTTGCAACAAAATATTTGAGTTAAATAAAGGAACGTAATTCTCCAGCATATACACATTAGCAATGTGGGAAACTCAGGTTCAATCCCTGGGTCGAGAAGGGAATGGCAACCTGCTCCAGTATTCTTGCCTGGAGAATCTCATGGACAGAGGAGCCTGGTGGGCTACAATCCATGGCATCACAGATATTTGGACATGACTAAGTGACTAACATTTTCACTATCAAGGAGTTAAAATGTTTTAAAAGTTGAAACTATAAAATTGGAAGGACTGATGCTGAAGCTCCCATACCATGGCCACCTGATGTGAAGAGCCAACTCAATGGAAAAGACTCTGATGCTGGGAAAGATTGAGGTAAAGAGGAGAAGGGGACGACAGAGGAAGACATGGTGGGATGGCATCACCAACTCAATGGGCCTTGAGTTTGAGCAAAATCTGGAGGATAGTGCAAAACAGGGAAGTCTGACATGCTGCAGTTCATGGGGTCACAAAGAGTTGGACACAATTTAGCAGCGGAACAACAATTTATAAAATAGGTAATATTTAAGATTCATTCTTTCTTTAAGAATAAAGGAATGTGGGCAGTTCTTGTGTCACCTGTCCTTGCCTTTTTCTTTCAAAGAATATCAAATCAAACTCAAAGCTTCCACAGGAATAAACAGGTTTTATACTAGTCTGTCCTTGTTATATAAAAACTGTTTTGGTTTTTTTTACCAGTTTAAATTAAATATTTCTAAGAGCTTTGGCTAAAGAAAAATCTATTACACAAAAATAAATATGAATTGGGACAAGGACAGTACTATCCAAATTTCCCTTAAGTATCATTCTCCTATCACATTTGCCCATATCCTCAAAAGCAAATCCACATCCTGACATTATATTTCTTTCATTTTCTTCTTATATCATTCTACCTTAATTAATATGCTATCTCAATACTATTTTCATGTTTCTAATCTTTCTACTCATATCTAACAACTTTCCCTCTTTTTTCTTACTAATTATCTACTTGTCTTTCTAATGTCTCCATAAAGTTTCACACAGTATTTCAAAAATGGGCAATAAAAATAAAAATGGACAATATCTATTACCTTAAAGCTATGGAAATACTCTCTAGAGAAGTTCTTATTTCATTCCTTATGTTCTTGATAGGTCTACCACTTTTGAAAACTGGCCAGTTTCCATGGCTTCTGCTTAAGGTTCTAGTTCACGTAGATTATGATGTGCTACCAGGAATTATGCAATATGATTGTTCCAAGCTTATATTTAAAGGAAAAACTGTCCAGTTTTAAGTCACTAAACTCAGGTGATGCTACTCCAGAAACTGATTATAGAATTTTCTTATTATATGTTCATCACCCAAAACTTATAAGTACACAATATAAACTTTACTTTCTCTTAGTGTTTGTTAGGAGCACTCAGTCTGCCAGGAACAAAATACATACTGAATTTTATTCCTAATTTATTCAATGAAACAGAGATTCCATGTAAGTTATCTAACAAATGACCAGGCTCAAAGATTTGCAGGCAAACTTTCAGAGTTATTAATCTCTATAAAAGTTTAGTTTTCAGTATATATTGAATATACTACTATCATGTTTATTTTATATTTATAGAAAATATGATTTCCCAGATATGCAGCTTTTTTCTATTAAAAAGTATAAAGAATAAATGATAAAAGGAAAAAAATATATTAGTTATTTATTTTTCCATAACAATTACTGCAACACTTCATCTGTAAAGAAAAACAAATGATTGTTATTTCTTGAAACATTTTACAAAAGCTGTACATTTCCCTTCTCACATTCACAAGTTTCAACAGATTATATTACTTGCTATTTTTAACACTTACTGATATATATATAAAAAATGTACATTAAGTAAAAAATCAGAAGTATATGTTAAATCTTCAAAGATATCCACTTAGCGAGGCCCCAGATCATGAACAAGAGCATTAAAAGCAGCAGCCTCTCTGTGGCCCCTTCCAGCACTGCCTTGTTCTCCCCAAGACTAAGCACTATCCTGACTTTTAATATCAGAGATTAGTTCTGTTTACTTTAAGCGATATATAAATAGAATTATACAGCCTTTTTCTTTTATGACTGTTTTTTTTTGGTCTCAGTATTACATTTATAAGATTCAGTCATTGTGTTTGTTGGTTAACTCATTCCTGTTCCCATTGTGTGAGTATGGGTGTACTAACTTGCTTCAGTCGTGACTCTTTATGACCCTATGGACTGTAGCTCACCAGGCTCCTCTCTCCATGGGATTTCCCAGGCAAGAACACTGGAGTGGGTTGCCATGCCCCCCTCCAGGGGATCCTCCCAACCCAGGGATAGAACCCAAGCATCCTGTGTTTCCTGCATTGGCAGGTGGGTTCTTTACCACTAGCACCACCTGGGAAGCCTTCTGTGAGTATAGCACTGATTTTACATTCTAGTGTTGATGAGTATTTCAGTGCTTTTGGGTCTACTGCTAACAGTGCTACTGTGAACATTCTTGTGTATGTGTTTTGGTGAATACAGGTTCTCATTTCTGTTGTTATATTGTAGGAGTAGCACTGCTGGGCCATATGGGAAGAGTGAGGAGCCTGGCATGCTACAGTCCATCGGGTCACAAAGAGTAGGACCTGACTGAGCAACTAAGCACAGCACACTTGGGAAGTGTATATTCAGCTTTATGACACATTTTCCAACATTTTGTACCAATTTATACTTCTAGCAGTGTAAAAAAGTTAATCTACGTTCATGGACTGTCAGTCATTTTTACTTTAGTCATTCTAGTATGATATTATGGTTTTAACTGGCACTTCCCTGAAAACCAATGGATTTGTCATGTTTTAAGGAATTCATTGGCCACATTTTTTTTGAAATTCCTATTCCATTGTTTGGCCCATGTTTTACTGGGTTGTAACTTCCCTACTGATTTTAAAAGCATTCACTGCATATTCTAAACATAAGTTCTTATCAGATACACACACACACACACACACACACACACACACACACACACACACACACATGGAACTTCCCGGGTGGCTCAGATGGTAAAGCATCTGCCTACAATGCGGGAAACCTGGGTTCAATCCTTGGGTCAGGAAGGTCCCCAAGAGAAGAAAATGGCAACCACTCCGGTACTCTTGCCTGGAAAATTCCATGGATGGAGGAGCCTGGTAGGCTACAGTTTACGGGGTCGCAAAGAGTCGGACATGACTGAGCAACTTCACTTTCTTTCTTTTCTATATACACATACATGTATAGCAAAACCATGTGCTCACTTTATGGCCTATTTACTCTCTTAATGGAGTCTGATGAATAGAGTTCTCAAATAATGATTCAATTTATAATTTTTTTCTTTATGGTTAGAACTTACATCTCACTTTAGACTTATTTGAAAAGACCCTGATGCTGGGAAAGACTGAGGGTGGGAGGAGAAGAGGAGGACAACCATCCAACCATCACCGACTCAATGGACATGGGTTTCAATGGACATGGGTTTGGGTAAACTCTGGGAGTTGGTGATGAACAGGGAGGCCTGGCGTGCTGCGGTTCATGGGGTCGCAAATAGTCGGACACAACTGAGAGACTGAACTGAACCTACTTTAAGGTCTTTATAAAGATATTCTTCTATGTTTTTTTCCCAACATTTTAATAATTTTCTTACCACTGATATTCGTATCTGCAATCTGTTATTTTTTCACAATGGTGTGACCAGGGATGAAGATATGTAGTTTTTCCCATTTGGCTACTCAATTAACCCAGTTTATATTTTCACAACAGTACCAGAGTCACCTTTGCCATTAATAAACTGGGTAAGTTTGGGTTCATACCTGGTCTCTTTATGGAAGAACTTTTTCTATTCCACTGTTCTACACTGTTCTACAGTATCACTTTTTCTCAGTGGGTCTGGGTACCTGGTGATGTAACACAACATCTAGCTGTATTTGTGTTTATGTTTTGAAAAAAATGAAGACAAGATCATTTTCCTGGTCAAAGTTCTGATGTGTTTAGAGTAAAATCCAAACTCTTTACTGTGTCTAACAATGTCCATCATGTTCTGGCCAGTGCCTACTTTTCTGACTTTCTCTCTTAAAACCTATTCCTTGCTCTGTTTGCTGCCGCTATATTGGCCTTCTCGAAATACCCGAGCTCTCTCTGCTAGAATGTTCTTTCCCCAACCCCACCATGTCTGCATGGTTTATTTCTTCGTAAGTATCACTCCTTAGACAGGTCTTTCTTGATCAGGTCTGCTTACGTACAATGCTTCCTTCTGCTTTTGAAATAACACTAGTAATTTAGTTTCTTAGTTTTCTTGGCTATGAGAATGTTTAAGCTTCATAGGAGCAGGAATTTTTGCAGGTCCTGTTTTATTGTTTTACTTCAGGTACCAGGGCATATAAACACTCGTTACCTATCTATAATGTAAGTATTAATTAAGGGAAACAGTATAACACAGTTCAAAGAACATAAAATTATAAGTTGAAAAGACCAAATAATATAAGTACCTAGGAATGCTAAGATAATTTAACAATTAATTTTATTATAAATACCAATTTTATTGTTTGCCACTTTCCAACTAAAACTGAAACATTGACTTCAGAAACAACATATGTTTTTAAAATGTACTCATAAATAGGTTACATGTGTGATACAATGGTATCAGTTCAGTTCAGTTGCTCAGTCGTGTCCGACTCTTCACGACCCCATTAATCGCAGCACACCAGGCCTCCCTGTCCATCACCATCTCCTGGAGTTCACTCAGACTCACATCCATTGAGTCCGTGATGCCATCCAGCCATCTCAACTGTCGTCCCCTTTTCCTCCTGCCCCCAATCCTTCCCAGCATCAGAGTCTTTTCCAATGAGTCAACTCTTCGTATGAGGTGGCCAAAGTACTGGAGTTTCAGCTTCAGCATCATTCCTTCCAAAGAAATCCCAGGTTTGATCTCCTTCAGAATGGTATGGTAGCATATAAATCACTAGTCCATCTCAACAGGGACATCCTTTGAACTCTAAGACACTGACAAATTCCTCAGTTTCCTGTTTCTCCATTTAAAAATAGATAGTCCATCAGCAGATGAATAGATAAGAAAACTGTGGTACTTATACACAATGGAGTATTACTCAGCCATTAAAAAGAACACATTTGAATCAGTTCTAATGAGGTGGATGAAATTGGAGCCGATTATACAGAGTGAAGTAAGCCAGAAAGAAAAACACCAATACAGTATACTAACACATATATGTGGAATTTAGAAAGATGGTAACAATATGCGAGACAGCAAAAGAGACACAGACGTATAGAACAGACTTTTGGACTCTGTGGGAGAGGGAGAGGGTGGGATGATTTGGGAGAATGGCATTGAAACATGTATAATATCATATAAGAAACAAATTGCCAGTCTAGATTCGATGCAGGATACAGGATACCTGGGGCTGGTGCACTGGGATGACCCAGAGGGATGGTATTGGGGAGGGAGATGGGAGGGGGTTCAGGATTGGGAACACGTGTACATCTGTGGTAGATTCATGTTGATGTATGGCAAAACCAATACAATATTGTAAAGTTATAATAATAATAATAAAATTAAATTAAAAATAAATAAAAATCAATAGTATGTCATTTTTAATTCTTAAGAAATATTTGTTGAAAAGAGTACACAAAATCTATGCTGGGAACAGGACTGAAAAAACCCTAACTTTTCTAATGAAATGTCAACTGTAAATTGTACTCCCAAATTTAAACTCTTATCATAAACATGGTATAAATTCATTATTGTGATTTATATCAAATAGCTTATTTCAAAGGGATGATAAATCTTAGTGTTATTTTGTAATAAAATGTGCTTGATCTGAAATGAAAAAAAATTTTATGTAATGATGTTAACCTGTCTCTTATACACATCNCCAAATTTAAACTCTTATCATAAACATGGTATAAATTCATTATTGTGATTTATATCAAATAGCTTATTTCAAAGGGATGATAAATCTTAGTGTTATTTTGTAATAAAATGTGCTTGATCTGAAATGAAAAAAAATTTTATGTAATGATGTTAACTCTCTGAAAAAAATATGTTATTCAGTGGACCATTTCAGTCACAGTGAAAAGAAAAAAATATTTAATCCCTATATACTATTCATTTAAATACATGTGGATATTTATAAAATCTTAATACTATCATCATAAATAATTATTAGCTTCCTAAATATCGAATATTAAGAATCATTAATGACATTATCTAAAATGAGAAAAATAAACATTGCTTTCTTTAAATATTTTTATTATAAAAATTGAGTAACTGGGTTTTTCTTTGCAATTCCAAATCCTAACTGGAAAATATACTTTAAAAGTTTTAAAATCTAAATATTTAATTTCCAAATTCATAAGTATTAACTGAAAATGAACTTTAGAAATATGCTAAACATGTTAAACAGCTCTTGAAAAATAAATTTCTATAAGCAATGATCAGCTTAGAATCTACAGGAGAAGAATAACTATAACATATAATATTTCATTGTTATCTCTAGAAAGATGTGTATAAGAGACAGCACACNTTAACTGAAAATGAACTTTAGAAATATGCTAAACATGTTAAACAGCTCTTGAAAAATAAATTTCTATAAGCAATGATCAGCTTAGAATCTACAGGAGAAGAATAACTATAACATATAATATTTCATTGTTATCTCTAGAAAGAAAACTAAATTTATTCCCAATTACACTGAATCAAGAAGTTAAAAAACAAAATTCCTACTGGGGTTGATATCAGAGGTTGAAAAGCTGACTTCAATGCTCATTTGGAAATCAAATGTAATTTTTTATTTTTGAAAAAGGACAAGATGAGTATGCACATTATGCTACCAATTCTAAATCTATAATAATTAGAATATTTTAGTATTTCTCCACCACCACACCAAAGGCAAAAATGGATCACCTGGAAGAAACAATGTTTGAAACATATTTTGGAAACAAAAGAATCATGTATGTGATAAAGTATTAAAAACAACTGGGAACTGAAATTATTCTTGTCAAAATGAAACTGGGAAAGCACTTTTCAAAAGAAAAAAGATTTCCTGCTTATACCAAAAACATTCTAGGTGTATCTCTTTAGGGTTAAAGGTTTACCTTTTTAGAAAGCACTTTTGCAATACAAGTTAGGAGCTTTAACTTTTTTTATTATTTGCAAACTAATCTTTCTCTTAGGAATCCATACAAAGAAATATTCAGATGCAAGTATTTATAGATGAAGTTTACAAACACTGTAAGAAAAATTATCTGAACAGCTAATTTTCAGCAAGCAATGATTAATAAAATGTTTGACATTACTCAGCTTATGACATGTGAATGAAAAAATGATCAATTCCTATGAGAATCACAATTGTTTACACAGAGAAAGGAAGAGAAAGAAAGCTTTTCATTAAGAAGAAGAGTTAAAGCTTCACCTGTATTTGCATTGGGATCATGGGGTCTTTTTGTTTTCCTTTCTAAAGTTCTTTATGTTGTCCAAATTTTGAATAAATAAGTAGACTTATAAACTACAATAATTATGGTAAAAGTCTCTTAAAAGAAAAGAATTTCCACTATCTTTATACATTAGAGAGCAGATGTCAGCTTAGAGAGTTCTCATTTATGAATAACTACCTCTTTTACAACTTTTATGATATGATAAATTGAAACTTCACCATATTTCCTGGTTTAGAATAAACATATTGGTATAAAAGATTAAATTTTAAAACTTCCATTTAGAAATAAGAATTATTGTTAAGAGTTCCAATTTGTCAGTACTAGATTACATTCTTTTTCAAGTTTGTTTGAAATTAAACATTCTATGGTCTGTGTAGTTTTTTATGAAAGTACATTCAATACTGAAGTAATTTTTATCAAAATTTTATAATGGATAAACTAACATACAAGGAAATATTTTCTCCCTGTAGGACAGTGCTTTCTTTTAACCTTAAATGATGAACTCAAGTCTTTTCATGTAAAATCAGTATTTTTTTGCCACTTTATTTTTTAACTGAAGGATAATTGCTTTACAGAATTTTGTTGTTTCAAGTAAAATTAATATTTAAAAAATATATTTAGATGGACCTGTCTGGTGGTCCAGTGGTTTAGACTCCACGTTTCCAACGCAGGGGACTCAGGTTCAATCTCTGGTTGGGGAACTGGATCCCATATGCCACAACTAAAAGTTTGCATGCCACAACTAAAGGTCTTGTATGCTTCAATTAAGATCCAGCTCAGTCAAATAAATATATAAATATAAAATACATGTATGTATATACACATATGTATTTAAAATATACTATATTTCATCTAACATAACTACAAATTGTAAAATTTTTTAAAGTTAAAGATAACCGTCAATACTGAAGCAATCAGGTAAGAACTTTTCAGTTACGTTTACAAACGAAGCAATCATATTACAATTTGTGAACTAAATTCCAAGTTAGACTCTGGAGGATATCAGGAGACAGCATGAGCAAAAGCGTCAACAGAGCAAGTGAAGAGGAGCAGTGAGATCATGGTTGTAGCAAATAATGTGTATTAGAGAATAAATATGAGAGACTAAGAATAAGTCACATAGGGCCAGTTTATAAAGGTCTTTGAATTTAAAGACACAAAATTTTGGATTTGATATATCAGTTCCTAGATAAGTGATGTCATTCAAGTTTGATTTAGAAAAATTATAGACTCTTAACATGTATGCAAAAGAATGAGGAAAAGCAAGGTCAAATAATTGAAGAATGAGGCTTCATGTAAGTAACTCCTGAAAAGATGAATTACAATAAAATGTGTCTTTCTGATATGTTGTTTTCCTAGTAATGCTAATGGATTTGCATGACTCAATTCCTGACCCCTGGATTCCTTGTGAATAATGAGAGGTACTGGTAAAAAACTACAGTCAGAGAATCATCCTTTGGGAAAAACAAAACTATGTGACCTTGAGAGGAGAACCAGATAATTAGCAGGAAAATACCATAGGAAAACTTATTTTCTAAAACAAGTAACAGACTAAGAAATGTTGTTCTTAATTTATATCCCATTGGAAAAATCTTTTTTTTAACTTTGATTTTATTTATTAATTGAAGGATAACTGCTTTACAGAGTTTTGTTTTCTGCCAAATATCAACATCAATCTTAAAAAGAAGAAAATTACAGTAAATAATCCATAAATTGAGGAAGAATGGGTAAAATTTTTCTTGATATATATAGGTAACCAGTTCACATCATTTGTTGCAGTTATGGTCTACACCATATGGTCAAGCGACTTCCCTTGTCACTCAGATGGCAAAGAATCTGCCTGCAGTGCGAGAAAACAGGGTTCAGTCCCTGGGTTGGGAAGATCCTCTATACAAGAGAATGGCAACCTACTCCAGTATTCTTGCCTGGAGAATTCCATGGACAGAGGAGCCTGGCGAGCTACAGTCCATGGTGTCACAAAGAGTTGGACATGACTGAGCAACTAACACACACACACATGGTCTACACAGTAACTTGAAACACTCAGTTAATGAACACTGAATTAGAACTCCCAGAGCAAATACAGGTTTAGGTTCCTATGAGCCTCTGGTCACAACATCTTCATCAGTCTTGAACATATAACTTGGTTTCATTGTGTTTCTGTTTAGGGACACTTTATTTAGTACATATTGTTGAATCATTAGCACTGAACTCATGGCCAATGGTCCTATGTGTCATTCCTGAATAAAGACTACCTATCATTTGTATTTTCTCTGTAAAGCACATCACAGTCTTCTTGTACTTAGGAATATAAGATAATGTAAGAAGCATTTCAGCACTACACCTTAGGCTATTTCAAACAATGAAATCATCAAGAAAATGCACAAAAATGTGAAAAGTATGGCACTAAACTGTGAAAGTACACTAGCTTAGAGTATGAGAGCTAAAACAAGGCAAAGCATAGCCTTGTTTGAACCAGGCTGTGGATGTGAGTGCCAGGTGACACAAATTTTTCACCACTCCATCCAAGTCTTTGAATGGTAATGAAAGTCCAATGAGTACAGATACTCGGCTTACAAATACAACTTTAGAAGGTGAGCAAATCTGCAAATAAAGAAACCATGAATAAAGAGAGCTGACTGTATTTAATGCAAAGACTTGTAGGATCTTAATTTAATTCCTACTCTCTAAATAATCAGATACATAACCAGGAGCAGGTCACAAGTTTTCTGATCTAAAAAACTGATAGGCAAGTTTACTGATTCTTTCAGCTAAAACACTGTATAATTCCATTATGGACAGCTTATAATTTCCTATAATGACATTTTCAAATGTGCTCTGACAAAAGTGAATATCAGAGCTCTCTGGTACAGAACGCTAAAGTCTAATGTTATATTTGGTAAAGTTTATGCATATCAAAAAATAAACCAACTAAACAAAATTTGGTCCCAAAGTAATTCTGAGAGTAGTAGTCAGAAATACTAACTTTCCAAAGAATAGGATTTGAAAATTACTGTGCATTTGAGATAGTTCAGCATAAACATTTTAGGTTACAAGCTGAAAAATGTGCAAAGAAAAAGAGAGATTTGTCTTCTAAGTTTGCTAGCAATAAAATTAGATTCTAAACTGCCAACTTTGTAAACAAGCATACCTCAGAGGTACTGTAGATTGGTTGTAGACCACTGCAGTAAAATAAGTATATCAATAAAGCAAGTCACTAATTTTTTGGTTTCCTAGTGCATATAAAAATTATATGCAATAGCATGACATCTAAAAGAAAAATGTACATACTCTAAATAAAAAATACTTCACTGCTGAAAATGGTAATCATCATCTAAGTCTTCAGCTAGCTGTAATGTTTTTGCAATAGTAACATCAAAAATCACACACTACACTTATCACAGATTACCATAATAAATAAAATAATAATGTAAAAGTTTGAAATACTGTGAGATTTACCAAAATGTGATATAGAGACATGAAGTGAGCAAATGGTGTTGGCAAAATCGCATCAACAGACTTTCTCAATATAGTTTGCTACAAACTTTCAATTTGTTTTTAAAAAAGGCAGTATCTGCAAAGCACAATAAAATGTGGCATGCCTGTCTGTTCATTCACAGTTGCCAGGGCATCATGCTGGAGCTGTTCCCCTACAATTTGAACCCCTAATTCCAATCTTTCATGTATTCCAACAACAGATCTCAGGAGCACAACCTCAGATATTTTACTTGTCTTCATAGTGGCTTGGATCAAATATGACTCCCAGGAGGGTAATCAGATGCACTTGGGACAGACAGTCAAGCTCTTCAGCCAAAGTCAAACGTCTTAAACATGTCATTAACCCAAGTGCAGCAAGAGGTGCTGGCAAACTCACATGCCCCATTTTGACTGGCCAGCAGGAAGTACAGAGCAACATGATTTTTCATCACCTCTCAGCTTAAAGAGTTCAGAATCATTGGCTATAATCTGAAAAACAAGCGAAAGAGTCTATCTTCCCTTAAGCAGCAGAGGGAGACCACACGGTACCAAAGGTTACACAGAATCATAACAGCAGCCAAAAAGTAAATCTTACTCAGCTGCCTGCTC
The DNA here is from genome assembly GCA_006410875.1 of Neotragus pygmaeus. NCBI lineage: Eukaryota > Metazoa > Chordata > Mammalia > Artiodactyla > Bovidae > Neotragus > Neotragus pygmaeus. The sequence continues at coordinate 716,450 of SJYV01017254.1, forward strand.
ACTTCTGAAGTCAGAAGTTTCTGAGAATTAGACTAAGATTCTTCAGTGGTTAACAGTTGAGTTGAAAGTGATGGCTACAGTTTGGCTTACATTGGCCATATGCTCTGTGGACAAGAGCTGAGAGAGATGAATATTTCCTCTCTACACTCCTAGCTTGCTCGTGTCCAAGGTGTTCTCTCTTCCACAGCCAAGGTTGTGGCTTACCATCCATAGCCGCATGATTCAATCTCTGCAGCATGATCAGTCTTCGTAATAATCACTTTGCGCTTTTCTGTCCTTCCCCTATCTTACCCATATAATATGGTTTAGACTCAGCCCTAGCTGACTCACCAGAAAGGTGTCTAATCATCAATGCTCAGCAGTATCCTCCAGAGGACGGAAGAAAGCCTATATATATATAGTTTGTTCAGTAGGATTAGACAGGTCTGGTATCCCTAGCTAGGTGCCCTAAATCTCCGTTTTCACCTGGTCGTGAATCTGTCTGATTGGACATATTTGCCAGACTTCCTTGGTCTGATGTGCTAGAATCACTAGGCTTTTTTTTTTTGACTCTGGACAATGGTCTACCTAGGTGGCTATAGTGACTTACCTGGGCAGTGCAAGTCTGATCAGCTTGTTGATTCTATTGATGTTCATCCTCAAAGGGTCCTTTCCCATAGGCTTCCACGTACCTAATGAACAGGAAGTGTGCATCCTGTACAATCTGCAGCCATAGTGTTAATGTCCACAGAGACTGGGACTTGATCATCTAATTACTGCACTGCCAGGCCCCAAAATCACTGAAAATGTAACATATTTAGTGAGTATTTTTTCTAGAGTAAGGACCACAGCTCATGACTACCCATTGAACAGAAGTCCCTTTTTCATATATTGAAGGTTCGATCCCTGGGTCCAAAAGATTTCCTGGAGGAGGAAATGGCAACCCACTCCAGTATTCTTGCTTGAAAAATTCCATGGATAAAGGAGCCTGGTGGGCTACAGTCCACAGGGTCACAAAGAGTTGGATATGACTGAGCACACACGCATGCAAAAATGACGTTACCTTTTAGTCCTGTCCTCCTGTATTCTAAATTCAGGGTAAATCATAAACATACAATTTTAGTTTCAGATACAATGTAGCTCAATACAAAGGAATGTAAGAGCAACCCTTTACATGGTTCATTTGTCAGGAAACCAAGTAAGCACATATATATGTATATATTATTTCTAATATTATAAATATAACAAATTTAAATACTTTTTCATTTCTTTAAGAATTTTCTAAACAGTTCCAGAGCTTTTAAGTAAATATACGTATTTTGGGTCTAGTTTTACAATTATCTCACTTAAAAATTATGCCAAGATTTTTTTTTATTTCTTCCTTTGGAGAAGACATTAAGTGTTTATACAGGTTTCTAAGCAACACCAGTTTGAAACTTGTAAGAGTGTTTGAATACAAAAGCAACTGATCCAAAGTTGTTATACTTTTGGAATTTAGTAACTGATGAAAAACAGAACCATGTTAGTCATCAATAACCCCACCCAGTTTGCAGAGTTAAAAATATAACCTCATATTTAACATCTCTCAAATTTGAGTTTTTACTGAGCGTACTTGGGTTGATTTCTCAATTAATACTGTCAAAAGACATTAATCTTGCATGTTAGCATATTATGAGGATTTTCACTGGGTAAATAATTATCCAGCAAGCAGTTTTTAAAAACTGAACTTTAACTTAAAAGACAAACAACAAGAAAAGGAATAATTGTCTAATATTTCCAATATATAACTTAATACAAACTAAAACTTCCAGATGAAAAGAACCTTGTCTTACAGTTTAAACTTCTCTAATCCTGGTGTACTGCAATCCATGGGGTCACAAAGAGTCGGACATGACTGAGCGACTGAACTGAACTGAACTGAACTGAGTAACACTTTGGATCTCAGAATCTAAAGTTAAAGAATCTCAAATCAAGTATGTGTTTATAATACTACCATATTCAAATGAATCCTGAGCAAGTACCCCTTTCCTTAAAGAAATATACTAACATTTTTTTCTATATAATAGAGAGCAGAATAAGAGTAAAGACAAAAAGGCTAGAGAAACAAGGGAGGCAGACTTAGAAGATAAGAAGGCTGAGAGACTTGTTAAGAGGATCATATTACAGCAATCTCAAGAGAGCAGGCTTTAGAACACTTCAATATCAGAAGCTGCGTAGTGCATCTTAATCCAGTAATAAAAATACAAAATTACTCACATGGAAGCCATGGAACTCTATTTTTTAACAATAAATCTCCTTGTTTTGAATATACTTTCCCATTAGTGACATGTGTTGGTGTCTATGAGACAGTTTCATAAATTAGCTGCCATTCCCATTATTGACTTGTGTTGGCGTCTATGAAACACACAATTTCGTGAATTAGCCACCCCAGGTGATTGTTAATTAGCCATTCATTTACTGATAAATGCAAACAGTTAAGGAAGTGTGAGAAGGAGGACATGTGGACTTAGTATAAACAAGAGTGATAATAAAATGGGAGAATGTGATTTCATTTTCTAATAACTTCACAAATAACTTTCAGACCTGTTACTGTTATATGAAGTCATAATCATTTAGGGTGTGATAAGACAGAAATGTTTTAAAAAGACTGTCATCCATCCTTTCCCGAATCTTGTTTTCCTTTTCTTCACTGTCAATATAGTAATGGGTCATTTGAATCTTTAAATAAGATACCGAATGCCTTAAGAAACTTCCTTTTTATATAAGAAATAGAAGAAAAGTTAGCAAAGTTATTTGTTGACTATAGAAAAAAACTTCTGTAGGAATTGGTCACATCTGTTTTATTGTTTGCAGCTGAGACATTCAACAAAAAAATAAGCTGGCTGGTAATAAAAGTACAATAATTGTTAATGTAAAACAGACAGATGTTTTTCTCATTACATAGCACCAGACAGATGTATTTTGGTAAGAGTTGAAACTTTTAACAAAATTAAGCTGGTCTTAGTCCTCAGAATTTGAATGTGTACTTTGAAATCAAGTATGTGATAACTCACACAAATCCTTTTTCTCTCCTAAAATGTATACATTAAATGATTTTTTGATATTATTTTTGCATTATACTTTCAAGGGCACATGCAACTAACTGTAGTTAATGACATTTGGGGTAAAACACTTCTGATAAAATAATTACTAATGTACTCTTCAGTATGTAACACTCCCTTCTACAGTGTAAAACATTTATAATGCTTCTTTGCTTTATGGGTTTTTAAAATACTTCCTCTAACATTCAAATTTTCACCTTTTGTGGAATGATTACGTGAGTTATGTTCTTAGGTGTCTTCTTGGCTCTACCATATATGCAAAACCAAAGAAAATATTTTCACTTCATTGATTCCTTCACATTTTACATGGGAAGAAAAAGTGTCCCAAGTACATCTTAAAGAACTTACTTGGTATTTTGGGACATTATTATTATTCCAGAAGATGACCTATGACTGCTAGTTCATGTTGGCTGTTTTGGTACATTAATTGAAAAAGGTCCTATATTTGACAGGAAGCACTGTATTATTATTAAGCAATAACATCACAGCTGGGCCAAAAGAAAATGACCAGATTAAACATGCATCATAATATTCCCATCACACAAGAAGGAAATGGTCAGAAAAACCTGAAATATCTTATTTGAAAAGACAAAAATGAAATGCAGCTGCCGCCAAAGTAAGCTGCTGTGCAGCTCGTTTGTTAGTCAAAGAAGGGAAGCATTTCACAATGATGAGTAAATTAAAACTTGTCCAGAGAAAGCCAACTTTTAACCAAGGAGTTAATGCCAGTTGTTGTTTATTCAAGGAAATGAAGTGGTATTGATGGATAAGCTTCTATTAACAGTTGTGTGAAAAACTACAAGCAAGAATATTTTCAAAAAAGTTGTGAAATCATGAATTGATAACTTGCAGTACAATCTGCTTAGACGATGTACCTCTGAGAGTGGTATAAATATGTGTTTAAGACCAAAAGAAACTTAGTAGTACAGATTTACAAAGCTTGTAAAGATATTAAGGCACTGAAAACCTATGATTATTCATTGTATTATTAAATCAGCAAATACCTCGTAGAATATATCTGAATCTATCATGTGTTATTGAACCGGTAGCTTCAAGAGTAAAACTTTATTCACTCTGATAGACTTAATCATTGCCAATTCTACGAATTTTTATCAGAAATACAAGATGAACATTCTGATTTGCCCTACCACATAACAGTTCAATAATTTAGCAGTGATAAAGTTTATTGTCATTTATTGAACTCCAGCCAGGATGGAATTTTTTCTGAATAAGAACAACGTCTGTGACTTTCAACCACTGTTATTGACACCAAATAGCTTTGAAAATTAGTTTTTGCTGCAGACTTGAAATATTTGTAATGAATTCAATTCAAGATATAGGGCAAAACAATACTTATATGCAAAACTTAAACTGCAGTCAAGCCATTTATACAACAACTAAGTTTCTGAATCACAAGTATATATTTCCCATGTTATCAACAATTAAAATGAGAAGTGAGAACTCAACCCCACATACATTGGCAGCAGGCGTATTTTCTGAGTTTAAACTACAGTTTCTACAACACTTTTCATACTTCAATGTAGTACAAAAAAGGTATCTGTATTTCAAAGTCTAATTAACTTTACATGTGAGGAAAAGCGAAGTCGCTCAGTCGTGTCTAACTCTTTGCAACCCCATGAACGGTAGCCTGCCAGGCTCCGCCGTCCGTGGGATTTTCCAGGCAAGAATACTGGAGTGGAGTGCCATTTCCTTCTTCAGGGGATCTCCCCAACCCAGGGATCGAACCCAGGTCTCCTGCATTGCAGACAGATGCTTTACTGTCTGAGCCACCAGGGAAGGAGCTTCCACCTAATCTTCAGTTGGCAATGATTAATGTAATCTAATGACATGCTAAAAGCAAATTTTAAGGGAATAATGTATTAAAATTTTATAAATGCCTCAGAAAAAATAGATATGCCCCCAGATTACCATATGCACCTATATTAACAACAGTGTTCAGCACAACCTATCTGTGTGAAGAGATTTCATTTTCAAGAATGAAATATGTAAAATCTCATTCAAGATTAGCATTTACAGGTGGAAATTTACAACTGATTTGATAGGAATGCAGACTTTGAACCCAAAATAAGGAAAATATTCTTTCCTTCTTTTCCCCCAAATTCTTTTCTTTAGATCTCTATGTTGTTCTCCAGTGCCACTGGTGGTGTTATTACTAGTAGTATTGTTTTAGACTGAATTCTGTCAACAAAAAATTGTGGAAATGTTTTTTGTCTTGTTGTATAATATCTATATAATATCCCTGATTTTACTTCTAGGTCTGCAAAGCCTAAAATATTAGCTTCCAACCCATTATGGAAAAAGTTTGCCAATTTCTGCTCTAATATGCCTCAGTTCAGTTCAGTCACTCAGTCGTGTCTGACTCTTCGTGACCCCATGAATTGCAGCACGTCATTAACAGGTTTTTCAATAAATATTTCCATATGACATCTTTATTTATATTTTATTAAAAAAAGAAAGATTAAAGGGAAAAGAAAACTCATTGTTTTAAAGAATGAACTATTTACACAGACACAGATTACTTAAAACCAAAACGAAACAAATACAAGTCTAATATATAGAGAAAAGTTTACTATTTTCTCATGCCATGTAATGCAAAAAAAAAAAAAAAAAAAAGCTTAACTCAAACCAAAAAAAACAAAAACACATTTTTTTGGATGTAGTTCATGAGTCTGCTTTGTTTTTATTTCATAAGAGCAACTGGTTAAATAGTTATAAAAAGTCCTTAGAACTATATATAATTTTTAACATTTAATATACTTTAACATTAACACTAATTTTGCTAAACTGTTGAGTTTATTGGTAATTTACAAATTTCATATATGTTAGGATAACACGTCTAGTAAACTGATTTTAAGGCAAGCAATAAGTACATCATTTCAAAAAAGTTTTTCAAAAAAATTTCATGAATTACCCACGCAATTAAAGGAGACCATTAAAATAATTTTTAAAACATTGCTTCCTATAATTTACATGTTGGTACCCATTAACAAGCTCTCAACTGGGGGCAGGAGGGGTAGGCAGAAAAAAACAATCAACTTAAAAATATGACCACTTTGTGGAGTATATAATAGGATCCAGAAGTATTTCATCTAAATATCATCCTNTCCTATAATTTACATGTTGGTACCCATTAACAAGCTCTCAACTGGGGGCAGGAGGGGTAGGCAGAAAAAAACAATCAACTTAAAAATATGACCACTTTGTGGAGTATATAATAGGATCCAGAAGTATTTCATCTAAATATCATCCTCTCTAAACTTCTTCAAAGCAAGAACTCTGAATATAACAATAGCATTGCTACTGCTACTGCTAAGTCACTTCAGTCGTGTCCAACTCTGTGTGACCCCACAGACGGCAGCCCACCAAGCTTCCCCATCCCTGGGATTCTCCAGGCAAGAACACTGGAGTGAGTTGCCATTTCCTTCTCCAATGCATGAAAGTGAAAAGTGAAAGTGAAGTCGCTCAGTCATGTCCGACTCTCAGCGACCCCATGGACTGCAGCCTACCAAGCTCCTCCACCCATGAGAGTTTCCAGGCAATAGCACTGGAGTGGGGTGCCATTGCCTTCTCCGAACAACTGCATTAGCTATAACCATAAAATTCAACCATATTTACTAATATTTTATGCCTGACAAGTACCATGATATCTATATGTACAAATTCATTTGCGAATGTTACCAATTTTTATTAAATACCACCACTAACAGGAAATTCATTAATTTACAAAGGAGCTGTTCAAATTTTGTATGGGTATAGAAGCTAGAAATGATTTCTTAAATAAACAAATACCAAATCTATCTTTAATTCCACCAAAAATCTCTCTTTTGGACTTCTCTTAATTAAACATGCTTACTGATCAGATTTGTTTCACACCATAGTCAACAATCAACTCAAGATGCATCATAAACCTAACTGCTAGGAGATAAAACAGTAGAAAACGAGACATTTGCATAAGTTACTTAGGACACAAAAAGCAAAAAACATAAAATAAAACATTTATTAATTTGACTTTTTAAAAATTAAAATTTTCTGCTCCTTAAAGGACACAAATAGGTAAATAAAAAGGCAATCCATAACATGGAAGAACATCTGACAAAGGACCTGTATCCAGAATATGTGAAAAGAACTGCTATAACTTAAAAAGAAGAAAGCAAACAACCCAATACAAATTAGCAAAAGATGTGAAGATAGTTCACAAAAGAAAACCCATTAGGAATACTCAAGTTAAAACTACAACAAGATAAACCACACATAAATTACAATGGCTAAAATTTTAAAAGACTGACATCACCAAGTACTGGGAAAGATGTAGACCAACTATAATGCTAATGCATTGGTGGAAAAATAGTCTGGCAGTTTTTTACAAAGTTTAACATTCCATCTGATCTAGATATTCTATTCCTAAGTGTTTAGTCACGAGAAATGAAAACATATATCTGCTGACTGACTTGAACTTGGATGTTCACAGCCATCTTATTCCTTTCAAAATCTGAGAACAATTTAAGCATCTGTCAAGGTGAATGAATTAAAAAAAAAAAAACAACTATATATTCAGACAATGACCACTCCTCAACAATGCAAAATAATTACTTATGCATGCAACAACAAGGATGAAAATATTATACAGGGCAAAAGAAGCCCAGACACTTGGCTACATATTTTATGATTCCATTTAAATAAAACTCTAAAAAGTCTAATTGATTCTACTGTAATAGAAAACCGGAGCAGTGATTGTCAGTGTCAAGAGAAAACGAAGAAGGAAAATTGGGGGTTGGGACGGGGGCTGGTCCGGCAAGTATTACTTGGCAGTCCGGGGAAGTATTAGTATGAAATTTTTGGCATGAGGAAAATATGTGTAGCCCATGTGATGGTACTTACATGGGCTTACATAACTCATGTATGCAAGGCAACTGAACAGATACTTTGAAATCACCCTTATAAAACATCTTACAAGACTTTCAGCTCTTTTGAGAGCAGAAGATATTTCATTTTGATATCCATACATCTTATGTGCTTGGTATACATTTGCTGAGAAATTTTTTCAAACAAACTTCAAACAAGATGTTTAAACTCCTGGGTTAATTTTTTTTATTTCACTTTTCCACTAAAGATTTACTTAAAAATATTACTAAATAAAATATGATCTTTTAGATCACCATTCATGCTATATGGTTCAGAAATCTTAATATATCTATTTCTTCTTTCCTGGATAACTACCAGGTACATACTGCAGTAGACAACCTTGGTTTCTAACAAACTATCATTTGGATATTGATTTGCCTATTCCAGCCTTTCACATTAATGACAACCTATCTAGAATATACTAAAGAATTTCAAATGAAATCAGAGCTTATTATTATGAAATAAAGTTAAAGTGACAATTCAACCCCAAATACACTTGACAAAAGCTGGGAGTTGTCTTAACTTTTCTCTCAGCTACTACTGGGTTGGTGAGAAAGTCCATTTGGGTTTCTGTAACAGAATACAGGAAACCCAAACAAACTTTGTGGCCAACCCAAAGCATTCAACCAGTGAACAAGTCGTTGGTGATTCTACTTTATTAGCATATTTTCATCTATATTCCTTTCTTCTTTTCAATTTCTACTTATATCTCTAGTTTAGGAGGCACTTACATTTCTTTTGTATTAATGCAATGACCAACCTGTTTCTAACTGCCTTCAGTAAAGTCCTCCACACTACCATCTGACTAATCTTTTAAAAATACAAATCTGGTGATGATAAATCTAAAATTAACATCACTAACAGTCTACGAATGTCTACAGGAAAAGTAGAAATTCAAGAACAACTTCAAGAACATCTAGAACACCTACAACAGCTTCTAATATGCTAAGTCACTTCAGCAGTATCTGACTCTTTGTGATCCTATGGACCATAGTCTTCCAGATTCCTCTGTCCATGGGATTCTCTAAGCAAGAACACTGGAGTGGGTTGCCATTTCCCTCTCCACAGCTTCTAATATCTACCCATTATTTCTTCCTGGCCAGACCTAAATTCTAGCTGTAATTTTCTACTTAAAAGTCTCTCAAATCTTCCCATATTCCATTTTTATGCCTTGGTTTCTGCTGCCTATATTCATGATTAATGATGAAATACTTATCAGAAGTTCTGCTTGACTACTAATTTCTTCTGTCTTGCTTCTAGCAAAATTAACTTTCTTTTTAGTACTATATGCTCACTGAGACTAAGAACCCTATAATCTTTATTTTTGTATGTACAGTACACCTCCCATAATGCTTAAGACATAATAAGTATGGAACAATGTTCCTTTAAAATCTTCATGGAAAGGAAAACTTGCCTGTGACAATGTAAATTTTCAAAACTGATTCAAAAATTAATTAACCAAAGAAATTTAAAAATCTGTCAAAACTATATTCAAATAAACATTGAGTGCAGATTGTGCAGTCTTTCAAACTTAAAATGAAGAGACAATTATCAAGCTATAACAACTATTTAAGGCTAAAGAAAAAAATAGAATACCTATAATTTCATTTTATTAGCTAGCATATCTCTGATATCTCAAATGGAAAAAGAAGCTATACACAAAGGATAATACACACAAAAAGAAACATATTTACTAATGTTAATATTTCAAAAATTATAAATAAAGGACTGGTAAATTAGTCCAGCAATGTATTTAAAAACTGATATACTATGGTCAAATAGAATTTAATCCAAAATACGAATGAGGATTAATATTAGGTTGTAAATAAATATAACACAAATATGTTAAATGAGTAGGGGATGACAGGAAATCATGAACAAATCACTTCCCAGGAATAGAAAAAAATACCTATCCTAAACCATGAGCAAATATGATAAATAAAATGAAAATATCTGGGGCATCTGCATTAAAAACTAAAAGTAGTAAAAAGGCAGAAGTAGAAACAAGAGGTATAAAGTTACCACTATAAAACACAGAAAAAGTTCTGATTACTTATCAGTTTTATGACTATCTAGGAAATAAACTAAATACAACTATGCTTAATATCGTTGTTGAATAATACAGGCAAAAGTAAAATAGTACAGAAAATCAAGAATTTTCTTATATGTGATAGAATAAATAACAGCCTCCTGAATAGTACCCACATTTTAATCTCTAGAACTACAAATGTCCTTCTAAACTTGCATATGTTATTAAAGATCTTGAGATGAGCTGAGTATCCTAGATTACCTAGATGGTCCTCAAATATAATCAGAGGGTTCTCGTAAGAAAGAGATATGTCAAAGGAGGATGAAGATGTGATGACAGAAGCAAGATGTTGGCTTGATTCAAGGAGGAAAGCTCACAGTCTCCAGAAATTAGAAAAGGGAAGGAAAGGGGTTCTTCTCTACAGCCTCCATAGGAACCAGTCCTGTTAGTATTTTGACTTAGCCCAGTGAAATTTACTTTGGACTTCTGGCCTCTAGAACTGTAAGAGAATAAATGAATCTGTGTTGTTTTAAGACAGAAAATTTGTGGTAATTGTTCTAGTGACCACAGAAAACCAAGAACTACAATAATCACTTAAATATATAAATGAAAAAAAATCTGAAAAAGCAGCTAGGAATGACCTTAAATAAACATGTAGGAATGACTTTAAATTAAATGTACTGGACATCTTAACAGAAAAAAAAAAAAAAACTTTGCTAAGACAGAAAAGAAAACTGACCTGACCTCATATATGTAATTCTAGATATTATAATACCTTATATAAATAATATAATAATTTAAACAAAATTTCACTAAAATAAAAAACAAGAATGGTATATATTAAAAGGCTACTTGGTAAAATGATTCTAAGTTCATGAAAAAATAATCATAATAAAAACCAGGATAGTTTTAAAAATAAGAGATAGCAAAATCAGATAACTATAACTATTTGCAGTAGATAATGCAAAATAAATGTTATAAATCAATATTACATAAAACAAGAATTAATGTAACAATGGACTAGAATAAAAAAACCTTTCTCCCCAAACCTTGGAATATATAAAAATTTAGCATGAAATTAGAAAGTACCATTACTCTAAAATGATATCACTGGCATATCTGAAAAAAATACAGTGAGAACTTTTCCTACGAAATACTTTAAAATAAATTTGATATAAGTAAGATTTGGAACAGTCAAAATTTAGATTAAACCATAAGTGAGCATATATACAACCTCAGTAGGAGAAAAGTTATTTAAACACAGACATGAAGGATAAAGAAAAGTTTGACAGAGATGACCATACAACAACAATATGATACTCATTTTATACACTGTAGGGGGAGGACACAGAAGGAAAGAGATGAGCCAAGATTTTAAGAGCACACAGTTAAGGGGAACTGGAAAATACCATGAGAAACAGACAAGGCATAAATTAATACTAGGGATGTGACATGATTTCAAATTCCTGAGGTATAATTTAGCAGTGAATATTCAAATATCTTTGGAGAAGGAAGTGGCAACCCACTCCAGTATTCTTGCCTGGAGAATCCCACGGACAGAGGAGCCTGGCGGGCCACAGTCCATAAGGGTTACAAAGAGTTGGACACAATCGAGCACAACACATTCAAATACCTTAAAATATCATACATACTCCCATGATTCACTACTCTATGTTCAGTAATTTCTCATAATGGAACAATCATAATTTTGATTTTTGTGTGGACACAGAACTNAAGGGTTACAAAGAGTTGGACACAATCGAGCACAACACATTCAAATACCTTAAAATATCATACATACTCCCATGATTCACTACTCTATGTTCAGTAATTTCTCATAATGGAACAATCATAATTTTGATTTTTGTGTGGACACAGAACTTAAACATAATAATATGAACTATGTCTATATTAAAAAAAAACAAGTATACAATATAGGACTGATTAAATATAACAAATGCCTAAGATGGGATATTCTGTAGACATTAAAAAGATCATATTTGTGAAAAATTAAGAATATATATCATCTAGATATGCACATGGTACAATATCAATTGAAAAATGATAAAAAGCTCTCTATACAGTATGGTCTCTGTTTTATAAATAAATGTGTATTAAGACTAGAAGAAAGCACATACACTTATAACAACTAGTTTTATCTTTAAACTTTTCCTTAATTCATAAAAATAAATAACAATTTAATATTCAGCAACATATCAGAATACAGGAAAATGGAAGAGCTCAAGACGAAAAAGCTTTTCCTTTTCTTCTAAAAGTAATGAACATGTCCTATAGGAAAAATGCTTCATTGGAACTTCCCTAGTGGTCCAATGGTTAGTGGTCCAATGGCTAAGATTCAGCTCTCCCCATAAAGGGGGACTGGGTTTGACCCCTGGTCAGGGAACTAGATCCCACATGCCACAACTAGAAGTTTGCATGCCACAGCTAAAGATCCCACATGCTGCAACCAAAGATCTTGCATGCTGCAAAGAAGACTGAAAATCTCTCATGCCACACCTAAGTCCTGGTGCAGCCAAATAAATAAATGCTTTTTTAAAAAAGAAAAATGCTTCACTGATATGACTCCATGAAAATACAAAATTCTTTAGAAAAATGTGCCATAAACAAAGAAGACAACTGACCAAGGGAAAGACACAAAAGGCTGATATCCTTATATTATCCATTCAACAAATATACTAATTTGGTCTGACAATATTCTATCCCTGAGGGTATAGCAGTAAGCATATCAGAGTAGATACCTACCCTCATTGTTCTTTTGTTCTCATTGGAAACGAAAGGGGCAAGAGGGAAGCTACATTAGAAAGCTGAGAACAGTTCCTCTAAGGAGCTGACATCTGAGCTAAAACATGAATGATGAGACACAGTCAACCGCATAAAGATCTGAGGAAGAGGGATTCAGAAAATGGATAACCACAAGTGCAAAGGCCATGAGGCAAGACAAAGATTAGCCTGTTTGAGAAGTGGCTGGAGTGTCTTGAACATAAAAGGTAGTAGGAGACTGAAACACAACGTAATCAAGAAATATCAAGGCTAAATCATGTTGGGACCTTTAAATCATTGTAGGAAGTTAACATGCTGTTTCAAAACAATAAGAAAGATATTAACATCCCAAAACAAACAAGGCTAGAAACAATTCACAAGTGAAAAAATACAACTGATCAATCAATACACACATTAAAATGTCAATCTCGCTAGTAATCAAAGTTAAGCAAATTAAAATAGCAACATACAATTATTTACCTTTCACACTGTCAAACCATAACAAATCATTTTTAATATACAATGGCAGTGAGGTAAGAAAACGACAAGATTGTTATTTATGCTAGCAAAAACAAGGGAAGAAAACTAAGTAATCAAAAATAGAGGTGTAGTCTAAATAAATTATGGTACATTTCTGTCATGGAAAAGTGTGTGTCCACTAAATTACAATTTCACAGAATATTCAATATTTATGTCTGATACTGTTGATTGCTGCTGCTGCTGCTAAGTCACTTCAGTCGTGTCTGACTCTATGCGACCCCATAGACAGCAGCCCACCAGGGTCCCCCATCCCTGGGATTCTCCAGGCAAGAACACTGGAGTGGGTTGCCATTTCCTTCTCCAGTGCATGAAAGTGAAAAGTGAAAGTGAAGTCACTCAG
>SJYV01017254.1:732311-807811 GCA_006410875.1 Neotragus pygmaeus
TTTCTTTCTTTCTTTCTTTCTTTTTAATCTTTAATCACTGCACTGTGGTTTATTGGTTGGTTTCTTTTTTTTATTAATTAATTAATTAATTTTTTAAATTTTACTTTACAATACTCTATTGGTTTTGCCATACATCAACATGAATCCACCACAGGTGTACACAAGCTCCCAATCCTGAATCCCCCTCCCACCTCCCACCCCACAACGTCTCTCTGGATCATCCCCGTACACCAGCCCCAAGCATACTGCATCCTGCATCCTGCATCGAACATAGACCGGCACCTTGTTTCTTACATAATAGTATATATGCTTCAATGTCATTCTCCCAAATCATCCCGCCCTCTCCTACTCCCTCAGAGGCTAAAAGTCCGTTCTTTATGTCTGTGTCTCTTTTGTTGTCTCACATACAGGGTAATCATTACTATCTTTCCAAATTCCACATATATGTGTCAGTATACTGTATTGGTGTTTTTCTTTCTGGCTTACTTCACTCTGTATAATAGGCTCCAGTTTATTCCAGCCTAGGGTGTAATCTGACCATCCGACAAATAGTGATACGGTTCTTTTATTTTTTTTTAATTAATTACTTTATTTTAATTGAAGGCTAATTACTTTGTGATATTGTAGTGGTTTTTGCCATACATCGACATGAATCAGCTATGGGTGTACATGTGTCCCCCATCTGGCATCCCCCTCCCACCGCCCTCCCCATCCCAACCTTCAGGGTCATCCCAGTGCACTGGTCTTGTATTTAACTGCATAGAAGGACTGAAAATGAGGAATAAGAGGTTTCTCCAGCTTTTGGCCTTGGGTCAAGTGGAGGCCAGGATGCCATTGTCAAAAGTAGGATGGACATGAAGAACAGAAGCTGGTAATGGAGAAGATAAAATGAAGTTTGAAATTGATAGAGCCTGAAGTGCTAGTGAATGCTGGAGCTCTGCCCTTGACCTTGAGGGAGAGTTCAAGACTCTAGAAGTAAATGTGAGACCTATACGTAGGGAGGAAATATTGCTGTTTAGCTGATAAGTCATGTCTGTCTCTTTTGCAACCCTGTGGACTATATAGCACACCAGGCTCCTCTGTCCATTGAATTTCCCGGACGAGAATACTTTAGTGAGTGCCATTATCTTCTCTAGGGGTTCTTCCTCACCCAGAGATCAAACCTGCATCTCCTGCATTGGCAGGCAGATTCTTTTACCACTGAGCCACCTGGGAAGCCCTAGCTGAAGTAAAAAACTTACGTATCACATCTGAGGGAAAAAGAGAAGAGAGAAAGCCATATGAGGTCCTTGAGCACTTTGAAAATGAAAACAAGAAGATAAATGAGCCAAAGAAAGTGAAGAGCAGTGATCAGACAGATAGTGAAACTATGTAACTCAGGTTGGGATGTGAACATTAAATCACACACCTGGTCTCAGGACTTAACAAAGCTCAGGTTCTTGATGTCTCTTGGCAGAAAGAATTCAGTGAGAGACAAAGGGATAGATAAGAAGTGGATTTATTTAGGGAGAAAGATGCTCTACAGAATGTGGGCCATCTCAGAAGGAGAGGGACACACCAGTGTATGGAGCTGTTATTTTTTGTAAGGGTGGGTAACTTCACAGGTTCATGAGCAGGAGGAGTTATTCCATCTATTTTGGGGAAGAGGTGGAGATTTCCAGGAACTGGGTCACTGCTCACTTTTTGGTCTTTATGGTTGCCCTTGGGACTGTCATGATGCTGGTTGGCGTGTCATCTAGCTTGCTGATGTGTTACAATGAGCATGTACTGAGGCTCAAGGTTTAGTGGAAGTTGACTCATCCTCAATCTTGGACCTATTTGGTTCTAATCAGTTCACGTCATATCCTTGGGTTACGTCATTCTTTTAAAGGTTGTGCCCTANGCCTACCAGGCTCCTCCATCCATGGGATTTTCCAGGCAAGAGTACTGGAGTGGGTTGCCACTGCCTTCTTCAACTATGTCTACTTACACTATTTCTAATCCATTCACAGATTCTAACAGTGCTCCTCTAAAATGCCATTTCTACAGCAAAAAGCCGTAAGCCACCATAAGTTCAGAGACTACCGTAATAACTTTCTAATAATTAGTTCTTTCTAGCCCCTCGTCCCTTCTCTTGTTAATCTTCTATACAGCAGATGATTTCCTCAGTGCTAATCATCATAACACATTCACATTTTATATTCACATTTTAACGATAAAGAAATTCTCATTACAGTGGCCCATGTGAGCTGGCTCTTGTGTTATAAACATCACCTTTTGCCTCTAACAATGTTCAACACACACAGCATTTGTCTCTGTGCTCTGAACCTGCCAAAACATATTCAGATCCAAAGATTTCTGTCCTTGCTATTCCTGATATCTAGAATGTGATTTTCTTCCTGCTAATTATTTAGTGAAAGTCTCTTGGTCATGTTTGACTCCTTGTGATCCCAATCCCATGGACTATACAGTACAACGAATTCTCCAGGCCAGAATACTACAGTGATGTCATTCCCTTCTACAGCGGATCTTCCCAACCAAGGTATCAAACCCAGAACCCTGGCACTGCAGGTGAATTCTTTACCATCTGAGCCACCAGGGAAGCCTAAGAATACTGGACTGGGTAGCCTATCCCTTCTCCAGGGGATCTTCCCAACACAGGAATCAAACCAGAGTCTTGTGCATTGCAGGTGGATTCTTTACCAGCTGAGAGCTCAATTTAAATATCCCTTGTTTTAGTACAGCCACTATGGAGAACAGTGTGGAGATTCCTTAAAAAAACTGAAAATAGAACTACCATACAACCCAGCAATCCCACTGCTGGGCATCCACACTGAGGAAACCAGAATTGAAAGAGACACATGTACCCCAATGTTCACTGCAGCACTGCTTATAATAGCCAGGACATGGAAGCAACCTAGATGTCCACTGGCAGACGAATGGATAAGAAAGCTGTGGTACATATACACAATGGAATATTACTCAGCCATTAAAAAGAATGCATTTGAATCAGTTCTAATGAGATGGATGAAACTGGAGCCTATTATACAGAGTGAAGTAAGTCAGAAAGAACAACTTCAATACAGTATATTAGTGCATATATATGGAATTTAGAAAGATGTAACAATGATCCTATATTTGATAGCAAAAGAGACACAGATGTAAAGAAGAGACTTTTGGACTCTGGGAGAAGGTGAGGGTGGGATGATTTGAGAGAATAGCACTGAAACATGTATATTTTCATATGTGAAACAGATCACCAGTCCAGGTTTGATGCATGAGGCAGGGTACTCAGGGCTGGTGCACTGGGATGACTCAGAGGGATGGGATGTGGAGGGCGGTGGGAGGAGGGTTCAGGATGGGGAACACATGTACACCCATGGCTGATTCATGTCAATGTATGGCAAAAACCACTACAATATTGTAAAGTAGCCTCTAATTAAAAATAAATAAATATCCCTTCTTTGAAGAGGTCTCCTCTTGCTATCCTAGGTAAAGTATACTCCCACTCAACACTTTTTATCACACACACTTAGTTCCTTCAGAGTATGTCGTTTCAGTCATGTCCAAATTTTTGCAGCCTCCATGGAGCCCGCCAGGCTCCTCAGTCCGTGGGATTCTCCAGGCAAGAATACTGGAGTGGGTTGCCATGCCTTCCTCCAGGAGATTTTTCTGACCTACGGATTGAACCCATGTTTCTTATATCTCCTACATTGGCAGGCGGGTTCTTTACACACTGAGCCACTCAGGAAGCCCTCCTTCATAGTATTTATGCCTATCTGAAATTATGTATTTATTTGGAGTTACATGGCTTCTACTTTACTTAGAAGAATATAAGCTCCATGGGAGCAGAGACTTTATGTATTCCCAGCATACAGCACAGTGTCAAGAGAACAGGACTACAAAATAAACATTTATCGAATAAATGAATGAAGATGAGAATGGAATATTGTATGTGCTGTGTGTGTGCTAAGTTGCTTCAGTTGTGTCCAACTCTTGGCGACCCTGCTGACTGCAGCCTGCCAGGCTCCTCTGTCCATAGGATCCTCCAGGCAAGAATACTAGAGTGGGGTGCCATTTCCTTCTCCAGGGGATCTTCCAAACTCAGGGATCAAACCCACATCTCTATGTTTTCTGCTTTGGCAGGCGGGTTCTCCAGGCCTGTAGCTCTCCAGGCCACTAGAGCTACAGAATATTATATAAATAACAGAATATTAGTTATATTAAGCTTACTAAGTGACACAAACGTGTGTACTCAGTCGCTTCAGTCGTGTCCAATTCTTTGCGACACTACGGACTGTAGCCCACCAGCCCCTCCGTTTACAGGATTCTCCAGGCAAGAATACTGCAGCGGGTTGTCATGCCTACCTCCAGGGTATCTTTCAGACCCAGGGATTGAACCCATGTCTCCTGTGACTTCTGCATTGCAGGTGAATTCTTTACCACTGAGACACTGGGGAAGTACCAGTAAGTTACACACAAACCATCAATAGGTATCATAAAATATGTAGGATATAAAAGCAACATGTGTGTGTATAAATAAGGATACAGTGTTAGTTGCTCAGTCATGTCCAACTCTTTGAGTCCCCATGGACTGTAGTCCACCAGACTCCTCTGTTCATGGGATTCTCCAGGCAAGAATACTATAGGGTGTTGCCATTTCCATCTCCAGAGGATCTTCCAGACCCAGCGATCAAAACTGGGTCTCCTGTATTTCAGGCAGATTCTTTACCACCTGAGCTAACTGCATATATCGATGCTAATAAAAATATGGGTGAAACTGGAATAGATTATGAAACATATATAAACTTCAAATTTTATTTCAATATAGGCCAAAAAAATTAAACTAATTTGAAAATTTATCATATTCAAAGAAATAACTGAGAAACTGAAATATTAAAAGCAATTTATAAAATTAAGAGCTCATGTATATACGCATGTTTGTGTACAGAAAGATAACAGACATATGTAGATATACACACATACTATTAAAAGAGGAAAAGAATGAGCAAAGAGGATTATATTAATCAAAATATTCAATACTATAGACTGAATAGAATATTTTTAAGATAATACAAAGGTCATCTTATTTCTATATAACACTAACATTCATTTGAAAATTTTTATGATACTCTAAAAAACTAGAAAAAGCCCATAATTCAAATTCAATCTAACCTGAAATGACAGTACCTTCATAATGAAAACTTTCATAAACCAGTGATTATCTTCAAAGACTGTAAGAAGAAAAAGCAAAGGGGGAAAAAATAAGCTATCTATAAAGCTCTAGTACAGGAAGCACAAAAATAATTTTTGAAGTTCTAAAACTGCCTTTTATCTAAAAAATGCCAAAAATAAAAAATTAGAAATGACTATACATTATAATCTAAAAAATGAATATTATCAATGACCAAGATAAATAATGGCTGCCAAAATAGTGAAAATATTCTCAATTTAAATACAGAAAAAGGGAACATTCAATTGCCTCCTAGAGAACAATGGACTTCCTACAAAGCTTCCACTGAAAAATATGATGTGAAATTACTTCTACTTTTTTCCTATTAAAATCTTCCAATTCAGTTTTCCTTTACTGACTCAATTTCCTGGTACTTAGGACAAGGCTGTGTTTTTGGTTTTGTTTTCTATACATGTGTGATTGTTTATCTGCCTAGAACAGTCCTGAGTTACTTCATTTGATTGTATCACAGATCTGGCAGGAGCATCACATTTGGCATGTAGATGTCCACAGGTGATGTGGAAACAGGCTCAAAAGGCATATGGTAAGCAATCCACACATGTTCTTGGATATCACTCTTCTTAGGAGGCCACTGCATTTTACTAGAATAAATCAGATCCACAGTGGAACTGGGAATTGAGTTGACTTTTGTAAGATTTCAAAAGAAGATTGCTTCCCATTTGTATTACTTATGTCTAAAAGAAGGACTAATGTAAAATGACATTACATATGTCAAAAAAAGGGAATAATGTAAGAAGAGAACTAACGTTATTAGTTGCTCTCTGCTAAAAATATTTTCTCAAATTGCACGTGAATATTTTTTAAATGGGATCAAAGAAAAAAAAGCAATTCAGTGTTTAGGCTTGTAACAGGAGTTTACAAACTAGCACATATATTAGCATATGGCCAGGGAAATTTGTTTTCACATAATTAGTACCAGGGGATTTCTTCAGTGGCTTGGGGTGAAGACTCTGCCTGCAATGCAGGAGACGCAGGTTCCATCCCTGGGTTAGGAAGACCAGGAGGAGGGCATGGCAACCCACTCCAGTATTCTTGCCTGGAAAATCTCCTAGACAGAGGAGCCTGGAGGGCTACAGTCCACAGGGTCGCGGAGTCGGAGACAACTGAAGTGACTGAACACACAAACAATTAATCAGTACCAAGCCAAGTGTTCTTTCTAGATTATTGTTTAGAATTCATTTAAGGTACTTTCCTGGTACTGTTAACACTAATAGGAAGGAATTTCACCTAGTTGGAAATAATGTGTGACTGATTTTAAATGTGGGACTGACCTATGTTTCAGCAATCCATTCAACATTTTTAAGAGTTATAAATCAAGAATCAACCATCTCCCAATAAACTGAGTGAGTTCAGAAAGAATTTACTGAGAATATTCTCTATGGATATCACAAATGTGAATAATATGTGGCTTCTAATCTCAAAGAAAACATAATAGAAAGATAAAATTAGTAAACAAATCTTAGTAAGTGGTAATTAATTAACTGGAGTTTAATCAATAAATATAGAATGAAGTATATTGATTCAAGGCATCTTAAAAGCAAACAATGAGAATTTGGAAATAAATAGGATGATATTCCGGAGAAGGCAATGGCACCCCACTCCAGTACTCTTGCCTGGAAAGTCCCATGGATGGAGGAGGCTGGCAGACTGCAGTCCATGGGGTAGCTAAGAGTAGGGTACAACTGAGAGACTTCGCTTTCACGTTTCACTTTCATGCATTGGAGAAGGAAATGATAACCCACTCCAGTGTTCTTGCCTGGAGAATCCCAGGGATGGAGGAACCTGGTCGGCTGCCGTCTATGGGGTCGCACAGAGTCGGACATGACTGAAGCGACTCAGCAGCAGCAGCAGCAGGATGATATTCAAATCAAAGGAGAGGAGGGCAGTAATATTTTGACCCTGGATCATAGGTTTACTGTGAAGCATAACAAGAATGATTGAGGTCAGGAGGCAGAATTGATAATGGAGAACTAAAGATTTGGTTTGGTTTCAGACATGCTGAATATGTCATAACCTGCACACTATAGGAAAATATGGAGTCAAAATTTCAAAAAAGAAACATAAAAAGTAACTATCAATTAATGGCCAATTTTCTTATTATTTGCATTTACATCCATAACATGAGTAAGGTATTATGTATTAGATTAGATCACTATCTGAGATTAGGGATAAAATAAAGAGGTAACTTTCTAATGAATTTTAGAGTTCATTATTTTTCAATTTTTAACATTTTACTTGACCCACTAAAACATGGTTTCTATATTAAAGTCCTATACAATACCACAATTAAAAAACAGAGCCACTTAATAGGGAAAATAAACCAAAATGACAAAATTTTTTTAAAGTATGTTTTAGATAGTATATTTCAAAAATATATATTTTTAAGTATTGATTTTCCTGTTTGATGACTGGTGGCTATATACACCAGATGCTTCCTAAAAATTTCCCTAAATTTTACTTTTCCCAAGTATGTTCACAAAAACTTACAAAAACAGAAATTTGTTCTCTCTAGTATCAAACTTCCTTCATATAGCAATATTCACCTCAGCTAAGTAAAAAATACAAAATAATTTTAATAATTTTGTTAAGTAGAATGTTTAAATTATTTCAATGGTTGGGAAAAGAGTAAAGTAGCAGGAAAGGCTTCTTGGTACCTAAAACTAAGACGCAATTAGTCATATTTTATAGTTTGTTCCTTCTTACGAAGCACAAATACACAAGTTTATTGGTATAAGAAATACGATTTCATACAAGTAATCACATGTACTACAATTTCCTGCATCAATACTGCTTGAAATTCAACTGATTCTGAGATTTGTTATATTTACCATTTCAGCTAACATAAAGGTTAGAATGTCCATTCTCCAAGACTCCTAGGTTAGGAAGTGTTAACTGATAAAATTCAGAAATTAAGAGTTAAAGTGTCATCAGTTATATTGGGGAAAGTTAGTAAATAAGGTAAAAATCTTTGAAATTTTCAATGAGATAATCCATATATAATAGCAACGTGGAAATAAGGAGAAAAAAATTCCTGAGATATTTTATTGATAATTGATTTAACTTCTCTCAAACTCTGATGATCTGATTTGAAGAGAACACTTTTTTTTTTCTCTTTTAGTTTTTAGTATACTATCTACACTTCTTTGTGAGTTTCTAGGAAAAAAATGTTTTTAAACATAAAAGGAATTTTTCAATTATTTGTACTTACAACGCCATTTTGACTTCTCACTTCTCTAATTATCACATATGATAATTATCACCTATTATCACATGTGATAATAATATGTACTTGACCATACATATTAAAGAATCCTACTCTTAGCTAATTTTCAGCAATAAAGATCACATTAAATTATTATGGTAAGGAATAGCAGAAATTCAATGCTACATCTCATACTGTTTAAGTCAACTTTTGTATGGTAATCGCTCAAAATAATAATCCATTAAAGTATGATTGAAATAACACTTAACTCTCAACAAATACAGCTTCAATTTAATTTTCTGTTATAGGCGTACTACCCTTGTAACCAAAGCTCTTGGAGACCTATAGTTTGATTTTTCACCATTTCTGACCATATTTTGTGATACAATCTGAAAACCTGAAGAATTTAAAATAAGAAAAGAAAATCCTATAATAGAAAGAATTTCCTTTCAATCTGAACCTACTTGGATATCCTTATTTAATCACCACTGACCCCATCAACTGTAATAAAACAAGAAAGAAAAATAAAGAAATGCAAGGAAATAATATTGAACATTAGATTTCTTTAGAAGTGTGTTAAATTTCTTGTTCTGAATTGGACTTACAACAAAAAAAAAAAAAGAAAGAAAGAAAGAAAGAAATGAAAGGAAACTGGAAGATCAACTGAACCAAAACAGAACTAAATCTAAAATGTACTTGCCTAAAAGTGAATAAAAGGCAATACCACTAGCTTAAAAAAAACATTAGAGGCATAAAAAATAATTCTTGAATCCTCAAATATTTTCAGATCAAGGATATAAATGAATAAATAAAAATATTAGTATGAATTATTCAACAATAGTATTATAAACTCTGATCTCAATGTTCAGAAGAAATTCACAAATTCAGCAAATAATACATTGAATATATTATAGAAAGGAAGTAAGAGATTCACCAAGAAATAAGTCAGTGGCTGTTTCAAAAATGCTCACAATCTAGTAGAAAGATAGACATTTTTATAGACAATACAATATCATAAACAAAGCACTAGTGAGAGTAAAGAAGAACACACCAGAGAAAAGCACTTATTCTAACTGCCAAGAGCAACAAACACTTCACCTAAATCGGGCATCGAAGATCAAGTAAGATTCCATCACAAGGAAAAGGTAAAAAGAATGCCCCAAAGTCACAAAATAGCTTAAGACAAGGCATGGAACAACAGACATGGATGAACATTCATAGATATGCCAGCTGTCCAAAGGGCCTCAGTGTAAGTGATTTAAAAGGATGTTAAAATGTGAGTTTTCCTGTGTTTTCACTTTCAGCTAAGGATCCAAAGCTGAGAACAATAGGTTCCAAGTACAAGAGCTGAGGTGACATATCAACTGTGCAACACCTGGAAAGACTGGGGCCATAAACTGCTCGTGTATCCTTCAGTCTATCATTCACATAAAAAAAACAGAAGCATCTATTGGAGAAGGGGAGTTTATAAATTGTTTGAAGAAGAAACAGAACTATGATTCACTCAGATTTTGCCCTGTGCCCTTTAGAATACAGGACAGTTAATGAATGGAACAGGAACTGGAATTAGGACTGAAACAAAATCTAAAGGCAAGGGGGCAAGATGATCTCACTCTGAGCTACCACCTCAGAAATGGCCCAGAGTTCCATTACAGAGTTTATGGACTCAAGAAACATTTTCCCATAGGACAAATAATATACTGGGGAAGAAACTAGTCCTGAGCCATTTTAAAGAAAGTCTACCCAAAGGACTACAAAAGGAACCCGATAACACCAGAAGTAGAGGCTAGAGGCAGACCAGAAAGTCAGAGACTAAGGAAGGTAGTCAAACAAAGACAAAGTATCAAATTCTAACTGGGTTATCCTTAGGCAGCAGGAATCTTTGATAAACACCTCAAAATAAGAGAAAGATCCCATTCAGATTTCCAACATACTTTTACTACCAATTAGTAATTCTCTATTTCTGATGTTCAAACTTCGGAAGACACAGGACCTGCACAGTGAGTAGGGAAGAAAAATAAGAAAAAAGAAATTGAGAGCTACTGAGAACTTACATGCAGAGTACATGATGAGAAATGCTGGGCTGGAAGAAGCACAAGCTGGAATCAAGATTGCTGGGAGAAATATCAATAACCTCAGATATGCAGATGACACCACCCTTATGGCAGAAAGTGAAGAGGAACTAAAAAGCCTCTTGATGAAAGTGAAAGAGAAGAGTGAAAAAGTTGGCTTAAAGCTCAACATTCAGAAAACAAAGATCATGGCATCTGGTCCCATCACTTCATGGCAAATAGATGGGGAAACAGTGGAAACAGAGGCAGATTTTATTTTTTGGGGTCTCCAAAATCACTGCAGATGGTGACTGCAGCCATGAAATTAAAAGATGCTTATTCCTTGCAAGGAAAGTTATGACTAACCTAGATAGCATATTCAAAAGCAGAGACATTACTTTGCCAACAAAGGTCCATCTAGTCAAGGCTATGGTTTTTCCTGTGGTCAGGTATGGATGTGAGAGTTGGACTGTGAAGAAGGCTGAGCATGGAAGAATTGATGCTTTTGAACTGTGGTGTTGGAGAAGACTCTTGAGAGTCCCTTGGACTGCAAGGAGATCCAACCAGTCCATTCTGAAGGAGATCAGTCCTCGGTGTTCTTTGGAAGGAATGATGCTAAAGCTGAAACTCCAGTACTTTGGCCACCTCATGCGACGAGTTGACTTACTGGAAAAGACTCTGATGATGGGAGGGATTGGGGGCAGGAGGAGAAGGGGANTGTGAGAGTTGGACTGTGAAGAAGGCTGAGCATGGAAGAATTGATGCTTTTGAACTGTGGTGTTGGAGAAGACTCTTGAGAGTCCCTTGGACTGCAAGGAGATCCAACCAGTCCATTCTGAAGGAGATCAGTCCTCGGTGTTCTTTGGAAGGAATGATGCTAAAGCTGAAACTCCAGTAGTTTGGCCACCTCATGAGAAAAGTTGACTCACTGGAAAAGACTCTGATGCTGGGAGGGATTCGGGGCAGGAAGAAAAGGGGACAACAGAGGATGAGATGGCTGGATGGCATCACCGACTCGATGGACATGAGTTTGAGTGAACTCCAGGAGTTGGTGATGGACAGGGAGGCCTGGTGTGCTGCAATTCATGGGGTCGCAAAGAGTCGGACACGACTGAGCGACTGAACTGAACTCAACTGAGAAATTTCTGTTTAGCACAGGGAGCCCAGTGTGGTGTTCTGTGATGACCTGGAGGGATGGGATGCGGGGAGGGGATGGAATATAGATATAATTATGGCTGATTTGTATTGCTGTATGGCAGAAACCAATACAACATTGTAAAAATTTTTAATATTTAATAAAACTAAAAAAGAGAAGTCAGTCTACTAGTTGACACGTCCTGTTCTCCTTCCCCACTCAGATTTTTAAGCCTGCTTTGAGTAAGGTTGATGTAAGGGAGAAATTTTACATAGGATGAGAGTTTGGAATTTTAACTTCTTAGCCTGTTTTTTTAATTGCCTGAAAATTAAGACTACTTTGCAACACCAGAGAGTGAGAAAAGAAGGAATAAAGGAGATTAAAAAAAAAAAAGAAGAAGAGAGACATGTAAGAGGAAGAGAAAGGAAGAAGAGCAAAAGCATGGCAGAACAAAGATACGTTCTTGAAAAGCATTAAGATATGGAAAAAATAATATTTAGAGTTCAGATTTTATATTCAGTGACAGAAAAGAATAAAGTAACTTTCTGCTTGCACCCTGATAAGTTCATCTCTTTTAAGAAACCCATAGAGAGTGGCAAGCGGTGGGCAAAGTTGTTTGATTATAAGGTCAAAATTTTGATTTGATAATTGTGAAGTCTGAAATCTATAGACAACTTTAAGTTATTTTTTAAAGGCATACAATCATCTAAGCATATATATAGTGTGAATTTGTTTAGGGAGAACCTATATCTATTTATAAAATGTTCACTCCTGTTCTGTGTTGCAGAAACTTGTAAGTACTGGGGAAAAGAAGTTAAAGGCAAATTCCACCTTCATGAGTTTACACAAAGTAAAAGGGTTAGTCACTCAGTCACATCCAACTCTCTGAGACCCCATGGACTGTAGCCCGCCAGGCTCCTCTGTCCATGGGATTTCCCAGACAAGAAAACTGGAATGGGCTGCCACTTCCTTCTCCAAGAGGTCTTCCTGACCCAGGGATTGAACCTAGGTCTCCTGCATTGCAGGCAGATTCTTTACCAACTGAGCTAACAGAGAAGCCACACAGAGGAAACAGACAATTACATGTATTACCTTACACATAATAACTCCTAGAACAGGAAGAAGCAAAGCCTACAGGATCACATACAAGGGTAATACAATGAAAGTATAAAGGATGGAGAAGTAGGAAACACCTCAGTTAAGGAGAAATTAAAGTTATGTCCACATGATTAGGTTGAATTACACAGCTGATGGGAGCGTAGGATAAAGGGGTATGTGAGTGGCTGGAAAGAATGCTGCAGGCAGGCAAAGGCACAATGAAAGCATGGCATATTCTGGGAATTATAAGAAGTTCAATATCAATCAATCAATCAAGCAAACAGTACGTGCAGGAAGAAATAAAGTTGAGCCAGTTCACATGCCTGGACAGGGAATTTGGATTTTATCTAAAGAACAATGGAGGCCACTGAAAGGTTTTAGTAACATTCATTTTTCATATACTGCATGTCTAGTATACACTAAGAACTCTTTCACATGCTTGTTTTTTCCTCACAACAACCCTGTGAGGTAGGTGTAATGATTTTCAATTAATAGGCTGGGGTGGGGAGGAAAAACCCTTAAATTTCTTAAGCAAGTTACACTTGAATAAATAGCTACAAAGTGGTGATCAGTAGTCCAACCACACTTCAGCAAATACATTAGAAATACAGGGATACACACACACAAACATGCATACACATATACACATCACAAGTTTTACCCACAACACATTGAAATTTCAGAGTTAAATTTTTTTAAAACAAGAAGGCTTATTAAATTCTGCATTAAAACCTGTGGCATAAATAGTTCTTCAAGCAAACTTAAACATTTAAAATTTTCAACCAATTCAATTTATACTGATAAATACCTACAGAATTCAAAAAATAGGCAGGGATTTACATAAAATAAGATATAGCAAAGCTTGAGGTCATTCTATGAGGATTTGATCTCCATATATTTTCCAGAGGTTATCTGGGGAAAACATCTTTTCTCATTTATTTCTAAAATAATGTACATTCAGACTGCATTTATTTTTCTAGAAACATAATTATAATTAGAAAACATAATTTTCTAAAACATAATGTTTTCTAGAAACATTATTATGGATGACAGAAAATAATGAATACAAAAATTCATTAAATGAAGTAACACAAATTTAAACCATTTAGAATAAAAAGTATAAAAAATTTAAAAAACTGTTCATCTAACGTTAGATTACAAAATCATCTCCCCATTATTTACAATAAAACATTTGAAAGTTTTTTATCTCCCTATAGTATCACAAAAGTTGGTAAGTCAAATAACTTTAAAAATATGTTTGGGATGGATCTAAAAATAACTCTAATCCAAAATATAGAGTATGTACTTTGTAAAACTGAAGAGAGTATCTGAGAAACTAAAATACGTATTGAAACTATTTTAAAATGTGTTTTTAAAAATTAGTTTAAGTTAAAATCCACACTCAAAGTATACTTCTGCATAGCTTATTTTCTCACCAATTTCACTTATTTCTTCAGCTAGTCTTAATATTTCTTTTTAAAATCTCTAATTGAAAACTAGATATTGCCAGAACATTACTGCTGGAGGTCTAAGCACATACAATTATTTAGAAATTCCTACTATCTATGAATTTGATTCATTTTTCCTATTTCAAATAGAAAATTATAATGGAGGATGAAAAAATAAAGGTTTCATTAAGATTAACTACTCTGGATTTAGTATTTATTTCTGAATTCTGAAATTATTAAGAGAATATAGATTAATATGCCTGACCACAATTCAGAATATGATAATAAGCTCCCCTTTGGAAAATAAAAAATTAAATAGAGATATTAGGCATCTATAAGATACCTTATGCAATGAGAATAATTTCTACATAAACTAATGTTTCAAATGTACAACTCAACTTAAAACACCAACATTATTTTTGATTGCACAAGCAGTACATGTTCATTAAATTCAAATAGTACACAAGCGTATTAAATAAAAATGAAAATTTCCATATAATTCCTTTTTTCCAAATACCATATGCTGGAAGTATATTAAAGTATACGTTTTATATGAATCTAATTAAATTTCATCAGCCACAGAATATATAAAATATAACAAATACCCTGTATAAATGAAAAATATTTATTCAAATATGCACCACAGGTATAGTTCATACCTTTTCACTAAAACATTGAAATAATATATATATATAAAACATATGGTCTATCCTGTCAAGTATGAGCACTTCAGTTAATAAGATGAATAGGATTAATACTTACACTGCATGTAGAAAATGCAAAGGAATCAATTACAGCAAATCAAATACTGATAAAATACTGATAAAAATACTGATAAAATACACTCTTGCTAGAGAAACACAAGTATGTCTAAAACTATATTTTTAAAAAATACTGATATTTACTTTTTTAATGTTTTGACTACTGAGTGAAGTATTAAGTGTATGCAAGTAAGGGTTAAAATCTCCTTAAAAAATTAGTTTAGTGGCAATATTTAAGTACATTATTCTCTGAATGTAAATCAAGTTTAGCTTTTCCTAATATACTTGATGTTTCCTGACGAAAATCAGGCTGTATTTGTTCTCAAAAAATTTTATTCCAAAACATTGGGAGTAACTCCACTACAAAATTAGAGACAGTCGAAAATCTTGTAGGAAATTAGACCTCCTATTTGATTCTAAAATAGCACCACTTGGTATTTAATTAGTACAAATAAAATTCTAACTGGAACAAAATCACTGAACCAAAATATCTTGGTTACATAACGTAAGGTACAATTTTGAATACACTGAATTCTACTATTTAGTGGAACAGAAAATACTTAAAGAAATGGTCTCTAGAAAATAATTTTTTCCACCCACCTCATTTTACAAGTAAACAAACTGTGGCCCACAGAGGCTTTTATCTGCTTTCATTGAGAATCTATAGGTTTAGAGATGTACACAAATATCATTTAAGTTATAACACATATGTTAAAGTTACCTAAAAGACACTATGTTTTATAAGATTAAGACTTTCTAAAAACTAAGAGTCTAATTCTTGCCATGTAAATGTCTATAGATACACCCATACTCAACATACACAGAAATATAACTAGTAAGTCATACTATTTGACTAAAAAAACAAAACAATAAAATATAACAATCCATATCATATGGTTTAAAATGACACAGTGGTTCTAATATTATTTTCCTATCCTATAAAACATAACCATTCCAAACTTACAAAAGCAGCACTCTTGTAAAATTGCTTTTACAAAAGGAAAAAAGGGAAATTATTAAATAATTAAATGGGAGAGAGCAACTAAAATATGCTAAGTGGAAGTTCAAATATTTCTTTTCTCCCATGCTTTCTTTCAATACGGTAAAAATTTTAAACGATGTTTCTAAAACAAAAAATCAAAACTACATTCATAAAAAACTGGTTTTGCTGCAAAACTTTCACAAAGAGTGAAAGTATTAAATTAAGGCATAGATAACTGCAAGCAAAACTAATTAGAATATTTTATTCAATTATAAGTTGACTTGCTACTTTAAGAATATAGCTCTAAAAATCTTATATAATACTGATTTGGTCATTTGAAAAATATTTAATAGATTCACACGTTTCATTAAAAGTGAAGTACTTATAAAAGCATTTTAGTTACATTTGCTTTTAGAATATAATAATTTCCAATGACTGCATCCATTTGTTTGCTATGTAATCAGTACCAATCACAAATTAGATGACCTTAAAAAATTTAGAGCCAGGAGAGCAGCACTAATCTTAACTGACCTCAATATATTTTTCAATGATTCTTCGCAGTTTTGTGTTATTCTCTCGTTTTGGGTTTTCCAGTCTAGGGCGGGTACACAAGAAACTTACAGTCTATGTAGTACTCCTAGTCAGTTTCACTCTGCAGATGGCA
Organism: Neotragus pygmaeus; assembly: GCA_006410875.1. Lineage (NCBI taxonomy): Eukaryota > Metazoa > Chordata > Mammalia > Artiodactyla > Bovidae > Neotragus > Neotragus pygmaeus. Next base: position 748,886 of record SJYV01017254.1, read on the forward strand.
CAGTGGAGAAATACCTTCTGTACGGGACCATGTACAATTTCTTCTACAGCTGTCAGCACCTAGGGGAAAGTGCGCTGTTAAACAGTTGCTGCGTTCCACCTCAGAAGTGGCTGCAATTCGGTGGTGGGTGAAGTGACTCCTGTACATATATACAGGGATGAAAAGTACTATAGAAAATGAAAACATTTAACAACAAAGTGGCTGTCTGAAAACTGTGCCACAGCAAAGCAGAATACATTGTTTAGTCACAAGAGCCTTACACAGACAGGCTACTATTCACTTAAAAATTGAATGTTAAGAATGAGACGGAAAAAATAAAAATACAGTTATTCAATTCACAATATAACTAAGTGTCATTACTAAAACATATGTCAGAAAATTAAACCCAAACACTGTTTACTGACTTATAGCATTATTTCTACAATAATTTTCCTAAAACCAGGTAAATGTATACAGTAAGATTCTTTACTCTGTTCGGCCAATTTGTTTGCTTTAGCTAACAATTCCAGGGGTAAAAAACAAAATAGGTGAGATATCAAAACTGAAACATAAGTAACATGAAAATATCTAAAAAGAACTGTAAGGGAAAACATTCTGAAAGTCTTAATTACTTCATGTTAAACATGTTATTTAAAAAAAAAAAAAAACAGTCCTCAAAAACTGTAAAGGGCTATTTTTCATATAATGGAGCTTTAAAAGTGACCTAATTAGAAAATGACAACTTCTCTTCCTCAAAGTCGCAATGAATTAGAATCTAAATACATCCTCTTCCTTTGCTCATATAAACAATGAATTCATCAATTATATGATAATTTCAGCTCATCAATACAAAAAATAATTACTATATCCTACTTCTACTACAAAAACAACACCCTTTCTATATGATTTATCTTTGATGGAATCAGAAGATAAAAATCCAGAAACTGTTCTCTGAGAAATATCACTGAATCACTAGGAGGGGAAGTATTTTCTAATCTTCTATCTCTAGGCACAGCTACTATATTTATGCTAATCTGAAGAGGTAACTGATTACATTATTTCAAAACAGCATGTTTAGGTTCCTGAAACAAATTGAGAATGCTTTGATGCAAAGTCCAACAAATCAGACCATTAAAAAGTGTTCTTTCATCAAAGTTATCTGAATCTCACTTGTCATAAAGATTTATTTTGGTATATGTTCAGTGAGGTCAGAGATAGCTTACAATTTCCTTTCAGCTTTCTTTAACTCTTTCTGTAATAAGTCGTAATGTAAAGGAATTTCCTTTAAGTGACAAGAGGTTGCAAAAGAAGAAAATGTGCAGAATTCCCCAGTCTCTTTATTAAAAGAAGACATAGATCAGGGATTCCCAATCTGGGGTCTACGTATGGGAATTAGGAAAACTAGGAATTCTGCAAAACTGCAGGCTAAAGACGTTTTATACAGGTGCACAAGTATAGTTTTTTTTTCCCTAGGGTAAATGGGCTTTTGTCAGGTTTTCAAAAGGCTCTGTGATTTTCCAAAAATGTTTAAGGAATTACTGGCAAATAATGTGAAGACATTCAATTGAATAAGGAACAGTAATCATTTAAATCAAATTCCTAAATCTGAGCAGCTCATTATGTAAAGTGAAGAACAGACACAAGGAAGTTCCAACCATTGAATGAAATAACTCACAAAAAGCACCTAATATTGACCTATTATTATCAGTAATAGCAGTAACTGTTCAAAAGAACTATGCCCAATAAAACTTCCCTATAAGGGTTCCATCTTCGTTCACTGCTACATAACTTCATAATATATTACTTTTACCTAGCTGTGTCTTCTACTTTTATTTACATGTGTCTTCTAAAAGAGATTAACATCACGAGCTACACATTTCTGCATTAGTTTAGATACAAAAATGCTAAATACAAGTTTTGGAACACTGTTACATACTCCTAGAGACTACATTTTCCCAAAAGCCACACTGGTCCCTTCTATGACACAGTACTTACTTGGAAAAGATTCAGACATGAAAAAAAAAAAAAAAATTGGCTTCAATTGTTTACATAAAGTCATTTCACTTTCTTTATCAGTCTGGCCTTTCAAACAACAACAACAACAAAAAAATCTAAATTCGAAGAATCTATCAAGGAAACACATTTTCTGAAAAGGTTATACAAATACTTTTACTTTCATATATCATTTTTTTAGTTTAATTTTCTGAGGTAAGAGATACAACAAATATTCATACATACACATCCTTTAAAAAGAAGCTTTAGAGTTACAATATGCAGATAAACCTTACCTTTAAAATGAATTCACAGTTATTACAAGTAGCATTACAAAATAGTGTGCATGGTGCTCTTCAAGGTTTTGTAACTTTTAAACACCCATTAAAAATTGAAAAATAAACAGTTACCATGTATTAAAGATGCTGAGTGAAGGAATAATCTTGCAAATATATCTGAAATAATGGTATACAGTGCAACTATATAGTTTGTTCCCAATCATTTCAAATGTAAAGTACTTTTCCTTGAGTCTTCTCATGACAGGTGTTATATTTTATGTATTCACACACCAATAAAATATATAGCAGTAAGAACAAACAGTAGAGGCTTTAAGGAGAGGCACAGAAGTAGGAGAGAAGCATATTAAGCATTCAGAGCACTACAATAAAAAGGATAAGCACAGAATATAGAGCACACGGAAGGGCCAGTGAAGAGAAGGACAAGAGGGACAGGCCCAATCATGCTAAGGAATTTTTCAATATTTTATTCTAGATAAGTGGCATTTTGAGAAGTATTATTATAAAAACCATTTCCAGCAGCAGCATGGGAGATGAACTAGAGGTGCAGATGGTTCAACTGGGATGCTAACAATGGGAATATACAGTTAAGAATGATAAAAGATCTGTAAAAAAATTCTTAAAGCATACTACTTTGTAAAACACTAAGAGGGTAAAAAATTATAAGATAAATCAAAGGTATTTCTAAAGTTTGAGTACAGAATGTGGCGTGTATTTCATTCATTCATTCACTCAACAACAAAAAAGTTTACTTTCTCATATGGGTCAGGTCCCATTTTAGCCACTGGGCAAAGCACTGAACAAAGGAGTCAGTGATTTGTCCTTTGATCATATGCTAATAGAAAAGACAGACATTAAACAAACCATTAAATATATAATGAAATGTAAGAAAATGATTCACCAATGTACCAAAACTAAAGCAAGCTATGAGAAAAGAGTGACGAATACACTATTTTAAGAGTGTACAAAGAAAACCCAAGGAAGCAGCTTTATATGAGTGAAGAATGAAGTGGCAGGAGTCCACAGACTGACGATCTGGTGGGGTAAGAATACTGCAGACAGATGGAATAGCAAGAGCAAAGACCTGAGACAAGAACAAATGATGAGATAATGTAGGGCCTTGTAGGCCAAATGATCAAGTTTTAACATGGGATAATGGACTTCAGATTTTTAACTCTTAGAGAAAGCCACTGCAGTAACTTGACTAGGAGATATAACCTGTTCAGTCTTTTGAAAGGCTCACACCCAAAGGGATGGTACAGGGAGGGAGGAGGGAGGGGGGTTCAGGATGGGGAACACGTGTATACCCATGGTGGATTCATGTTGATGTATGGTAAAACCGATACAATATTGTAAAGTAATTAACCTCCAATTAAAATAAATAATTTTTTCTAAAAAGGCTCACACTAGCTCCTGTGGCGGAACTGATGATAGACAGCAAGAATGAAGTATCAGCAAGACTTTGAGAAAATTTACCTAATAGACTATCAGGTGGGACTTCTCCCATAGACAGAAATTGGCATTACAATGCACAACTTTGAACAAAAAAATCACCACTCAGGTGTTTCACATTAAAAGACAGTCTAAATAAGTTTAGTTTCTCTTTACTCCAAACTGCCTACCCCTGCCCGTCTAGAGTGAGTCAATCATCAGAGTCTGCTTCACTGACTTAATGTAGTTGGACAGCGCTATTTCCATGAGCCCAAATCATATCAGAGTGGGCCGAAAGATGGGCATGAATGGAAATGCTTATGTTTACACTTGCTTATCATCCCATGCCCATACCCTTAGCCATGCCTATATGAGGAGGTGGGAAAACAGATCTGGAATGGAAAACAGGTAGAGAGAACTGAAGTCACTATTTAAAACAGCAAAGAGTGAGGCTATCAAAGTAGTTGGATTTATGCCTCCAGACAATGGGTATCCCACTGGGGCTGGGAGCATACTGGAGAAGGAAAACGGAGATAGTGTGACATTTCAAAATTATCTCATCCCCCCAAAAGAGTTTAACACATATGACACGTCAAGAGTAGTATTTGCCTCTTTCCCTACAGAACGCATGAGGGTTATTCAGATGATCAGAAATAGAGAAAATTAAATAAAAGACGCGCCACTTAATTAGGGGCATCTTTTCCCTTTTTACCTCTCTCCTCCAAGCACCCACACTCAGGAGGACAAACAGGAATATAAAGGAAAGAGCAGATCACTCTACTCACTGGAATGAGCAGCCTGAATGACTAGATTCAACCTCTTCCATACTACAGCCTCTCAGAACAGCCTAAGCAGCACCGAGTGAAAGGGGAAAAGCTGTTTAGGCAGACTCATGTCAATGTATGTCAAAACCAATACAGTACTGTAAAGTAAAATGAAATAATAAAATGTAAAAATAAATAAATAAATAGTGCTATAAAGGTAAAATTCAAACTAAGTCAGATTAAACTGACTTTACTAAAGTCAGACTAAATTGATTTTCTGACGTGTCCAGAAAGCTTTAACATTTTTCTGGAGTAAAGAAACAAACAAAAAACTGATTTGACCCATCATAAACAAAGGTCAAAAAGTGAAGTCGCTCAGTCGTGTCCAACTCTTTGGGACCCCATGGACTGTAGCTTACCAGGCTCCTCCGTCCATGGGCTTCTCTAGGTAAGAATACTGGAGTGGGTTGCCATTTCCTTCTCCAGGGTACCTTCCCGACCCAGAGACTGAACCCAGGTCTCCCACATTGCAGGCAGACGCTTTCACCTCTGAGCCACCAGGGAAGCCCAAACAAAGGTCAGATTGGAGAAAAAGAAAAAAACTTCATGTTTGCATTCCCTTTAACTCTCCATCCCCGTCATCTCAAGCCATACTGTATTATGAAATGGTTAACATCAATGAGCTAATAAATGATTTATTTGCTTTTCATCTCTCTAAAATATTCAGTCTGAATACTTGTATAACCATATTACTTCTTACTCTTAAGAAGAAGTAATTTCTTATTCTTAAGAACTAGTAATTATATGACTACGAGTTTTTCACAAGGAATTCTTTAGATTTCCTTGTGTATTAAAGTTATATATTTTGAACATTTGTAAATAATACTGTCTTATTGTAAAGACTAACAAATATAAATATTATATACATTTGTAGATAATACTAGGTTGTATAGAAACTAAAAAGCAAAATCCCATAAATCGGATACCAAACTTAGCAGCTTGAAGAAAAAAAGGATCCACAGAAGGAAAAAGCACAAAAAAAAAGAAAACAAGACTTTAAAATGTTTGCTTTAAAGGAACATTTTTGATATTCATATTGGAGTAACCTGAAACACAGTTTTAAAGAATATTTTGCCTTGATTTATATCTTAATAACTTGGGCTGTCCCCTAAATTTTCCACTATTTAATATTCAAATTAAAATTTAATAGGAATTCTCTGAAAACAGGTATATCTTTTAAAATAAATTAAGGTATCAGGATTTTACATGACTAAATAATACATAATAATTCTGTTTAAATGTCACACTTTTAGAGCATATAGGATCCTATTACACTCATGTTTATAACTTCTTGTGTAATGGTCCTATTCATTTTACAATCACTTATCCTAAATTCCTGGAGAAGGAAATGGCAACCCACTCCAGTACTCTTGCCTGGAAATCCCCATGGACAGAGAAGCCTGCTAGACTACAGTCCATGGGATCGCAGAGTCAGACACGACTGGGCAACTGAGCACACACACACACAGTAACTATACATAAAACCTAAAACCCAGCTGAGGTCCAGATAGTGAAATTGCCATTTGGAGGTCTCACATACAAGATTGTCTTTTTGTTTATTTTTTTACACATCTTTTAGGATCTTTTGTGTAAAGTGACACATGAATATTTTATTATTAAACCTTCTAATCACTGGTGTAAAAGAAAAAGACTTACTATAAAGTAACTATTCAAGACTGTTTGATATCAGTCAAAGAACAGAAACACTGATCAATGGAAGAGAATAAAGAGCCCCAAAACAAACTCCTACAAATATAGTCAACTGATCTTGGACAAAGAAGCAAATAAAAGTCAATGGAGAAAGAATAATCTTTTCAACAAATGGTGCTGGCCTAACTGGACATCTGTATATATAAAAAAAAATCTAGATGCAGACAATAAACCTTTTATTAAAAATGAGCTCAAAGCAGAAAAAAGACAAAGCTATGGACCTCCTAGAATATAACATAGGAGAAAAATCTAGGTGAACTTGGAATTGACAATAACTTTTCAGATACAACACCAAAAGCACAATCCATAAAAGAAAATAATTCATCAATTGTTCTTCACTAAAATTAAAAACTTTTGCTTGGCGAAAACAAAGCAGCCCGTTAAGAGAATGAAAAAACAAGCTACAGATAGGGAGACATTATTTAGAAAATACATATATGATAAAGGACTAGTAATCTAAAAAGACAAAAAACTCAAATTCAACAACTAGAAAATGAATTCAATTTAAAAAATGGGCCAAAGATCTAAAAAGACACCTTACCAAAACAATAAAGTGACGACCTATGAGCATGTGAAAAGATGCCGAACATCAACCAAATGTGTATTAGTTTGTCAGGGCTGCCATAACTGGAAGACTTAAATAACAGAAATTAATCATCTCACAGTTTGGGAGGCCAGAGTCTGAAATCAAGGTGTTGGCAGGGCTGGTTCCCTCTGAGGCTGTGAGGGGAGGATCAGATTCCAGGGCTCAATCGTTGGCTTACAGATGGCAGTCTTCACGTTCCCATGGCATGCCCCCTGTATGCATATCTGTGCTCAAATCTCCCTTTTTTATAAGGACACCAGTCATATTGGATTAGGACTCACTGTAATAACCTCACTTTAATTTGATTAACTCTGTAAAGATCCTAACTCCATATAAAGGCGTAAGGTCATGAGGTATTAGAGGATTAGAAATTCAAGATTATAGATTTGATGGGGATATAACAGTAAGTAATTAGGGAACTGCAACAACCATGAGATACCAGTACACACCTATTAGAATGGCTAAAACCCAAAACACTGACAACACCAAATGTTACTGAGGATGTAGAGCAACAGGAACGTTCATGCACTGCTAGTGGAATGGAAAACAGTGCAGCCAATTTGGAAAACAATCTGGCAGTTTCTTTCAAACTAAACATCCTCTTACCATATGATTCAGCAATCACACTCCTTGGCATTTACACAAATGAGCTACAACTCATGTCTACAAAAAAACCTACACACAAATGTTTATAGCAGCTTTATTCATAATTGTCAAAACCTGGAAACAGTCATGGTGTTCAGCTAGGTGAATGAATAAACAAACTGTGGTATCTCCTGATTACGTAAAAAGAAATGAGGCATTATACCACAAAAAAGACATAAGGACAGCTTAAATGCATATTACAAGATGAAAAAAAGCCGATCTGAAGAAGGCTACATATTCTATGGTTCTAAGCATATGACATTCTGGAAAAGGCAAAACTATACATACAATGGAAAGATTAATGGTTGCCAGAGATGCATGGGGTGGGGGCGGGGGTGGGAGTTCCTCAGTGGATCAGGGGTAAAGAATCCACCTGCAATGCAGGAGCCACAGGAGATGCGGATCCAACCCCTGGACTGGGAAGATCTCGAGGGGCACAGCAACACACTCCAATATTCTTGCCTGGAGAATCCTATGGACAGAGGAGCCTGGTGGGCTACAGTCCATGGGGTCGCAGAGTAGGACAGGACTGAAGGGATTTACCACACGTGCACGAGATGCATGGGGAAGCAAAGGGGGATGAGGTAGAACACAGGTGATGTTTGGGACAATGAGGCTGTTATGTATGACCCTGCAGTGATGGATACATATCATTATACATTTGTAAAGACACTAAAATTTTAATGTATCATACTTATGTACCACACTGAATCTTAATGTATCATACTAATGTCAGAGGTTAAGCAAAATGGCTGTCTGGNAAATCCCATAAACAGAGGAGCCTGGGTAGGTACCTGTCTCTTATACACATCTAGATGTGTATAAGAGACAGGGGTGGGGTGGGGTGGGGGGCAGAAGTATGGACAATAAAAAATGTAGAGTCAACCTTCAATGTCCATGGGAAATTGGCCCCGGATTCCTGTAGATACCAAAATCCAAGGATGCTCAAGTTCCTTATGTAAAATTGTACTGCTGCTGCTGCTAAGTCACTTCAGTTGTGTCTGACTCTGTGCGACCCCATAGATGGTTGCCCACCAGGCTACCCCATCCCTGGGATTCTCCAGGCAAGAACACTGGAGTGGGTTGCCATTTCCTAAAATTGTACAGTACTGGCATATACTCTATGCAATCCTCCCATAAACATTAAATATCTCTGTATTAGTTATAATACTTGTGTGCTCAGTTGCTTGGTTGTATCCTACTCTTTGTGACCACAAAGACTGGAGCTTGCCAGGCTCCTCTGTCCATGGGATTTTTCAGACAAGAATACAGGAACTGACCGCCATTTCCACCCCCAGGGGATCTTCCTGACACAGGGATCAAACCTGTGTCTGCTGTGTCTCCTGAACAGTGTATGTGTTATGCTCAGTTGCTCAGTCGTGTCCAACTCTTGCGACCCCGTGGACTGTAGCCCACCAGGCTCCTCTGTTCATGGGGATTCTCCAGGCAAGAATACTGGAGTGGGTAACCTTTCCCTTCTCCAGGGGATCTTCCTAACCCAGAGATTGAACCCAGGCCTCCTGCATTACAGGAGGATTCTTTACCAGCTGAGCCACAAGGGAAGCCCAAAAATACTGGAGTGGGTACCCTATCCCTTCTCCAGGGGATCTTCCTGACCCAGGAGTTGAACCAGAGTCTCTTGCATTGTAAATTGGTTCCAAATTGGGAAAGGAGTACATCAAGGCTGTATATTATCACCCTGCTTATTTAACTTATACAGAGAGTATATCATGTGAAATGCCAGGCTAGATGAAGCACAAGCTGGAATCAAGATTGCCAGGAGAAATATCAATAACCTCATATATACAGAGGACACCACCCTTATAGCAGAAAATGAAGAACTAAAGAGCCTCTTGATGAAAGTAAAAGAGGAGAGTGAAAAAGTTGGCTTAAAACTCAACATTCAGAAAACTAAGATCATGGCATCCAGTCCCATCACTTCATGGCAAATAGATGGGGAAACAATGGAAACAGTAAGAGACTTCATTTTGGGGGGCTCCAAAATCACTGCAGATGGTGATTGCAGCTATGAAATTAAAAGATGCTTGCTCCTTGGAAGAAAAGCTATGACCAACCTAGACAGCATATTAAAAAACAGAAACATTACTTTGCCAACAGAGGTCCATATAGTCAAAGCTGTGGTTTTTCCCTAGTTGCGTATGGATGTGAGAGTCGATGCATGATATTGGATGCTTGGGGCTGGTGCACTGAGACGACCCAGAGGGATGGTACGGGGAGGGAGGAGAGAGGGGGGTTTCAGGATGGGGAACACGTGTATACCTATGGCGGATTCATGTTGATGTATGGCAAAACCAATACAATATTGTAAAGTAATTAACTTCCAATTAAAATAAATTTATATTAAAAAAAAAGAAAGCTGAGCCCTGAAAAATTGATTTTGAACTGTGGTGTTGGAGAAGACTCGTGAGAGTCCTTTGGACCACAAGGAGATCCAACCAGTCAATCCTAAAAGAAATCAGTCCTGAATATTCACTGGAAGGACTGACACTGAAGCACAAATACTCTGGCCACCTGATGTGAAGAACTGAGTCATTGGAAAAGACCCTGACTCTGAAAAAGATTGAAGGCAGGAAAATGGGACAACAAAGGATAAGAAGGTTGGATGGCATCACCGACTCAATGGACATGAGTTTGAGCAAGCTCTGGGATTTGGTGATGGACAGGGAAGCCTGGCATGCTGCAGTCCATGGGGTAGCAAAGAGTCAAAAATGACTGAGAGACTGAACTGCACGCCCGCATTACAGACAATGGATTCTTTACCAGCTGAGCTACCAGAGGATTCCTTATATCTTTACCCGATAAGCCATCAGCCTGATCAGGACTTCGAATACCTAATACAATGTAAATTCTATGTAACTATTTGCCAGCACACAACAAATTTGAATTTTTTCTTTTCAGAACTTTCTGGATGTTTTTGTCCAAAATGTTTTCAATCCTTGGTTGTTTGAATCCAAGGCTTTAGAACCTGTGGGTATAAAGTGCTTAGTTGTATCTGTGCTCAGTTGTGTCTCTTTGTGACCCCATGGACTATAGCTCACCAGGCTCCCCTGTCCATGGAATTTTCCAGGCAAGATAACTGGAGTGTGCTGCCATTTCCTATTTCAGGGAATCTTCCTGACCCAGGGATCTAACCCACATCTTTGGCATCTCCTGTATTGACAGACGGATTTTTTTACCAACTGTGTCACCTGAGACGCAACTCCCTTGGACTGTCTACTAAATTTTTCTATAAGACTAAATCTGCTCTGGGTTTCCCTGGTAGCTCAGCCAATAAGAATCCATCTGCAATGCAGAAGACCTGAGTTCAATCCCTGTGTGGAGAAAAACCCCTTGAGAAGGAAATGGCAATCCCCTCCAGTATTCCTGGAGAATTTCTGGGACAGAGGAGCCTGGCAGGCTACAGTTCATGAAGTTGTAAGAGATGGACATGACTTAGCAACTGAACCACCACTACCGCCAAAATTGCTCTAAGAAATGCAGATTTTTTTTTTTAAGTAGATGTTTTATTAATGAGGTCAACAAGTAAAAAAGTTTAGGATAATTACCTGGAAACAGAAATAGCCCCCCAAAATCTAAGTGCAAATAGTGACATATTTTTTCTGCAATGGTCATGAAAGTAAATTATAAAAAAGATATTATATGATTTTTAAATATGGTGACTTAGGTACAATGCAGATAGAGAAACAATGGTAACACTGTTACAATGGCTAATATGAAATGATTTTATCAAGGTAAGATTTTTTTTGTTTATTTTTCATTTTTCCAATGACATTTTTCTGTAAAGCTATTTTATAGCTTTACCAAAAACAAAAACACATTTTCAATGTAAAGCTTCTTTTTCAGGCTACCTGAACTTGAAATGGAACACAGTGACAGAGCCTAAGAAGAATTCCATACATTCAAAATAAGAAATAAATCTAAACATACAGCTACCCAAACTTGCTGTCATCACATTCAAGTAATATTTTAAGTTTCTAGGCTCACAAGACATGTTAGTTTATAACAGCAATTCATGCCATAAAGCTCAATAAAATTATAATCTATATATAGGAAAGTTGTAAGTAGGTAACAAGTTTTAAATAGGCCAAGATATTTTGTTAAGTTTAACAATGTGCTATTTTAATTTCAGGAACCCAGATAAAGCCATAGATATAACAGTATTAAGAGTTTAACGTTACTATTCTTTGTATTTGTGATATACTTACTTTAGTCATCCTAAAATTCCCCAGCTTACCTGATGATGCTAGCATGGAACCAAGTAATATTGTTTCAGCAAACTGAAATAGAAAACTTCTGACTAAAAGAATTCAAGGATAAGTTTTCCCTCCCTGTCTACACAGCATGCAGATGCAATGGAAAATGAATAGATAGAAACAGGGAAATTCTAAATTAACTATGAGATGATTTTCACAAGAGAAGGAAATAGTTTCCTACCTTTTAGAGTTAAAACAAAAGTGGCTATTTTTCTAAAGTGTGTAGATGTATCCATACTCCTGAAGGATACTGAATGTTCATTTTTTAAAATATAGGATAACTATAAATTTTAATATCATTTTTATATGATGTAGAAGGTTTCTATTTGAGACTATCTTATTATCAACTGTTCTTAGTATTTCCAAATTTAAATATCTAAGAATGATATTTAAAAGAGATCATATACCAAATTTATGTCTTATAATGACACAAAAAATAAATATAGGCTTTGTCATGACTCTAAGACCATCTCCACTTTAAGGTTGACAAAAATGTACATGAATTTCTCAGAGCTCCTTACGATGTCTAGAATATAATTTGTCATTTTAATAACACATGTCCTTAATAATTTCATTAAATGTAAAAAGAATGAGCATTATAATTTCTTCTACCACAAAGCTATGGAAATTTAATACTGAAATCATTCATTGTGATAATTCAGTAAAACCAAAACTTTATTGGATAAGGAAACAGAAATTTGCTGTCTATGCCATGTAAAGACGCAGAGTAGATTGTCCAAACAAAGTGGTGTTCTATAATACAAGCTCCTGAAACATTTTGGAGATGAAAATTATGTAACAGCAGTCCTTTCTCAATTCATGGAAAAATTAGACTAAGGGATAAAATTTGACAGATTTTGAGATTTTCACCTAATTTTTAATATTTGCTAATTCCTACAAGTTACCCATATGAGATTATTCTATTAGTATAACATAATAGCTAATTGGGCAGACCTTGGGAGCAGACTAAGCAAATCCTATCCTTGCCTCTCATTTTATAGAAAAAATATATTTACATGGGTTTGTATGTATACACACACACACATATACCTAAGTGTATAGATATATATAGGCATGTATACATGTATGCATACATACACATATACACTTACATGCATGTATATGCTTGAATACATGTGACTACATATACCATACATACCTGTATACTGCATACATACATGCTGTTCAGCAAATCATTTAATCTTTTGTACTGTCTTTTCTTCACAGAATTATTGTGTGAACTAATTCAATATGTGGAAAGCATGTAGAGACAAAGCTATCTGTCTCATACTGAGTTTCATATAACTATTAGCTATTAGTAGCATTATCAATGCTGCTACTATTATTATTAAGTTTAAGATACCAATATTCCCAGTGTCCTAAAGAGCATCATTTCCACATGCTCTATGACTTAAGTGGAATAAATTTGATGACTACTTCCAACTGAAACAGACATAAAAGCATAGAATTTTGAAATACAGTTGGGATTTTTAGAGGGAGTAGATAAGAACCAAGAGCAGGGAGTATCTTTTGTCACAGAATACTTTGAACTCTGCTGAATTAAAATCTATTTGCATGTCATATGAGATTTGTGAGTACAGATAATAGAAACGCATCCTATCCCAAACTTTCTTTATTCTTTAACAGCAGCAGCTGACACAGGAGGATAATTTCCTGCTTCACTGTGCTGACAGTACATCGCCTAGGTTCAGAAATTATATTCTCAGCAGGAAGGCAATAGGTTTCTGTCTACACTGAAGAAATAGAAAGAAAAATTACACAAAATAGAAATGGTTTGTTATTATTGTAAAAGAAAAAACCAAACTGTATCAAAGAAGATCTATTTTTAATTGGTGACACTCAAAGTAGAACTGTTTATTTTAAATTTCACGTGTTTGGCCACAGTATTTTTTAAAGAAACAAAAATTTTATTTATTTGTAATCGTGTAAACAAATCTTGTATTTCTATTCTTCTTAAAGTTTTTAAACAAAAATTTTAATAAGATCAACTAAAATTTATCGGTTCTCTGATTTTATTTAATTATACTTAATGTGTAGAACACTGTGCCCTAGTTCAGACAGTAAATAGCATTTAAACGTTTACTTAGGAGAACGGCATTAAGTGGTAACTAATAGCTTAAAGTTTTGTATTACCAAAAAATTATTCTTCACATAAGTAATAGGTAATGATTTCCATGTGTGGCCTGTGGGGTGTATATGTGTATATATATTTATAAGATACGAGTTTTCTTCTAATTTAGATACATGAAAATCTAGTTATTTGTCTTATGTAAAGTAAGTTTTAAGCTGTATGCTAAAGTAATCCTAGAGGTCATGGAGACATATTGTAGACTTCTAGTCTATAATGATGAAGTATCAACCTCAGGTTCTAGAAAGTAAGTCTGTAGATTCATATCTATCTGTTGTTTATTAATCATGTGATGTTGGGCAACTTATCATTTTGTTCCCTTATCTGTAAAATGAGGATACTAGCAGTGCTTTTCTAATGGGATTTGTTTGAAGATTAAAACAAAATCAATATTAAAATATGTAGAGCAAGTCTGATTATTACCATTATTGTTATGGTTAAGTATGGCAAATTAAGGATGTTTCCTTCTGAAATTCCATTAAGATAACAAAAACATACAAAACTGAAGGACAAAGAGAATGGTAGAGAAGAGAACAACAAATACAAAGTTTTAGAAAATGAAAAACTCAGGCAGAAGATTAGTGACTGATTCAGCACAGCACAGGATTCAGAAAGCTAAGTAGCAGAAAAGGAGGAGAATATAAGGAAACTTGCCTAATGAAACCTCAGGCTGGAGTACATAAGAACTGAATACTGAGGGATTCTCTAGAAGGCTACATAGACAACATTTCTACACAGTTTAACCTCCTCATTCCACATGTCCTCTTTGGCCTCTCTTCTAGAGGGTATCTTGAAATAGAGATCTTCCTGACTTGGAACTGCCAAGTATAATGTAGACAGGAGTGAAAGGACAAGGTTCAGCTGGATCTGAACTGGTTCTTAATTGCTGGCAGACAGATGTAAACTATCCAAGAAAGAATACTTGAAAATTCACTGGAGAACCTTTAAGACCCCAGAAACGAGATATAGATGACACAATCTCAGATCTCCCAAGATTAATATTGGCTGTTTGCTTGATTACTCTAATGAAGCCATCCAGAAAACAATTCCTGTCTCTAGACACACAGCTACCAACTAAATCTGTAGCACCTCATTTAAGTCTAGGCTTTCAGAAAAGTCTCCAACATGAAAGACTAAAACCAGAGTAAACAAACAAGAAAAAAGTACTCAGAGGAAATACAAAGAGCTGAAGAGACCTTAAAAAATTATTACCATCCTCAGACATAATAAAGGATAATTATAGCCAGAAAATAAGAAGAATGTACTGTGTAAAAAAAATTTGAATAATTAGAGAAACAGTAAGAACTTTTAGAAAATAAAATCTGCTGAAACAAAACATTCAGTGAAAGAGAACACCTAGAAAATTTCCTAGTAAGTAGAATATAAAGACAAATTTTTAAAAGAAGAGAAAACACAAGAAAACTGGCGTACAAATCCAGACAAACACATGTCCTATGACTAGAGATAGAGAACAAAAAATGAGAGAAGGGAGCAATACTTACACAATTCTGAGGAAAAGTTAAAGTCTACAATTACACACATAAGCTAATACTCAACCAAATGTGAGGATGGGATGAAGATATTTTCGAATAAGCAAACTTTTATGACCTCTTTATCAGGAAGCATCTTGAAAATATACCTCTATAAAATAAAGGAGGAAAAAGGGGAAGGAAAGGGTGGGACTCAGGATATAAAGGATCTAACACAGAACAGCCAGGGGAAGTCCCAACATGTCCTCTAGGCACTGGGTGTAGCAAGCAACCAATCTGGATTGTAGAACAGATCATGATGGAAAGGTCTCCCCAAATAAAAGCAAATTTGATACAGAGCCTGAAACCATGTTTGAGCACTCAAAAAACAGTAGTACACAAAAAGTGAGCAAATAAAAATAAGGTTATTATTAACTCTAAAGAAAAAGTTATAGTAGAAAGGAAACAATCATAATACATCACTTTGCTCAGAAAGAAACAATATTTAGTGATTTAACACAACATACTTATTGGATAAGTATGTTGAGAAAACAGAGTAATTATTGTATAAGTACATTGAAATGAGATGATAATATAAGAATTGTAAATTCCCAATTAATAACAGGAAGTAAATTGATAAGAAAACCTGATAAGTCAATAAAGAACAGCTTAAAAGTGTTATTTAAAAACATGGAAGTGCCACGAGGAACAGCTCCAAGAATGCAAACTTGACTACCTCTGCAGACTACTATGGAAGATGGTAAGCTTGCAACAGGGGGGTGTTTTACTTAGCTTCAAGGTTTCTAATACTATGTTTTTTTTAATTCTGTATGTATATTAGTTAAGTTACAAGAATCAATTTAAGAAAGTAAATAAATTCATTTATAACTTATAATACAAAATAACACATTGATATATAAAACAGTAATAGACTAACATCAACTTCCAAATTTTAACATAGTAATATCTCAATTACCCAACACCAGCAGAGTTTCATATAAGAAAATCTGGAGATGAATTGAAGTTTATACCTTCAAGTGATAAAACTTTCCTTTCTCACTATTAAAAGATTTTTTAACTTACCACATATTCTTGAATTAGTACCATTCCTTAACCTTTTGATAATTACGTTGTTATTATTATAGATATTCATTATCATATTCACATTAGGACCTCTGGGGTATAGAGACTATTCTCTATATTATGCTAAATGGCCCTGGGTCTGTTTGTCTTTATAATCTTAAAAGAGTAAAAAAAATAGAAAGATCTAGTATACTAAGGATTCTAGTTAATAAAACTGATCAGAACTATAAAAAACACTTAGAATGCAAGAATAAAATTAATATAAAAATAGCAAACACATGTGCTTACTATGTGTCACTATTCTAAGCACTTTTTATACACATTTCAATCTGTAGGTAGGAGCTATTAATTTCCACATTTTACAGAGGAGAAAAAAAAGGCACAGAGAGGCAAAGCAACTTGATGGGATTAATAAGTGACTGAATTAAGATTTTGAAGACAGGCAATTTGACTCCAGTGCCTGTTATTTTTTTTTTTTTAACTTCAACATCTTATTTTTTTTTTAATTTGAAGGATAATTGCTTTACAGAATTTTGTTGTTTTCTGCCAAGTATCAACATGAATCAGCCAAAGGTATATGTATGCTCCCTCCCTCTAGCACCTCCCTCCCTATCCCAGCCCATTGTTAACAGAGCCCCCAGAGTCTGTTATTTTTACTGGTATGTGCTACTACTGAACACAATATATTGTCTTTGGTAATCTGGAAAACACTTTAGAATTCTGCAGGATCTAAAGTACGTAACTAAAAACTACAATTATTAATGCATTAGAAATGTATGCAAATGCACTCAAAATTAACAAAAGGCTAGACATCAAAAGATACCTTATAAATTTCAAAATAAAAAGCTCTCTCACAAAAAATACAAATTGGTGAAACAATATATAAAGCTCATGTCAATTAAGTATTTTCATGCACAGTTTGGCATAGTTCTATTTTTCCCTTAAACACGGAGCCACTATCTTATCTGCTAATTTACAAAGTCAATTAAATATAAGCACTATAATACAGAGGAACAAGTTAAAACACCTTTTAAATGAACCACTATATGAAAAGCTTATTAACCTTATGGACCCCAAAATAATATTATATTGCATCGATTCTAAGACACATATTCCTCCACATTTCCCCCCACCCCCACCNTATGGTTTTTCCAGTAGTCATGTATGGATGTGAGAGTTGGACTATAAAGAGAGCTGAGTGTCGAAGAATTGATGCTTTTGAACTGTAGTGTTGGAGAAGACTCTTGAGAGTCCCTTGGACTGCAAGAACATCCAACCAGTCCATCCTAAAGGAGAAATGTCCTGGGTGTTCATTGGTAGGACATGTTGATGCTGAAACTCCAATACTTTGGCCACCTGATGCAAAGAGCTGACTCATTGGAAAAGACCCTGATGCTGGGAAAAAATTGACGACAGCAGGAGAAGGGGACGACAGAGGTTAAGATGGTTGGATGGCATCACCGATTCAATGGACATGGGTTTGGGTGGACTCCGGGAGTTGATTATGGACAGGGAGGCCTGGCGTGCTGTGGTTCATGGGGTCACAAAGAGTGGGTCATGACTGAGTGACTGAACTGAACTGACCTGAATTGTGATCCACACAGTCAAAGGCTTGGCATAGTCAATAAAGCCGAAAGAGTTGTTTTCCTGGAACTCTCTTGCTATTTCAATGATCCAGCAGATGTGGGCAATTTGATCTCTGTTTCCTCTGCCTTTTCTCAAATCAGCTTGAACATCAGGAAGTTCACGTTCATGTATTGCTGAAGCCTGGCTTGGACAATTTTGAGCATTACTTTACTAGTGTGTGAGATGAGTGCAATTATGTGGTAGTTTGAGCATTCCTTGGCATTGCCTTTCTTAGGGATTGGAATGAAAATTGACCTTTTGCAATCCTGAGGCCACTACTGTTTTCCAAATTTGCTGGAATATTGAGTGCAGCACTTTCACAGCATCATCTTTCACGATTTGAAATAGCTCAACAGGAATTCCATCACCTCCCTTAGCTTTGTTCAAATGAAATGTTCCCTTGGTATCTCTAATTATCTTGAAGAGATCTCTATTCTTTCCCCTTCTATTGATTTCCTCTATTTCTTTGCACTGATCCCTGAGGAAGGCTTTCTTGTCTCTGCTTGCTATTCTTTGGAACTCTGCATTCAAATAGGTAAATCTTTCTTTTTCTCCTTTGCATTTTTGCTTTCTTTCATTTCACAGCTATTTATAAGGCCTCCTAAGACATCCATTTTGCTTTTTTCATTTCTTTTTCTTGGGGATGGTCTTAATCCCTGTCTCCTGTACAATGTCACAAACCTACATCCATAGTTCATCAGGCATTCTGTCTGTCATATCTAGTCCCTTTCAATCTATTTTTCTCTTCCACTGTATAGTCATAAGGGATTTGATTTAAGTCATATCTGAATGTTCTAGTGGTTTTCTCCACGTTCTTCAATTTCAGTCTGAGTTTGGCAATAGGAGTTCATTATCTGAGCCACAGTCATCTCCTGGTCTTGTTTTTTGCTGACTGTATAGAGCTTCTCCATCTTTGGCTGCAAATAATGTAATCAATCAGATTTCGATGTTGACCATCTGATGATATACATGTGTAGAGTCTTCTCTTGTGTTGTTGGAAGAGGGTGTTTGCTATGACCACTGCATTCTCTTGGCAGAACTCTATTAGCCTTTGCCCTGCTTCATTCTGTACTCCAAGACCAAATTTGCCTGTTCCTCCAGGTGTTTCTTGACTTCCTACTTTTGCATTCCAGTCCCCTATAATGAAAAAGACATCTTTTTTGGGTGTTAGTTCTAGAAGGTCTTGTTGGTCTTCATAGAACTGTTCAACTAATTATTGCTTATTACAGTCTATTGAATATAATTCTGTGTGCTATTCACTAGGAACTTTTGTTTAACAACTCTAGTTTAGATATGATCGTTTCCATTCATTAATCCCAAACTCCCAGTCCACCCCTCCCAATCCACCTTCTCTGTGGCAACCACCAGGGTTGCTGTCCTCTGTGTTTGCATGGCTGTTTCTGTTTCATGGATAAGTTCATGTGTGTCATAGTTTAGATTCCACAGGTCAGTGATTTCATATGGTACTTGTCTTTCCCTTTCTAACCTCACATAGTATGATAAGCTGTAGGTCCATCCGTGCTGCTGCAAATGGCATCATTTCATTCTTTTGTATGGCCTACTAATATTCTATTGTATGTATACACCATATCTTCTTTATCCATCCATCTATCACTGGACTTTTAAGTTGCTTCCATGTTTTGAGTATGGTAAATTGTGTTGCTATGAATGTAAAAGTGCAAATATCTTTTCAAATTATAGTTTTTTCCTGGATATGTGCCCAGGAGTGGGATTGATGGATCACATGGCAACTCTATTTAAGGTTTTTGAGGAACCACCATACAAAACTCCTGAGTTTTCATTGACTGTAAGTTTCATGAGGGACAATGATGAGTATATTTTGCTTAATACTATAATCTGGCACCCTTCTATAGTAGATCAATAAATACTTATTGAATAATTGGGCCCTTTCTAAGAATAATTCTCAAGTAGAGAGAAGAGTGAAAGTGTGGAGAAAAGATAAGAGCAATTAAAACAAAATGAACAAGAAAACTGGGTTTATTCACCCACTCATACATGTAAAATTGTTCACTCAATAGCTTGTAAGCTGGTTTTAAATCTAGCAAATTTTGATAGTGAACCTCTATTTGCTTATTTACTTAAGTTTATTTATTTAAGTTATTTACTTGAAGCATAATGTCCCTACTTTGCATGATTAGAAAAGTTTACAGTTATCATATATTAGTGGATTTACTTTTCATGTATATTGTTTAGTCCTTCATGAAAAATAAAACCCCAAATTATGATATTGCTTCTCTGAAAAGCATCATCTGTGATGTTCATAACTGATCTATATGAAAATGTGGCATCCATATATTTTCTGCAAAGAACAGCAAGAACTTGTCTATCAGAAAAAAAATGCAGATTATCAACAATAAGGCAGTTCAAAGTCTTTCAGAAGCCTAAACTAGGGAAAAGATAGGTAGAAAAGATAATTTTGGAAATTAAGGGAGCAGTATGAGACTTGGGTAACTTAGCTCAAAAACATGGATTGAGAAAGTTCTACAAATGAGTTTAAGCATATAAACTTTAGAAAAATAAAAGTAAGAAGCTAATCCAAAGGAAACATTTTATATATTTAAATAAAAAAGGTTGTTTTTATATGCATGCTCAAGTGGCATCTTCTTAACCTAAATTGTTAATGCAAATTTGTTTAATACACGTGAGTTTTCCCCCATAAAATGGATCAAATGTTCTCTCTCAGAATATGTCACTTCAGCATAAGAATTACTTTGACCTGGGGGCAATTAAGAAATAGTAGACACAAAAGGAAATCTCAGTACTCTGTCTTTCTGCCTAAAAGTAGGATGGAAATTTATCTTAGTAAAGATGTTCCCCCTCCCTTTTTCCAAAAATAAGAGGACAATGACCCTCAAACACTGAAGACAACTCAGCCTTATTAGTGGAGATAGAACCAGCTCTAGTCTGCATAATAAACTGTACTAAACAACACTTATCTTCCATTAGCTTTCCTCATATATTTAAACTTCTCACAGTTTACTGCCCTTAGCAGCCCAACCCCCTTTTTCTTGATCTTGTCTCCTGTCCACAATTCATTGTCCTTTGTTAAAATGATATATAGCTCTCAAGCTTATCACATCTTTGGATTTTCACTTCATTTTGTTTTTGGAGGCCCCATATGCATAATAAACATTTTTCTGGCAACCAATCAGTTGTCATTTTAATTTGCAGACTCTAGCTACTGAACATAAGAAGGTAGAAGAAAAACATTTTTTTCTATAACCTTCTGCCTCCCATCTCTAATTTTTCAATAAAAGAAATGGGCACTTTTTAACAAGCTGCCATCAAGTTGGGAACCTCTTAAATGATAGGCAATATTGTTTGAAGAGCATTCTAAAGAGGAGTATGCCATTCAATGCATCATTCATTTATTTAAAATATATTTATTTATTGGGCACCCCCTATAAATCTAATGGTTTGACTAAGATAGACACAGTGATTGTCTTCATAGATCCAATATTTTATCAGGGAGAGAAGAATTAAGCAAAGCATTACACAATTAATAATTTAATAACTAGTATTAATTCTATAGAAGAGAAGTACAGGGTACTGTGAAAGTGCAACTACTAAAAGATCTGACCTGGAATGGAAGGAGAGCGTGACCCAAAGAGACATCCTTGAAAGAATTATATTTCAGCTGAGTGTTGAGGAATGCGTAGGAATTAACTAATATTGTTATTTGACCAAACAGTCTAAATCCCATTGAAAATATACCGTTTAATGAGTTTTTGCTGGGGCAGAGTCCACTCCAGTTAAAAGAAGTCAAAAATACCAGATACTCATTTTTGCAGCATCCTTTATGTTAAAGTGCAGCCACATTTGTATTACTGTGCCTTTAATATATATGTGTGTGTGTGTGTGTATATATATATATATATATATATATAACTAAATTGGGAACAAGTGACACAAAATGAATGGGAAATGGATGTTTTCTGTAGGTATCAGCTGATGCAGAAATAATGAGTTGCTCGGGCAGCAGACTTGGCGGTACGCAGCCGCGCCGGGGCTTGGTGTGGAGGAGCGTGTTGTGTGCACCGCACTGGTGTGGGGCGATCGGAGCAGCGCTTCCGGCAGCATGGCCACGAGCTTTGTTCTCCGGAGCCCGCCCAGTGTTTCTGTGAGCCCCCAAACACCTTTTAATATTTTTTTCCTCTTAAATTAGAGTTGGGTTTTGTTGGTGATAACCAAGCAAAGGAGTGGGAGAGAGTGAAAAAGAGCTCCTTGGTGAAGGTGAGAGTGAATGCGAACCGTCTGAGCAGCTGGGAGCTGTGATGTGGCAGGAAAGCTGCTGCAGGGGCAGCGACCACTGAGCCAGGGCGCCGAGGCCGTGAGACGGAGTCTTTACCTTGTTCTAAGAGCAATGAGAATCAGTAAAGAGCTTTAAGCAGGCAGGAGACAGGATAAAATTTGCATTTTTAAAGGTCACTCAGCGATTGGAGCCTTTATGCCGGAAATTACTGTAGCTAGATAAAGACTATGGCTGTGGAAATGCAGACTAGAAGCTGGAATTTTGAAATTCTGTGAAGTAAAATAAATCGGTTTTGGCAAGAGGTCAGACGTGTAAGAGTGGGACATCTTACTTGCACAACAACCTGTTACTTGTTCGACAGAAGCGGATAACAGATGGAGTAATTCCAATATATGTACATTCTCTGGCTGGTCTGATTTGCATATATTCTGCTAAATCAAATATAGTGAGTAGAAGCACATAGTTAATACACACACATGATATTTCTTCCCCCATTTTCTTAACCTAAAATGATTAAATTCAGCTCCCCTGCATTTCATATACTTCAGCAGTTTACAAAATTATGTCATCTCTGCAATAATAATTTAATCTTTTTCCTTGCATTTTGAAAGGAAATGAAAGCATAAATTTGTTCTAGAAATGTGGAAAAGAAATTCAGAAGCTAGACAAATAAAAGGGTTGACAATTTGTTTGGTTGATACTTGATGTGTTGCTAAACAGTAAAATCCAATTATTAGTAATAAAAATAAAACAAAAATTACTTCTCCATACCATCTAGTAAAAATAAGCAAAACATTCTAATAGTTGAAAGTCCTTTCGTTGTCTCCTAATGATAATGCTGCAGAAATCAGCCTCTCTATTCAATAGGTATTTGTCACCAGTGATGTTGTGTTGGTGGAATCTTTTTTTTGTTTTAGTTTAATTCTGTGCTTTCCTCTGTGTTTTCATAGAACTCCAAGCAAAGCTCTAACACACATTTGCATAGGCCATGACAGGGATGGATTAATGTGGTTTACTTCCAGTACAGAAATCATGGATCCTATCAAATAGGCTGCAACTATTCCAACACTCATAGGTTCCACAGCCTTAATCATGTGTGTCCTCTGGGCCCACACTTTTAACTGGCATCCAGTTCAGTTCAGTTCAGCTGCTCAGTCATGTCCGACTCTGTGACCCCATGAATCGCAGCCCGCCAGGCCTCCCTGTCCATCACCAACTCCTGGAGTTCACTCAGACTCACGTCCATCGAGTGAGTGATGCCATCCAGCCATCTCATCCTCTGTCATCCCCTTCTTCTCCTACCCCCAATCCCTCCCAGCATCAAAGTCTTTTCCAATNAGGGGAAACTATAGGAGCAAGAAAGAATTACTACTACATTTATGGAATGATTAAAAAAGAGAGAAAAATAAAAAAAAATGCTTGAGAAAATACAGTTACACAGACAATAAGAGAGGATCTTATGATGTCAAGAATGTCAAAGGAAGAAAAGTACCAAAAGAAGAGAGTGGTTATCAACACGGAATGCTACAGTAAAGTAAAAAGGAAGTGATGACTGTATGACTGAACAGTGAGTATAGTGAGTTAAGGAGCTAAGAGGACATCAATCAACTTTAAGGGAGTTGGATAACTTCAAGAGTAGCAAAATGTGGAAAAACAGAAAATAAAGTGTACAGATTATCCTCTCAAGAAATGGGATGGTTATGGAAAGCAGAGAGAGGCAGAAACCATAAGGTTATCACCATTACCAAAGAAAGGATTCAGTCTTTTGTAATTTAAGATAAATAAGAATTTCTAAAGCAAGGAGAAATACTGAAAAAATTAAAAGATTGGAAAAACAGATGATAAAACAAGAGTCTTAAAAAGGAAAAAAGAAACAAGATAAATGATAGCCTCAAAAGAGGAAAAGAAAATTTCCTCTCTAGGGATTTAGGCAATGGCTCAGAGGGTAAAGTGTCTGTCTGCAATGCAGGAGACCTGGGTTTGATNACAGATGATAAAACAAGAGTCTTAAAAAGGAAAAAAGAAACAAGATAAATGATAGCCTCAAAAGAGGAAAAGAAAATTTCCTCTCTAGGGATTTAGGCAATGGCTCAGAGGGTAAAGTGTCTGTCTGCAATGCAGGAGACCTGGGTTTGATCCCTGGGTAGGGAAAATCCCCCCTGGAGAAGGAAATGGCAACCCACTCCAGTTCTATTGCCTGGAAAATCCCATGGATGGAGGAGCCTGGTAGGCTATATTCCATGGGGTCCCAAAGGGTTGGACACGACTGAGAAATTTCACTTTTCACTTTCAAAGTTGAAATTACAGAATAATCTGAAGTATGAAAGAAGTTGATAGAGGTCATTGAATAAGATCTAAGTAAACTAGGAAGCACATTCACTTAAGAAAGTATGAAGGTATTGGGGTGAGTTTCTAGGCTGACAATGACAAAAAAAAAGTTTAAAAAGTAGGCACAGGATAAAAAACCAAATAGAGGTAAACAAAAGGATAATAACAAAAAAAGCTGGTTCAATTGGAAATATATGTTAAACTGAGTAGCAAAATCAGCTGGCCCAAGTTTAGTCTTTTATCTAGGGATGTTCAGCAAGCCCAGACCAAAAGTATTAATACATAAAGTGGATGATAATAAAAGCAAGAGGCTGAACTCTATCAGATCTTACATTTATATTTTAAATACTGACAGTTCAAGAAAACAAAGATAACACAGTTTTAAAGACTTTCAAAAACAGAAATTGCTATGATAAAATCGGAAAAAGTAAAACTCTAAAGATATGATTAATGTATAACAGAACAGACTGTCATTCATTCTTAATTTAAAATAATTTAATTCTATTTGTTTCAGCATGTATCCTTCTCTTTAACAGGGTCTCAATGTAAAAAATGGTACAGCAAACAGCTTTGGTTTCCAGCTTTGAACAGAGCCACATAAATTAGTAAATTTGTAGTCATTTAAACTAAAACCAAAAAATATTTTGAGAAAATAGTTACTTTAATAACTTCACATTTTAAAACTAATCCAAACATAATGGCTTTTTATATTTAAAAATCTTAACTATATTGTGAAATCTGTTCTAGGTAAATTAATAATTCTCTAAAAGCTGTACACATCCACTATCATGTAGGAGTTTTGGTCACTGGTAACAGGAGATTTAGAAACTCCTTTAAATATGTTGTATATAATCCAATTTAAAAAAAAATTTTTTTTTACTTTATTTTACTTTACAATACTCTATTGGCTTTGCCATACATCGACATGAATCCACCACAGGTGTACAGGAGCTCCCAATCCTGAATCCCCCTCCCACCTCCCATCCTCTCTCTGGATCATCCCCTTAATCCAATTTTAAGATAAAAATCCAAATTACTTGACAGACTAAATGGCCCTATACAACCAAGCTTTCACCAAACTCTCCAGCTTTATACCTTATCATTAAGAATTTTGACCTTAAATATATTTGTATCCTCTGTACACAGTCAAATGCCAAGTATATAATCCATCTTTAATAAATACCTGCTAATTACATACATGGGTAACTATGTATTTACAAAACTGGAGATCCTTACCTTACTTAACACTAAACTTAAAGAAAAACATGAAAAATTACTCATCAAGAAACATGTTAAAATTCCAATTTGTGTTTCTTACTTACATATAACTTATTAAATATGACCATAGTCTAAATATGTTTTAACTGCTTATGTAGATAAATCTTAAAGCTATTTTTTAAGAATGAAGATTAAAAGCATAACTTGAGCATACTGAAATCAAACCGATAACATTTTCAAAATAAAACTTCAACACAAGAAACTTTAAAAATACACCAGATATGGGANCATCCTCTCTCTGGATCATCCCCTTAATCCAATTTTAAGATAAAAATCCAAATTACTTGACAGACTAAATGGCCCTATACAACCAAGCTTTCACCTAACTCTCCAGCTTTATACCTTATCATTAAGAATTTTGACCTTAAATATATTTGTATCCTCTGTACACAGTCAAATGCCAAGTATATAATCCATCTTTAATAAATACTTGCTAATTACATACATGGGTAACTATGTATTTACAAAACTGGAGATCCTTACCTTACTTAACACTAAACTTAAAGAAAAACATGAAAAATTACTCATCAAGAAACATGTTAAAATTCCAATTTGTGTTTCTTACTTACATATAACTTATTAAATATGACCATAGTCTAAATATGTTTTAACTGCTTATGTAGATAAATCTTAAAGCTATTTTTTAAGAATGAAGATTAAAAGCATAATTTGAGCATACTGAAATCAAACCGATAACATTTTCAAAATAAAACTTCAACACAAGAAACTTTAAAAATACACCAGATATGGGAAAAATACCTTCATTCAAAGGAATTTTTTTTGTCATAATATTATATGTTAAAAAGACTATGGGCTCTGGAGTCAGATAAACTTGTATAAAATCTGTCCATCAGCCATGTGAAAATAGTACAATACAGATTTTTCCAAAATAATATGTATGAATGATATGGAAACCCAAATCTCACATAAAATGAACACTAAAACATTATATGTTAAAAAGACTATGGGCTCTGGAGTCAGATAAACTTGTATAAAGTCTTTCCATTAGCCATGTGAAAATAGTACAATACAGATTTTTCCAAAATAATATGTATGAATGACATCGAAACCCAAATCTCACATAAATGAGCACTAATACAAAGTGAACTCCGAGAGATGGTGATGAACAGGGAGGCCTGGCGTGCTGCAATTCATGGGGTCGCAAAGAGTCGGACACAACTGAGCGACTGAACTGAACTGAACTTGAATACAAAGGGATGATTTAAGGACTATGTAATGTAAGCAGATCAGAGTGAAATATTTTAAGTCACAAACTTGAAGCAGAAAATTAAATTTAAATGCTAAACTTTAAAAAGAAACCAAATACAAACCCACATATTCTTATCCCTGTAATCCAGGAAACCACAACTACCACAATTTTCCCTTTTTACACAACAGTGACTAAACAAACTTCTACTGTATCATTTATATATTGAGACATATAGAGCTTTATTTTGTCTTATTCTCAGATTATTTCCAGAGATTGTCCGCCAGTAAGACATACTAATAAAATGTATGACTAGAAAGGAAGTCAAATTGTTATTATGTAATTATTTGATTAAAAACATTATATTGGCTCTATAAAAACTCAATTATTTTATTGTTTACAATTTCCATTAATAACTGAGTATAGAATAAAAGGAAAATAGTAAAAGTTAACTCCGTCTAGGCAAGGCTATGGTTTTTCATGTAGTCATGCATGTACGGATGTGAGAGTTGGACTATAAAGAAAACTGAGTGCCAAAGAAATGATGCTTTTGAACTGTGGTGTTGGAGAAGACTCTTGAGAGTCCCCTGGAATGCAAGGAGATCCAACCAGTCCATTCTAAGGGAAATCGGTCCTGGGTGTTCATTGGAAGGACTGATGTTAAAGCTGAAACTCCAGTATTTTGGCCACCTGATACAAAGAGCTGTCTCATTTGAAAAGTCCCTGATGCTGGTAAAGATTGAAAGCAGGAGGAGAAGGGGACGACAGAGGATGAGATGGTTAGATGACATCACCGAGTCGATGGACGTGAGTTTGGGTAATGGGAGGAGTTGGTGATGGGCAGGGAGGCCTGGCGTGCTGTGGTTCATGGGGTTGCACAGAGTCGGATACGACTGAGCGACTGAACTGACCTGAACTGATTTAAAGAGAAATGAAGTTTTCATGGACTATAAAATTGAGAAGATTCATAGTTGATAAGTATAAACGCATCTCAAAATATTTTATAGGAAAGTATTTACCACTTGGATAATTTTGTTCTAGGTATGCAATTTCTTTAACGCATAGTCCTCAAAAAAGATGAAGTCTTGATTTAGCAAAATTTCCCAAATTGGTCAGTGTATATATATTTATCATTTATGTGTACTTAACACCTAACATGATTTACATTTTAAGCTAATTGTGTCCGCAAGGATAAACAGATTTTATTTTTATATAACCCAATGAACCAATATTATCTAAAATTTTATTAACCTTACTGCTTTATATTTATGCCTTAAAAATCAATTCTTGCAGGTACAAAAATATTTATCCTACTCTAATGAATACACTGATATTCCTTAGGGTACAGACTGCTTGCTACAAGAATTCCCTGTAACATATAATTAAACATGAATCTAGCTTTCCCACTGCTTTATCTTTTGAAGTTATAACTTGGGGGCTCAGCCTGGTCAGTGCAGTAACTAGGACAGAGTACTTTCTGCCGTTTTCCAGAAAGAGTTTTAACATACTGAATTCATAGCCAACCACCTTTAATTAACTCTTTTTTTGACTAAGCAGAGCAAAATGAACGGTTGCAACATTTACTTTTGCTTTCAGTATTTGATTTCAGCTTTCATTTAAGGTGCGTATCTTAAACACAATCAGAATCATGACAAATTAGATGTAAAATCTGACTGAAAGAAAGAAGTAAGGATGCCTTCAAGATTTCTGGCCTTACAAAACTGGAAGGATGAATCTGTACTTAAAATGAAGACTGTGAGAAGTAGATTTTGAGACCAGAAACATCAGAATATTTAAAATCATATCTAGTTCTAACATACTTATTAGACATACATGTAATATGCAGTGGGAAGGTGCACCATTAGTCTAGAGTCCAGATGAAAGGTCCAGATTGGATATAAATATTTGGTAGTCATCAAAGAATATATGGTTATTTGAAATCATGACACTGACAAAGATCACCAAGGTAGTAACAATGTAAAGAAAAAAGGAGAGAGTGGTCCAAGGACTGAGCTCAGAGAAATGAGAAGAAACCAACAAAGGAAACTCAAGGCTGCAATCGCTAGGTAGACGTAAGCTGGATGAAGAAAGAAGTTTTTCAAAGAGGCAGTGATCACTATGTCAAATGCTACATACAGATTGTATATAAACATAAGAACCGAGAATTGACCCCTGAATTATCATCATTAAAGTCACCAGAACCCTGACAACAACAGTGTTCCTGGAAGGATGGGGTCAAAATTCTAATTAAAATAGTTTTTAAAGAAAAATGGGAGGAGAGAAACTGGAGACAGCACAACTACGGACAGGTAGTTTGAAGCATTTTACTGTTAATAGCCTGGTAACTGGAACAGGCAGTGTGATAAAGAGAATATGCCCCCCCCCTTTTTTTTTTAACACTGGAGAAATAACAATATGTTTGTAGGTTGAGAAAAAAGAACAGACTAGGAGAGGGGAATTGATAACCCAAGAAAGAAGAAACAAACTCTAAAAAACATCTTGAGTACCCCAGAAGGCATGGAATCTAGAATAAAAGTAAAGGATTGGCCTTTCCTAGGGGCAGGGACAGTTTATCAGAATAAGAGAAAATATAGACCATATAGGTACTGAAATAGTTAGGTTGCCAGATCTAATGGTGGCAGCTTGTGAAATTTTGTTCAGTTACTTTTTTTCATCAGTGAAATAGGAGGGTAAAATCATCAATCCAGTATGAATGACAGGATATTCTGTAATTGATACTTAAATTCATCATATATTGTGAGGCCTCCTGCCTTAGTTACCAAAAAAAGCTAAAATGTTACACGAAAGAAGGAGGTTGGGGTTATTTTCAGCATTCACAGCCTATTTCAATTGCTCTATTTCTCAAAACTATACCCTAATATAAACAGAGATAACTTTCAGTGATCTCCACCCTAGGCAAATACACATTCCTCTTTTGTAAACTGTCAACTTTCAATATTACTCTCATTTCAATGACTTCATTGTCATTGTACACATTCTAAGTATCTAAAATAAACATACTGCTCCAAAGATTTGGCCCATAACATTCAATAATTCTGGAATTAAAATTACCTTTTGCAAAAAGTTTCTCATTTCGTTTTTTACTATAGCATTTAGTATTTTTATATATTCAAAGGTGTAACATTCTAAATACAAAACTGAATTTACTCAATACCACAACAAACATTCACTAATATTTTATATTTTCTATAAAGCAATCCCCAAATCAATATGATTTTAATTACATTTATTGTCCTCAAAGGAGTATTCACACAAAACAAAATCATATATACTGTTGTTTTTGTTATCATAGTATTAGATAAACCTAAGATATTTAATATGTATATAATATTTAAGATGTAAGGACACTGAATACAGCATTAACTTATACACTATTTATAATAAAATATAGGCAAATAATAAAAAAGAATTTTACCATAATGTCAATGAAGAATTTTTGTGATGACTCACAGAAAATATGAATACTTGTTAAGAAATATAAAGCAATAAATCGTGACCCCTAAAAGACACTCTTCATAACACTTCTTAGATCTTTCATGGAAGTTGCATGAACTAAAATTCTTAAGGTCTTCACAGAAGCAATTGAAAATTTAAGCTGAAAAACAAGCCTTATGAATCATCATGTATTTTATTAAATATCTAGTTTTATCCTTCTATACATTATGACTTTTTTCTGACTAATAGGAAAAGAATTTTCAGAAATCTTAGTATCCTGAAAAAGATCATGAAAGTGAGTATTAAATATCCTACATGCCACTTGATTTATTCCTATTGAAGCTCTGATCAATATTTTTAATGTACAATGAAGAAAGAGGGACTAACCAATTACGTTAATTTTTAAGAGTCTTAATACAAATTAGCCCACATGCTGCAGATGAGATTTAATCTAGTTAAATATTATAAAATCATGCCCTTAGTTTTTATCCCAACTAAAAACAAACAAACAAAGCTCTGCATATATTCAGGGGTATGAAATAACATATTTTTAGGCTATGCAAGTAAAAATATCCACATAGGTGAGACTGGAAGGCCACCATAGAACCTTCATAACTCCATTAACCAAAAGAAGTGATTTGCTGAAAATTCATTTCAAATTATAACAACAAATATCATTTGTAATTATCTACTAAAAATATGAACCTATATAAAAAGGCATTTGTAAAGTCTGAAAGAATACATACCAAATTATTTATATTAATTATCCTAAAAGATGAGGAGAGGCTAACTAGCTTTCTTTGTGTTACTTGCATTTTTATAACAATTAGGTACTAAGAGAAAAAAATAATTTTGAAAAAAATCCTTAGAGCAAGGTTTCCTTTTTACTACCCCATTAATATAATTTATTTTATATTAGAGTCTCTGCTTTAAACATAGTATTATTAAATGTAACAAACATGAGAAGAAAGAGATGAAAAAAGTCATAAAATGCTTATTATATGTCAGGTATTATGTAAAATGGTTTTACATTTTTCCCTTTGTGATATCTACACTAATATCTTATATCCATGCAAGAGGAACTAATCAGACACAGATGAGAAAATCAGAGGTCCAAGAAGATGAAAAGATTTGACCAAAATCATCATAGTTAAGTGGCAGAGCTTGGATTCAAACTCTGCTCTGTCTGACATCACATGTTCTCTAGGAGTCTTGTATTCCATCTCCAGAAAACATTAGAAAGTACTGATATGGCTTGACAATTCTTTAATAAACTCTACTGTAAAATATCAAAGCATATTATCTTCACAAAAACCTTGATTATAGTAAGCACTATCATAGGGATTTGACTAGACCTTACTAACCTTAAGACTACAGTTTAACAAATCTCTAGAGCAGTGGTTATATATGATCTAAAACCCGAAAGGCAAATCGTACAATGCTAAACAGAATAACCGAATGATTTCACGTAAATAACTTCATAGACAAGGCAAAAATTCAAACTCTTTTAATGTCTAACTGCAATATAAGGATGGGAAACATACAGACGACACCAAGAGTTCTATGTTTACAGAGGTCTGGTCAGAACAGAAAACGTGTTTTATGTCTCTATTTTGCTTAATTAGTACAGTTGTGCTTTCAATTGTACAACTGAAATCTGAAGGATCTCCAGATGAACAGGGGGAATTACCAATCCATAAAAAATATCTATTTCTCAGTGCCGGGTCAAATGTGGCAATTTGGAAAACCTTACCTAAATTCTGAATACTGTGTTTTTGAACTCAATTTAATAAACAGTCTGATGCAGAGTGTTATAGAATAACAGTAAATAAATAGATTCATCATTTTTAACTTTCTATATGACATATTTTAACCTTCACTATCTTATTTTCCTCAACTATAAAACAGATATAAAAAATTCCTGGCTACACTGATATTTAAGTATAGTGATGTAACATCTAATTATGTCATGATTAGTAAATACTTTTATGTACTACTGACTTATAATAAGTTTTAGTTATAGTTTTAGACTTTTAAAAACAGGACTATGACTTTTTCCAGTAATGTCCACAAAGATAGTTTAAATACGTACATAAAAGAATTCAGAGCCTGGCTCTTTAAAAGATACTGAAATTACTAAATGTTATTTGAAACAATTCCTAAACATAAAATATCTTCAAAATTTTCCTCAAACAGAATTGTATTTGTCCTGCATATTTTTAGTCAAAAAATGTACACAGTCCTTAATTATTTATTTATCCCTTTCAGTTGCCTAAATTATCTCCCTCACATTATAGAGTTTCTACTTATTTTCAATGCAGTCTGCTGAAGCATTTGAAAAGTTTTCAGAAATTTTTTCTATAAAAGCAATATTTTTAAAAATTCAAAAATAATTGTTCAAGAAACCTGAAATATGATTTTACAGTTGAGTATTTTATCATAAAAGGGCAATGTGTATTGAAGTTCATTTTAAATGGTTTTATAAATGGTATACAGACATAGAAGCTCCATGCTTTTTCTATTAATATCTATACATTCCCTAAAAATACCATTTTAAGTTCTTAATTATTTTACTAAATCATTTTTGGCTCTATCAAATATATCAGCATTATTATTCCTTAACAAAAATACAATATATGTAACTACTATTCACATTCATAGTCATCTGTCAAACTGTATGCTGCTTACTTGCAGATCTCATTAATTTTCACAAACTCCAGAGAATAAGTTAGTTACTAAGAGAGATCCCAAGTAGATCATTTTAATGGCAAACAGATTTTTTGCAAAGGCTGAAAACAAGAATTTACAAAGTAAAAGGTGTGTCAGCATTCTAAGCCCACCAGCGAAAGACTGTAAAATAAAAGTAGCAGTCTTCCACTGTAAAATTACTAATCTTAGTAATACAGCACATTAAACATGCCATTTGAGATATATGCCAACGTAAACTGCCACATATGGCATATCTAGCTTATTATCACAGTTTGTGTTTTCACATCTAGAGTCATTCTAGTTTTTAAACAAGATGTCAAATATACCAGTGTAGCTAAAAATATGGTAATGCTTTCAAAGGAACATACCTTTCTTTAAATAGAAGAGGTACATACTTCAGAAGAAAGAATGTCAAACATTACTGTAATGAAACATGGCTAGAAATTTTCATTGAAAATATACATGTAAATGTAAAATAGAGGATCATTCTAAAGGCAGAATTCATGAGATGTTAAATTTAATGTCACAATTCATATACCCAAAGTTTCTTCACAAACTTTCTCAGAGAGAACTGTATTGGTTCTGCAATGTATGCGGTCATCTTACCTACATTATCTATCCCTTAAAGAACAAGTTATGTTACCATATCATGATATGTGTGTCAATTTGAAGGCAATGAGACTCTGCTTATGCTTCCTTTTTATACTGAAATCAATCTTGAGTTACACAACTGGTATTATTGAATTATGAACAGCACTTAAATAAAGATTACACAGTGAATATTTTTGTTTCAAATTCCCATATGGTGCTTAATGTCACTTCAGCTGTTCAATTTTTTAATGTTTCTCTACACAACTAGCCAATAATTCCACAAATAAGTATAAATGCTGGAGAAATTTTAATTCCATTTTCTAAATGTAAAACAGTGCCATATTTTTCACAATCACTTTTTAAACTCATCTGGAGTTGATAGATTATCAATTAAGACTGATTCTTATGTGAAATAAACATGTATTAATGATGGAGAATCCTGCTGAATCTCAATAATCAATTGAAATTCCAAACAAAATAATTACACAACAGAGAATCAACTAACAATGAATAAGGAGCTTCAATTTTTTCATTGACATAACACACACCAATGTCTATCACATACCAAAACTTCAGTGTTTGAACACTACCAAAAATTAAAAGTCGCACATTAAAAATGCATACGTTGTACAAATCACTAATTTTCATCAAATTAAAAATAAATGTTCAGATACCAAGAGAGCTAGAAACTAGGCCTACATATTCATATAATTTAAGGAAGGTGAAAATTTTTATCAGCTATATGATTCTAAATAGCTATTAATCAAAGGCAAACTAGTTAATAAAAAAAAACCACTTGAGTCACTAACTTTAAATGCACCTGTGTAGATAACAGGTTACATAAATGTGAATGAATGTGAAAAACCAATTTCTATCTCCAGAGCTTTCCTGAATACAGCAAAACATTCCTCACTGACATTTTTCATTCAATGGGTCCCACACCTTTTTCCTCTACCCTCAGCACATAGTTGCTTAATAAAAGATAGCTTCTGTGTTTTCTAAATTTCTTTTCTGTATCACTGGTTGCCTCACCCTTCCCTTACTCCTTTTAGTCTTCTCTTTAATTCTACTTATAAAGCTGAGGCAGACTCTCTAGTCTACTACCCTGCTTTCAGATAAGTAAGGCAATCCTTCCACCACCATGCAAATATCACTATTTACATTTATAGAAATATTACATTTTAATTATAGTACTCCGTCATTCATTTTAAAAACATAATAGATGTATTTTTTCTTTAAAATATTTCTTGCTAATGAATGTCCCCAAAATGAATATTCTTCAATCACACTCTTCTCTTTTACATTTGTAATACATTTTCTCTTATCTGTACAATTAATGACAGTATCTCCCTATTCCCACTCCTTCCCCATAGCAGTATCTACTTTTTATCCCAGTAATATCAAATAACTTTTGGATCCCTGCATATACCAGGGGTATTTTTCATAATTTCGTCACTATGTATACAGTCTCTGCTTCAAGTGACCTTCCACTCCTGTCTACCAGGCAAATTAAAATTCAGCCTTCAAAACTCTGTCAGCTCCTGTTTGAAGTCTTTTTTGAAGTATACCCTCTTCTCTCAAGATCTTGTCACTAACGGAGGCAGTTTCCACTTCCAGACATAATTCTATTATTATACAATTTTCAGTTTTCATTATAACCAGATATTTCTCTTTATTGTTTCTTATCGCTCCCCTGCTTGAGAGTCAGATCTGCAGAGAATTGTGTATTTAGTCCCAACCCCAGAGGAAGCACGTAAATGTCCACCAGAAAGTTAAAATCTGGCCATAGTGGCAGAAAATGCAAGGGAAGCAGGCAAATAAAGAAATACTTAAGAGTTATTTTAATCCATTACTCTTCATGAATTTTTAAAAAATAAACTGAATTTATAAATATGTGGGAAGATCCCCTGGAGGAAGGCATGGCAACCCACTCCAGTATTCTTGCCTGAAGAATCTCATGCACAGAGGAGCCTGGTTTATAGTCCACAGGGTTACAAAGAGTCATACACAACTGAAGCAACTTAGCACACACACACACACACACACACACACACACACACTGGGCTAAGCATGAAACAAAATATATTTATTTATTAAATCTTCAAAGTTTCACTGGTTTACTGTAGTAAAAATGAACCAATCTATTATTATCAGATGAACACTAATACTTCATACCTCTCTAAATTCTGTTTAAGAAAGCATTTAAAAGACTTTGAACAAAACCATATTTAATAACTTTCCTAAAATTTTAATTTCATATAAGGTATACAAGTTAGTCAAACTCAAAATATATAAATTCCAATCTACTGTAACAGTTGGTATGCTTTTCTCATGAGTAAAAAGAATTTTAGTCCAGCTTCTAAAAGTTGTAATATATTTATACCTTTACTTCTCCACTACAGGGGGGGAAAGAGATATTAAAATATATTAAAAACAAAAATTTACTAATCCTATTTTTAATAATGTAATCTTAATGTAGTGGTTAGTAATCTTTGATTTTCAAGGTATCTTAAGAAAAGTGATCAGTAGATTATACCTTACCACATAGGTAGCCATGTGGCAAAGTATGATGTAATATAACTCTGACATCTTATACACAGGTACATTTTATTATTTTATTAATAAATAAATGTTAGTTAAGCTCGTATGTCTTAAGACAGTATTTTTAAATTAATCTTCATCTGGGAGATGGCTTTGAAGTACTGTAATATTGGCTTTCACTTTTCTTTACAGAAGACAACATGCTAAATAGAAGATGAAATTCTACTCTTCTTTCTTAAGACCTAGTCCATATTTATCTTAACATGTCTATAGCCATTTGTTAACTGATTGATTTTTTAACTCATTATTTATCCAAAATCAGATTTTTCTCACACACAAACTCATTACTTATTCAAAATCAGATTTTTCTCACACACATACCCCTAAGAAACTAGAAATACAATAAACAACTAAAGATGAATTGCCTTCTACATCCATTGTATTGATATTATCCCATTAAACTAGAAATATAATGAAAAACTGAAGGTTGCTTCTACATCCAAAACACTCACAGATGAAGCCTCAGACTGGTCATTCATTCAATCACACATTCACTCATTTATATTTCAAATGCCACAGATGTTTAAACCACTGAGTGACATGCTGAACATACAGCAAGCATGAAGGATGACAAATTTTTTCATATCAATGAAGCTTAGTGCTAGTAGTCTACTAAACTAAGTAAAGACTATAACAAAATTTTTTGTTTTAATTTAAATCCATGAAGGAAAAATACCTTCAAAATCACATTAAGTAACTTCTGTAATTATGTTAGAAAGTAGTCCTTAAGCCTATAATGAAATGCAAAGAGCATCAGAATTCTAATTAACCAAGAAGTGGACCAATTTAATGAAATGGGTAGACAAAAAAGAAAATAATTATGTTTTAAAATTAATAACTATTTTATTATATATCTTACTTTTACTTAGATTGCCTTAAAATTAGCCTCATGTTTATTTCTTAATCATAATACTCTGTCCTTGTAAAACCAACTGTTATGAATACCTAGCCAAATATGCAATACTGAATGAAATTTTGTAAATCAAAAATATGGAAAATATATATATCCTTGAAAGCAGACTTTGACTTAGAAAGTCTACATTTTTTTAGCAAAGCCAATATTCAGTTTAACCAAAAGTGAAGAAATTAAAAAGTTGAGATGAGGAACAAAGGAAGGGGGAAAATAAGAAGAAAAGAAGGAAAAGAAAGGACTTTGGAAATGAAGGAAAGTAACAAATGTTGTAGAAATCAAATCACCCCAAATACTGTCACTTTCAAGCAATACAATTTTGAAAATACAGAAAATGACCAGTTTATATTCCAGGCAATATAATCTATCAGATCATTTGCTTTTTAATATATGGTAAAGAGGACCTGTATCTTGCCTTAGAGTACACCAACTCAAAATCAACCACAATTACTATAGAATAACTACTGTGCTTTCAAGTTAGTATAAAAAAGTAGGGGTGGGGAGTGTATTTATTTTAAAACTAGATGAGAGAAATGGTGACATATCCTCAAAGTCATATTCAAAAAGAGGAGGGGGAAAAAAGGGGGAAAGCAAAAAGAGAATAAACTACCTACTAAAACTACCACAAATTCAAAACCGTATTTAAAAGTTGAGGACAATTATTGGCCTATATCACCCTTTGTATCTTGGTTTTCTCAACTGTTAAATAAAGATTCTGGAAAAGATCACACTTAAGTGCCATTTCTTTCATCTAGTTCCACAATTCCATAATTTTTCCAATTCCTTTAAATGAAAAAATAAAAAGCCTCTTTGATACTCCTAAGCCCCTTCAATACTCACTAAGTCACTGCCAGAAGATGCCATATAATATTAAAAAAAAAAAAACCTAAGGAGACAGTAACAATTAAGAACAACATCTTAGGATGATGTAAAACATACCCATAGTCCTTTACAAAGAAAAGATGCTCTGTAATAATTTTAATTCATAATGACCAAAGGACACCTGGACTCATATGAAGTATTTATAAATACATATCATAATTAATAAGAGAAAAACTTCCAGACAGATTTCATAGTGAAGAATGAAACTAGACTTTTTTAAAAAGTACTTTCCTGGCTTAAAAAATTAACTAGTCTTAGAAAAAATAAAAACACAGGATTTATACAAAGAATAAAACTATGTGTGTAAGTGAACAGTCTCCAAGTATATGCTCAATTGCGCCCAACACTAACTTCTTCAAAAACAAGTATTTCAAAAATGAACATAATCAAAGTTGAAAAGCTGCAGTTATTCAAAAACATTTAGCAACATAAAACAAAAATATACACCGAATTCTCTACTATTCTGTGTTAATAAAGTGTACAATCCCATTCCTTCTATTCGATCCTTCTAACTGCTAAATCTTAAAGTCACTGCCCTATCTAAGTACTAGGACAGCAAATTATTAACAATTTAAATGAAAGCAACTTTCTTCAACAATGATTTCCAAAAATTCAATCAACACAGTATTATTTATTATATCTTAGAAGAAATGCAGGATTTGAAGTCTTATTTAATTAGTAAGTTCATTATGTGAAAATTTATCCTACAAATGAATTATGGGGCCTGCAATGTGTAACCGTTTTCAAAAATCGTTAAAAAAGAAAAGTTACTCTTCAAAGTTTCAAAAAGTATGTCAAGCATCACAAGAAAAGTAAAAAACACTACAGTCTGAAACTTAAACATTACTGAGTTCAGAATAAAGTTCACTGGATATTGAAAATATACTGAACATCAGTAAGACATAAAACAGGTCTTAAAATAAGAAAAATATTAATTTTAAAAGTATCAATTACTAAATGAGTATAAGAATAATTTTAAAAATGTTTATTTTCCACACCAAATAATCTTACCTGAATCATTTTGCTGTTAAAAAACTCAAGATACTGATTTCATTTTTCATCTGGTCCTGTCAACGATGCTATGACAGGCCCTGCAGGAAGCAGCAAAAGATCAATGATGGAGTGTAGATATTATGTGTTTTCATGAT
Organism: Neotragus pygmaeus; assembly: GCA_006410875.1. Lineage (NCBI taxonomy): Eukaryota > Metazoa > Chordata > Mammalia > Artiodactyla > Bovidae > Neotragus > Neotragus pygmaeus. Next base: position 788,333 of record SJYV01017254.1, read on the forward strand.
CAAGCATGTCATGGAAAAGGATATCCATACCGTGGTTTGAAACTTAGCAATGCTGAAAATATCTCAAAAAGTTTGTTTATGTACATAATATTCTTTTTTCTACTTTGTAGTCTTAAAATGTTTATTCTTATTAAATATCTTTATCAAAACATCTTACATGTGAAATTTTAAAGAATATATTGATGAAAATTAATAAAATAATATTCCACAATATAAAAAATAAAAAATCTTGATTAAAAAGTAAAATATGTTTTAAAGTGGAAGAATGATACTCTCCACTTCTAGAGATGATTATTTTAATCATCTTTCCCACAATTACTATAATTACTAATAAATTATCAATTATTCATAACCAAATTAAGATAAAATTTAAAAATCCTTTTTTCTTACAGATAGTAACTTCAGAATCAAATAGTTACTGGCCACTCTTGTAAAAATTCCTTCAAGATAAGTAAAGGGGTTCCAAAAATCTGCAAACTCCAAAACTTAATTACTCTTGAGTAATTGACAAGAGTCAATGGATACCAAAAAATATAACTTAGGGAGACTAACAAAAAGTCAAAATATTGAAACTGCTTCACAAAGAATCCAAACAACATTTCAAAATTGAGTTATTTTAAAATGGTATAGCACTTTGCCAGATTTAAGAACTGTTTTCTGTGCAAAGGCCAACTGATAAACAGGACTGTGATGAAATATCTAACTAACGTGAATACTATTAGAACATACAGGAAACTTCTGTATGTGTCATAGAAGCATACTGTCTATCTTTCAAATAGATCAAGAAATTGAAAACAAAAGAAATGAATGACAGACTTTTTAAAAGTTTTTATTATAATCAACTTTTAATTTACTTATAATAAATTGTGGTCAAAAACCATTTCAACAGCACTCCTATGTTAAGCTAAAACATCCTAAAAACATTTTTTTAACATACTATTCCTGTCTTGTTTATTGGAACACATCAAAACACTCAGCAAAGTCTGTTTGTCAAAGTCCCCAACATGCTAAAAAGACACTACTTAATTTTACATAGGTTCTTTCTCTTATAAAATAAACAAGTGTTAATTTAGGATAATAATTTTAAAAGAACTCCAATGAACTTCCACTTATTTCCATTCACTTATGATTTGAAAATATACCTGTGGAACAAGTAACTTTAAATAAATTTTAACTTAAGGTTATTTGATTTTCATTTGTACACCTAAAGTCCCCCTCTCCTTTTATGTAGATTCTATCAGATTCATGGAAATCATTTTAGCTGCAAATATATCCATATAAAAAGTAGAAAAGCTGATATCGTATCTTTAAAGAACAGGATGAAGAAATTTCACCAACCCAAGCATCAAAAGCACTGAAAAGCACTGCTTCATTTCTTGCATGTTACGGTTTATACCATGACACTTCAGTCTCTGAGGGTCAGGTTAATTAAGCTCCATAGCAGCTGCAGTGCAATGTGAGACACACACTCCTGCAGTTCCCACCAGTCCAGTCCAATTACCTGTAGTATTCCAGCACTGGACAAGTGACAACCAACCTCTTCTCTCTAGTCACTTGCTCCCACTGGTCTACTGATAAATGTTAGAACAAACTAACCTCTTTTTGGAAAAGACTGCAAAGCTGAATGCACCTGCTGCAGGCTGCAATGATGAGTCCCAGAGAGATGTTTGTCAGTCAGATCTCTGCAGATGTTGTTTAACTTTATGCTAGAGCTGCATCCAAAGATGGAAATGAGATGGCAATCAAGCACAAGTCTCCCACCCTCATCTCCCCCCCAATTTTATTCTGAAAAGCTGCACTTGCTCATAAAAGTTATCCTTTAAAATACAGCTCCACTAAACTGGAAATAACTGAGACTAAACTCTGTAGCAAAAACATATATGTATCAAAAAATGGTGCTGGGAAAACTGGACAGCTACATGTCCAGAATGAAATTAGAACACTTCCTAACACCATACACAAAGATAAACTCAAAATGAATTAAAGACCTAAATGTACGATCAGACTATAAAACTCTTTAAGAGGCAGAACACTCGATGACATAAATCAAAGCAAGATCCTCTATGACCCACCTCCTAGAGTAAGGGAAATAAAAACAAAAGTAAACAAGTGGGACTTGATTAAACTTAAATATATATACACATATATATATGTATATATATAGTACTGAATTTTAGTTAACAAGTGGCATAACTGTGTTCACAAATGTTACTTATAATATTTAAGAGGAAAATTAATTCTTTTAAGCCAGAGCAAAACAAAAGAACAGAACTATAAAAAGACATGTTTCTAACTGGTGGTTTATAGCTTGGTTTCCAGTGATACCACACACTCCTTAGAATTCCCAAGACACAGATTGTTTTTCCTCGTTGTATATTACATGAAACATCTTCAATACACAAATATTGAACTATTTTACCAAATGTGTTAATTATTTTTAGACTATTTTGAAATCCTCTGGGGGTGATATTTGCAAAGCAGTTTTGCTAGACGTACTGTATCACTTTACAATGTCAAAAAATTTTAATGAACTATTTTTCCAAAATCTAGAAGGTTTCAAATAGCAAAATTCAAAGTGACCTTGTGCTATAATAATTCATGAAAACAATGACTCTATAAATTAACGATATTCCATAACCTACTAAATCAATGATAGAAGATAATAATAACATCAGGGTGAAATTTTAAAAAGAATCAAATTAAGTGAACAGCTAACATTTTTAATGCTGATTCAATCTTTCTAAAAAATTTCATACCACAAAACATTTGCTTTCATGAGTTAAGTATAAAAATTATATCTTTCAGAAACTACAATTTTAATACAGATGTGCTATGCCACTAATATTCCTTTATATGTTGAGTTTATCTATTACTTAAAACGAGAAATAACATCTTAAAAATACAACAAATTTTCAGACAGATATTAATGTATAAGTGAAAGCTTCTGGTTCCTCCTACAACTGAGGATATAGAGAGTTAAAACATAAAAAACCCACAACAATAAGTAGTATGACAAATACAAATATCACAACTTTAAGGAAAACAAACGTCATGTGTTAGCAACTCTTTAACAATGCTAAAACCAAAACAGCACAGTGTAATTGACAGCTATCATTATTAAATTCAACAATACTGCAAATTGTACTTTATTTTCTACTTCTTATTTACCCACTAATTTTGCCTTACAACATATGCCAATAAATTTCTAAGATGCAAAGCATCTTAGATCAAAAAAAAGAATACAGACTGCAACTTTCAGAGGCTATAACAAAAGTATCCATTCATCTTGTACTACTAATACAACAATACTCTTCCTTCAACAATGTAAACAAAATAAGTGATCTTTTTTAAACTTCACAAACTCCTCATTTCTAAAAGCATGCTCATTCTTACACAATCCCAGTCCTAAAGGTTAAATTGGCCAGTGAATGTTCCCCCTGTCAAAATTAAGACAATGTGGGGTTATTTCCTTCACTAAAAGGAAATTTCACTTACATTCTGCTTTTTCTTGATTTTTAAAGATTTTACATATAAATGGTTTGTGATTTTTTACATAACCACCACCCAAGTTGGACTGAAATAAAATTACAACGCAATAAAATCCAGGGATAATAAGTTCAAGTTTTAAAGGACCAAAAAAAGTAAGTAATTTATATTAAAGGTGATCCAGTTTTATAACCACATTTATGAAAACAGTTTAAAATACACACACACAAACACACACAAATATATGCTAAGATTATAAGAGAATTCCTGTTTGATATAATGAATATCTTGAGTCAGAATAAGTAAACTATGAAGTATTCTAAAATCTTGAAAATGTTTATTTTACATACCCTATATTATTCCCAATGAATAATGTGTTCAATAAACTTTTCCAATTATCTGCTTGAATCATTCATTAAATAATTTTAACTGATAAAATCAATCTACTTATTAACAAAATCTAAAAAATCACGTATTCAGATGTCAAATAAAGGAATAAAATAATACCATCCTATGACCATCCTGAAAATGCATACAGTAATTTATTTCCCAAAATAAGAAAATTGTTTTTTATAAAAGGTAATAACTTTGAGTAGCCTAATTATAAAAAGGATATATAAATAAGTCAAATTAGATTGCTTTGAACAAGTAAGAATAAAAGATATATTCACAAATCACAGGTTATAAGTTAGTTATTTCGTAAGATTTAGATTTTTAGAAATAGATAAATGAATTGCACAGCACTGCAAAAAGTCAAATGAATCTACTCATAGACCTTTTTTCCGATTACAGTAACTGATAAATGTACTTTACAATTCTCATCATACAATTCCCCCAAATATTTAATATATGGGCATGCTAAAATACACAATATAATATACGGTTCTATAAATTCCAAATTCATACCAATTAAAGTACAAAAGTGTTTTCTTCATCTCAACCATAAATATAAAAAAATCACTCAAAAAACAAGGTTGCTTAAGATATTTTAAAGATATAACCAGAGGGGGAAAGAAAGTAAAACAAATATGATAAATATGAGATTATACTGGCTATAGCAAAAACAATGCATATATCATTTGAGTTGAAATTTAATAAAACATCACCAAAGTGTGTCTGTACCCTGAAATATACACCCTGAAGAAAGTTATCCTCAAATGCACCAGTATTCTGACTAAACCTTCCAAAAACAATTACATTGTTTTAAAACTTAGGTAATTTGAGAAAATCCATTAAGTTACACAACTGAAGCACACTTTTCCCCAAATACTCTGTCTTACAAATAAGAAACAGAAAAATGCTCCATGAAATAAACATTAGGCACATTCACTCTAATGGAATGTAGAGTCATACGTACATATATGAAACACACAAAAAAGGGCATCTCATAAATCATAGTTTTATAATTTAATCATTTGAGAAGAGTAAGCTAAGTATCCACGAAGTATATCTGAGTAACAGAAGTTGAAAGTAGCTCAGAGGCTGCTATGTTAAAGAATACTAGGACTTTTTATAATTCTACAGGCTTATGGTCAAGTATGAACAGAAAGACTACTAAAATTAAAGTCTATCAGAAGAAGAGAGATGTATCTATCTGTGCAGGTAATAATCTAGTTAAAATTATATTTAAATACAAAGTGCTCAGAATTATGAAAGCTTCTTATAAATTACAGGGCTTTATTTTATCCTTAAAATTGTTTCCATAGTTTGTGATTGGTTTCCACCTGTTACAGGCAGAATATAAGCCTTCTTTTATCCAGACATTTCAACTCACATTTGATCAGGTTACGTCACTACATACACAAAATTTTCTTTAACACATTCCAGTTTTCCATTTTTTCCAATGGATATTCTTGCTCTGTATAAATAACATGGCTCAGAACTATAAATGATATAAGCAATTTCAATGTAATAAGAAAAAACGCACAACTATGTGGACTAAGAACAAAAGATCTAATTCCAGTTGTACCCTTTCCAACCCACTAAAAATAAACTATATTCAAATGAAAAGGCATTTAATTTACTATTTGGAATATCCTTGATAAACACCAATTTTCTGTAACATCTCTGCACATCTGATACCACCTCATGTATAATGCAAAAAAAGCTATTTCATTTTCATCCATTGACAGTGAATTTAATTTACCATTGCAGCTCTTTTCCTAGAACTATAACGTTATTAATTCCGCAATCAAGCTCTTTTGAATGCTTTTATTTGTACCAAGGATTTTCACAATTCCACATTGATTTTTCCATCATAACATACCTTTTAAACCTAAGAATGTGAATATGTTAGCAAACTTTCCTAATGCATAAGGAAAGTTTCAGAGACAAGAAAAGCCATCTACAAAACTACACTTACAGAAAATAAACTTTTGAAGGACATCATATCTAAGAGATTACACCTTAGTTTAGCAAGTGTAATGTTTACCAAATATAGTACATTTAATTTATATAACTAAAGGATAGTTCCAACCAATCTAAAACCTTCTTATACAGTATAGTGGTCCATTTTCTACAACCAAGCGATTGGCCTCCAAATGTTTTGCTTACATTCATGCCAGATGTCTTTGCTGTACTAAAGAACACTTACTAAATTAGATCATTGAAAGCAAATCAGCTTTTATTTCCCACCAAGAGAAAAAAAAAATAACCAGCATTGGTCCCCTCAGCACTGAACAAATATTTTTATGGTCATAAAGATGAAATAATCAAAAAACATGGCAGAAACTGCATGAAGGTAAACACAAATACTGTTTTATCTAGGAGATACACTATTCAATTACGGAGATTTTCTAATTAAATTTAAAATCCATATATAAGTAGAAAATAATTTTTAAAAGATAAATACTCAGAACTCTGTAACAGTTGAAATTTTAAAAAACACACTGAAAAGTAAAAAAAAAAAAAATTATACCACCTAGGAAACTTGCCATATTCCACTGGGTTACAGTACCTACAGTACCACACAAACTGTTAACATATTTTGATCAAACACAGCTTTTAAATAACACAAATTTTGAAGCATGGTTCTACTTCTCACATACTAATATATTTCCTTGTCACAATTAAATTAAAAACACAATATTTTAAAAATCTGAAGAGGAAGTACTTGTCCTCTTTACTCCAGGGCCAACAAACAAAGCAATGAAGCAGAAAGAGGTACATAATGGATTTAGAAAGTAAATGGTCCATTCTTTTAAGAAGCCTTTCTATCCCCTCTTCTGAATTCACTCTAGACTAATTGTCATTACAATTATGTCTGAAAACTCCAGAAGAACCCTATTTCCTGATGCCAGCTGTCCAGGTTTCTATCTTTAAATTTTAGTTTCTTTTTTTTTCCCCCTCATCAGAAAGAAGTAGTTAGAAATACCCAGGAAGATTCAACTCGAAATTGGTCTACATCAGAGACGGAATATCGATTATAGAAACCAAAGGTAATCAAGAGTGAAAATACTTCTAAAATTATTTCACAAATACTCTAATACATCAAATAACTAAATAAAGTCTACACTATTAAGAATTCTTTCAATACAGCACACAACACAGGTAGATCTTTTTTTCTTTCCTTGGGGATTTATCAAACAATCTCTTCATCATTGCACCTACCTGGGTAAAAATCTTTGGACTTAGACAGCTTGATGGTGGCTCCAGTTTCTTTTTGCAATTGAACAATTGTTTGTCCTCCCTTTCCAATTATAGATCCAGCAGCATAACTAGGTATGAGAACCTTTAGAAAATATTGGCCGTCTTCTGAAAAATGCAAAGAAATACACTCCGTTAAAACAATAATTTTAAACTTTGTACCCTCCCTCCACCCTCAAGAGAGAAAAACAGCGATTAAATCACTGGACATATAGCTGCAGGAAATATGGGGTTAAATTGTTTTTATAAAGAACAAAAATAAGCCAATTACACTATAAATAAGTACAAAATGTTTCCCACTCGGTAGAATTTATACTTTTTCTAACTTGGAATTAAAATCTAAACATGTTCTACTCTAGTCTGNGCAGGAAATATGGGGTTAAATTGTTTTTATAAAGAACAAAAATAAGCCAATTACACTATAAATAAGTACAAAATGTTTCCCACTCGGTAGAATTTATACTTTTTCTAACTTGGAATTAAAATCTAAACATGTTCTATTATTTTGCAACACTGTAGAAACTGATGCCTAAATTCCAGTTGTTATTCCAAACATGGAAGTCTTCCAATTCTATCTGTGGTTACTATGGTAAAACAAAACGAACTGACCCTTCAACAAAACTTCAGAGACTTATACCATGACAAACCTTCACTTAACATATTGCAAAATAAATAAATAAAAGGACGGTAAATAGTGATGAGCTATATTTATTTGACACGAGCAAACACACAAGCACTACAATTAGCCATTGCCTGTATCCTACTTAAAGTATGCAAAACAACCATTCTCCCACCAAATAATCCACCCAAACTGCAGGGTGTATTCCAAGCCTTCAATAACTGCCAGGAAATAACTCAAAGTGATGTGGACTGGCAAATCTAACTAATCCTGGAGTATTTCTTTAGCACTCCTTAGTCTACTATGATCTCGTTTAAGCTCATTAATTAAAGGACCTTAAGAAGAATTTTGCCAATACTAAAAAGCTTAGGAGTCATTTACATCAAATACACTTAAAAGTGACCAGATAATGTTCCTTCTCGAAAAGAATCACAATTATTAAAACGGAGGGGGTGGATGAACCAAAAAAGACTGAAACGAAATGTTTTAGAAAATAAAGCCAACTCCCTAAACTTTAATTTCCGTCAAACTGATGGTGTCTTAAATAGGAAACACCCCGGTAAATCCAGCTTCCTTATGTGAGCATGAACGTTCCAAATTTTTCGGGTGTGCCATTCGCAAGACCCCCATCCGGCTCTAAAGTACATGCTGTAGATAAATTCACCTCTGCCTCGATGCATTGGGTGCATTGTTAAGATGACTCCAGTGCAAATGAAGAAGCTGTACCGGTCCCGTTATAACTCATCTTCCCGGGAAGCGCAGGATGTTAACTAACAAGTCACAGTACGAGACACCCCCACCCTCGTATGCACACCCCTGAAGACAAATCAAAGAGATTTTTACACCGACAGTGTAAGTGCGGTAAGAGCATGCACTCTTCAAGATTTTGCCTACTACTTGTGGCCCAAACCAAGGGGATGAAGAGAGCAAAACTCTCCGGTGCCCCAGTCATTCGCTCTCCGCTACCCAAGTGCCATTTATTTATTTATTTTATCCGACTGTTAAATGCAGCGCGCATCTTCGGGCGGCCATCACCTCGCTCGGGGTCATCCTCTTCCTCCTTAACGGACCCCCTTGCCCAGGTCTAGGATATTTAAACAGCCAGCCTTTCGACCGATTCAAGGGAAAGATAGGTCTATTCCGAAAAAACCGGTCGCCATTTTGATGAATGATAAAACACAGAAATGGAAATGTATCGGGACCGGCGAGGTGCGGGGCAGGTGCAGGGGAGGGGGCGCGAGGCAGGGCGCGGGAGCCGCCGGGTTCGGGCTGGAGGTGTCCGGGCCGCGGGAGGGAGGGAGTCCCACTCCAGTACTCTTGCCTGGAAACTCCCATGGGTGGAGGAGCCTGGTAGGCTGCAGTCCATGGGGTCGCTGAGTCAGACACGACTGAGCNACAGACTGCTGCCATCGCCTGGGGGGTCGCTGGGGACAGACTGCTGCCATCGCCTGGGGGGGCACAGGGACAGACTGCTGCCATCGCCTGGGGGGGCACTGGGGACAGACTGCTGCCATCGCCTGGGGGTGGACAGGTAAAGCACATAGCCACACAAGTGAGCGTGGCTCACACTGGGGTCCCTGACACGCAGCAGCACCTGTGGGTCACGAGCATTACAGGTGGTGAACCCGACGCTGCAGCACAGCTGACAGTGTGTTTATAAGAAGCCCACAGCGGCCAGGCTGACGTGTGCTGATGGAGATCAGCTGAGGAGGCGAAACGGGAGGGCAGGGTCTCGGCAGGCTGGCCGAGAGTTGTCTGGGGGCGGGGAAAGCTCTGGGCAGGGGTCTGCACCCCCCGCGTGAGGATGTCACCATTCACAGAAGGGCTCACTGAAGATCTGTGCACTTCAGTAAAGGAGAATTTGTACCCAAAAGGAGACTGCAAACCACTACCAAACTCTGGATGATGACATGCACAGGACACAGTGACTGGGGGAGTGCATGGCGGTGAACCGACCTAAAACCCATCCCACTGAAACAAAGAGATGGACAGGTGGACAGCTGGACATGCGATGCTGCCTACAGACTGCGGACAGCAAACACTTGGGTGGGGGCTGTTCACTGTGGGTCTTGCAATGTTTTTGTATGTTTGAAGGTTTCCATAAAGACTTCCAGGGGCAGCAGACGCATGTCCAACATCATGGATGAGTAGCTGAGCCACGGAACCCTGGAGGGCGGGGCATGAGGGGCAAAGATGGGAAGGGGCCTGAAGCTCAGCAGGGGAGCTGGGGCTGGGGGTCGCTCAGCAGCGGGGAGGGAATGAGGAAGTGGGTAGGCAACTCACCTCCATTCCTGATCGCCTCAATCCCCCGGTAAAAGTCTTCGAAGCTGATCACACCGAGCCCACTGGGATCCAAGTACCTCGTGAGGTCCGTCACCTGCAATGGCCAAGTGAGCAGGTTACCAGAGCTGTCACTCTGCATGTGGCCGTCCCCACGTTCAGAGGAGCGGCCAGCTTACGAGGGGCGGCGCTGAGGAGTCGGGCCGTCCGGTCCTCTGACAGGACTGCCAGCCACAGCTCCAGCCAGGGCATGGGCCTCCTCCAGGCAGGCGCTGCCAACAGCGCCCAAGACCTCGACCTGCTGACCGAGACCGTGTGCGCAGGCCGCCGCCGGGCTTCCTGGGTGCACTGCCGTCCCGGCATGACTGCAGCCAATCACACAGCAGAGGCCAGCACCACCACAGGCCTCCCAGCCAACGCCTTGGTAAAGGGACCCCAGCAAGCAGACGGCGGATATCAGAAATGACAAAGCAGCCGGACGATGCACACGTGACACTCCAGAGAATGAAAGTCTCCTAAAAGAAGGTAAGTTTGTTTCCAAGTATAAATTGGATTTCATCAAAATTTAATACTTTTGCTTTTTAAAACACACCGTTAGACAACACTGCCAATCAACTATCTTCCATGAAAAATTCATTAGAAAGACACTGGGACTTTCCTGGTGCTCCAGTGGGTTGAGAATCTAACTTTTAATTCAGGGAAGGCAAGTTTGATCCCTGGTCCGGCAACTAAGATCCCACATGCCTCAGGGCAACTAAGCCGCAGGGCTGTTGCTAGAGAGACATCCACAGGCCACAGCGAGGACCCAGAGCAGCCGAAATAAACAAGACAAAACTATACTTAGGAAAAGTTCCCTAGAATTAAAAAATAGCTTTTAACTACATAATTGTTTTTTCCTTGAGATTTTACTTCATTACATTATTATTTTTATCGAAGTTGAGTTATCATGTTTCAGGTGCATATCGAGAGAATATACTGGGTACCTACAAGTATCAATTCCCAACCCTAAAGGACCTCACCTAAGACTTACTCTGGTATATTTCTTAGACTTTAAAGGAAAAGGGAAGAAACCCTTTGAATATGCAAAAAATGAGTGATTTATACTTTGACTACCTGATGTGAAGAGCCGACTCATTGGAAAAGAGTCCTGATTCTGGGAAAGATCGAAGGCAGGAGGAAAAGCGGATGACAGAGGATGAGATGGCTGGATGGCATCACCAACTCAGTGGACATGAGTTTGAACAAATTCCAGGAGATGGTGAAGGACAGGGAAGACAGGCATGCGACATCATGTGTCCAACTCTGCGATCCCATAGATGCCAGCCCACCAGGCTCCCCCGTCCCTGGGATTCTCCAGGTAAGAACACTGGAGTGGGTTGCCATTTCCTTCTCCAATGCGTGTAAAAGTGAAAGTGAAGTCGCTCAGTTGTGTCCAACTCTGTGCGATCCCATAATGCAGCCTGCCGGGCTCCTCCGTCCATGGATTTTCCAGGCAAGAGTACTGGAGTGGGTGGTGTGCCATTGCCTTCTCCAAGTGTCTGAACAACTATGATCAAAGCCACACATGCCAATACTACAGGGGGTGTGACCAGCAAAACCCAATCCAGGGACCCTGACAAACAGAGGACCTGCTGTCTTCAAGAGAAGACTCACTAGGAGACTCAGGAGACACACCAACCTATCCTACCACGCAGGGACTTCTTGCATCTGACTTCAAATTTTAAAAAATTTTACTCTCATTTAAAAAAAATTAGAAACTTGAATACTGACTGATCCAGGACACTGAATACTGACTGAATACTTGATGATGTTAAGGAACGGTGGTTAATCTTTACAGGTAAGACAATGGTATTTCAGTAATTTTCCCAAGTGCACTGCTTTTTGATATACACTTACNCGGGAACCAAATCCTCCCGAGGGTGTCTTTGTCACACAGGCTGGCTCGTACACCTGACTTGGCCCCTAAGCCAGACAAACCACACAGCCAGGCTGGCAGCACCCAGAGCCAGGGAAGGGTCTCCAGGAGGTGGAGGTGGGGAACCCTGAGCCCAGGAAGTTAAAACGCACACTGCACCTGCTGCCCTCACACAGGGGGCCCCCTGGCCCACCTGGACGGCGTGCCCCGTCTGCTCTGAAATGAAGGGTGGCAAAGCTCCCCCCGCCCCAGCTCACCGCTGTGGGAACCACAGTCCACGCGGTTCCTCGGCCCTGAGCCACGGAGGCCCGGCTCCGCACACGCGGCGGCATCAACAGAGCCAGCCAGGCCGGGAGGGAGGTGGAGGGAGGCTGAAATGAGAGGACTCAAAAAGCGGCAACAAACTAAAACCCAACCCCACACACAGTACTGTTCATAAACAGCGACTCTACACACACACTCCTTAAATAATCAAGGGACGCACTCCGCCCAAGGATCGCTGCTGAGGGGTCGCAGCTGACATTTCAGACTCCTCCCCTCTGTGTACAGGACAGAGGGCTTCTCAGTAAAAACTGTTCAGAAGCCCACGAAGGACTCAGAGTGACAGGGCTGTTCTTTAAATAGTCAACAGAGATTGNGCTGAGCACTGAAGAATTGATGCTTTTGAACTGTGGTGTTGGAAAAGACTCTTGAGAGTCCCTTGGACTGCAAGGAGATCCAACCAGTCCATTCTGAAGGAGATCAACCCTGGGATTTCTTTGGAGGGAATGATGCTACATCTGAAACTCCAGTACTCTGGCCACTTCATGAGAAGAGCTGACTCACTGGAAAAGACTCTGATGCTGGGAAGGACTGGGGACAGGAGGAGAAGGGGACGACCGAGGATGAGATGGCTGGATGGCATCACGGACTCGATGGACGTGAGTCTGAGTGAACTCCAGGAGATGGTGATGAACAGGGAGGCCTGGCGTGCTGCGATTCATGGGGTCGCAAAGAGTCGGACACGACTGAGCGACTGAACTGAACTGAACTAATGACCTAATATTTTGTTGTTGTTTTGTCCAACTCTTTGCAACCCCATGAACCTCTATCCATGGGATTTCCCAGGCAAGAATAATGGAATGGGCTGCCATTTCCTTCTCCAGGGGATCTGCCCAACCTAAGGTTCGAACCCACATCTGCTGCAAAGGCAGGTGGATTTTTACCACTGAGCCACCTGGGAAGCCTGACCTAAATATTAGTAATACTCTTTTCTGCGTTAAAATTTAGGTAAGTCTGTTGTTATCTGAGAAGCAGGTAAAGAAGGAGGACAAACATAAGGAAGGAGATGATAAGATTGTTTTTTAGATTGACTATAGTTATTAATATCCCTATCAATAATATGTTACAGAGCCTCCAAGATTCCTGGATATTCACACATGAAGATTAGGATATATAATTTTATATATTCTCTGTATCCTCCTTTCTCCAGAAATCCTATTACCCCTTTGACAAAACGACCTGTGGTGCTGCTGCTGCTGCTGCTAATTTGCTTCAGTCATGTCTGACTCTGTGTGACCCCAGAGGTGGCAGCCCACCAGGCTCCCCCATCCCTGGGATTCTCTAGGCAAGAACACTGGAGTGGGTTGCCATTTTCTTCTCCAATGCGTGAAAGTGAAAAGTGAAAGTGAAGTTACTCAGTCATGTCTGACTCTTAGAGACCCCATGGACTGCAGCCTACCAGGCTCCTCAGTCCATGGGATCCTCCCAGCAAGAGTACTGGAGTGGGTTACCATTGCCTTCTCCACTGTGCCTTCTCAACTGTTCTAAATTCTCTCATTATTCATTTTCACTCCTCTGTTCCACCAACTCTTCTTATAAGGCTTAGTTAAGATGAATGGAACTCGCACCATGATTTCCTTTACAGCTTGGCATTGGTCAAACAAAATATTTTGCCTGTTAAACTGAGGAAAAAATTGATTGTTTCTAATAAAGCTTACTTGGAAACTAAGAAAAGAAAAAAAAAAACAGGACACATAGGGAAAAAAAAAAAGTTTAGTCCATTCCCTGAAACTTACAGAAACTTTCCATAAATTTGTTTAATTAGTATATAGTTATGGAATACCAAGTCTTGCTTCACTTTTTCTTATTTCAAATACCCCAAGGTGGCATGTTTATCCAGGTAGTGTTAGCTGCAGATAGATTTAGGAAATTTCCACAGCTAGGTAATACATTTCTCAGTTTCATTTACAGGTTTATATTCAGTTTTTCAACTCCAGTTCCAAGTTATAACTTTTATACTTTAACCAACCATGTGAGTTAAGACATGGACCAATAATCCCCTAACTAATCCCAAGGATTTCAATTGCTTATTTTATTAGTACAACTGTCTACCCCACCCCACCCCTGACCCAATCATCATATGTCTTTATCTTTCACCTATTTGGCTTATCCTTTGCTGAATCATTTTTACTGAAGTTAGTTCTACCTCAAGTGAAACTTCGTTCTTTTACCTGAATTTGTGCATTAGGAGTTATTGAGCTATTGTCTGGAGGAAAAATTCCACCCAAGATTTTCTGAGGCATGAGTGGCTCATCCAGAAGAAAGAGACATGTCAGTACTGAGGATTGACAAGAAGAAAGTGATTCTACCTGAGAGACAGAATTATAAAATGTGAAAGTCCACTTGCATGCAGCTAACCTTAATGGGGAATGGCTGAGTGATGTGGTGAAAAATGAACCATTCAGCATTGCAGGCTAGAACACAGTATTACATGTCTTTGAGGCCAAGCCTGCACCCAGTGAGTGGTATTACCTAGGCAAGATTCTTGAGCTTGTCAGTGAATCAGTGCCCTACACAGAAGGAGAAGATGAACTGCAGTAATGGCATTAGGGAGCATATGTATGTGCATGCTAAGTTGCTTGAGTCATGTCCAACTCTTCCTTTATGAATCTATGGACTATAGCCCTCCAGGCTCCTCTATCCATGGAATTCTCTGGGCAAGAATACTGGAATGGGTTGCCATGCCCTCTTCCAGGGGATCTTCCCAAACCAGGGATCAAATCTGCCTCTCTTATGTCTGCTGCATTTGCGGACAGGTTCTTTACCTCTAGCACCACCTAGGAAGACTTCATGGAGCATAAGCAGGTAATAACTGGCATAAAGACCACCTTCCCCTATCCTTCCATTTCTGGTCAGGAACCAAGTACATCTCTTCCAGACCTTTGGATATTTCTAGGGAAAGTAATAGCCCCATTTATTCAATACAACAAATATAATAATTTATGACTTGGTGATGGAGATTTGGTTTGTTTTTAGCACAAATAAAACATGCTGCTTAGTATGTGAAGCAAATTCATACTGGCTACATTAATATCCAGTCTTGGTCTCTTAAGCAGTTCTGTGGTTCTGATAGAAAATGCCATTATTCCCTGCTGGAACCTGTCTGAATCTTGTCAGCTCTTCTGACAGTCAGAAGCAGAGTTTTCAACTTTTACACGTCCTAAAATCCTTTTTCTCTTGAACTGCCCACTAAATTCCTATTTTTCTGTCAATGAGAAATCTCTGATTTCTCAGCTTATTTGCAGAGCAGAGATGAATGACAGATAGGAAGTTTAATTACTAGTAAGGCTCAGTACACCAACCCTGTCCACTGGCTCAAGCCTCTTTGAAAATTCCTCAGATGCTCACAAATGATACCCATCCAGAATTCTTTCACTCTAAATTAAATGAAAACTGATTTATCAACCACAAAAATATAAATGAATGTATACTAAGAGTAAAGTTATTTAACTCTCTTAGAAAAATTTACTCATATCAGTTGTATATTTCATATATTTTCTACATATGCTTTATTTTCTTATGTACTGTCTTATAATTCTTTTCATAATCTCAATTTGAAATATTAAATGTTACTTCTTACCTTCATGCTATTTGGATTATCAGTTTTGTGGTTAGCTATTTTTGTGATATTGGACAAACCTCCTTTCTGGATCTTACTCATACATAACATAAAGGACTGTATTAAATCATTTTCAAGAATTCTTATAGTTCTGACTTTCTTTAAGGTTAATTTGAAAACGCTATGAAATATGGTTAAAGACTCAAGGAAATTTCTTCTTTAATTCTTTTCTAAAAGGCTAGTTGAATTAAGTTTAAAGATATTACTTTGGGGGGAATATTTACTTTTGGTTTTTAACATATTTTTAGTGGTTAATGGAAGAAATAAATTGTACTAAAATATATATTTTCAAAAATATGTAAATGCTTAAGTGAATTTATGTATTTTATATGAGCTGAATTCTTTAGTTTTAAATAGTGAATCTATTCTTTCATAATGCAGTCTCATATTTGTCCCTGTAATTCATACAAAATGAAAACTATTTGAAATAATTGAACTTGATTTACATAGTTAGAGGTCACAGACTAACTATGTCATTTTATTTTGCCAGCACTGAGTTGTTGGCGGGGAGGCAATATTTGCAAATAGCTTTCATGTTTTTAACAAATATGTTTCTTAGTGCCTTCTTGAAAAGAATCACATAATCTGGTACCTCTAGTCCCACACTCACATATGGTAATGATTGGTCAAAGCTAAATAGATGTTATCTTTTTTAGGTAGGACATGGACTCAGGGCATTGCCCTGATTCCCTCCTTCACACTTGTAGGGGAATCACTTCACTCATTATGTTACCTGCCTGGGATTTCAGCCAATACGTTTACTTCCTTTTGTTAGGATTGGTAATATTGAATTTAGTCAATACTTTATTTTCAAATAAACATTTTTCCGAATTTGTAACAAAGGATTTGAATTTCTTGTCACCCAAATTTAAAATGGTTTTCCTCAAGACTCTGAAGTGAGTACGTGTCAACCTTTGATTGGCATAATGTGCAAAATAGACAGGTATTGAGTTATATATTCTTCAGAGAAAATACAGAAAAAAAATTGCCATTATACCATTATAATTTTTCCATTTGTATTTGAATACCAATTCAATGGACATAATATCTTCATTATAACCTCATAAGTACCATTAAATAATAGATATAGTTTTTTAGATATTCTAGTCTGACATATAAAAATATTCAGATATCTAAATACTGAAAACAAAAGCTAGGCCAAACACACACATGTAATATAGGTGGAATACTTTTCCCAACCAAAAAAAAAAATCTTTTTATAAAATGGAAGAAAAAGTCCTTATATTAACATAAATTTACTAACATGCAAATTAGAATGAATTTGTATTTCATTCTGGATAAAATTAAACCATTTGATGATATATAGATTTGAAATTAGAGGTTATAAATAACAGCCTTGGCATATGATTTATCTCTTTATTATTTTTGGTGACAAGCTAATCAAGAAAATTTTGATTTGCAAAGACAAGTTGCAACTGTTAATAATAGATTTAAAAAAAATGTATCCCTGCCAATTTTATAATTCTTTTATAAAAATTTTTCTATTATATAGAAAATTATTTTATAATTTTATAGTTTTATACCTTTATATTTTTTAAATCCCAGAAAAAGCCTTTCACTAAAGCAATACTAAAAACAATTAATGTGACAATAGAAATACAAGTATTGCCAGCTGCTGCTGCTGCTAAGTCGCTTCAGTCGTGTCCGACTCTGTGCGACCCCATAGACAGCAGCCCACCAGGCTCCCCCATCCCTGGATTCTCCAGGCAAGAACACTGGAGTGGGTTGCCATTTCCTTCTCCAATGAGTGAAAGTGAAATGTGGAAGGGAATTCGCTCAGTCGTGTGTGACTGTGCGACCCCATGGACTGCAGCCCACCAGTCTCCTCCGTCCATGGGATTTTCCAGGCAAGAGTACTGGAGTGGGGTGCCATTGAAGAAGAAGTGACGTCGCTCAGTTGTGCCCGATTCTTTTCGACCCCGTGGACTGTAGCTTACAAAGCCCCTCTGTCCATGGAGTTTTCCAGGCAAGAGTACTGGAGTGGATTGCCATTTCCTTCTCCAGGGGATCTTACCGACCTGGAGATCGNAAGAAGAAGTGACGTCGCTCAGTTGTGCCCGATTCTTTTCGACCCCGTGGACTGTAGCTTACAAAGCCCCTCTGTCCATGGAGTTTTCCAGGCAAGAGTACTGGAGTGGATTGCCATTTCCTTCTCCAGGGGATCTTACCGACCTGGAGATCGAACCCAGGTCTCCCGCATTGCGGGCAGATGCTTTACCCTCTTAGCCACCAGGGAAGCCCATACTGAAGTATTAAATGGCTTCCCTCATAGGTCAGTTGGTAAAGAATCTGCCTGCAATGCAGGAAATCTGCGTTCAGTTCCTGGGTCAGGAAGATCCCCTGGAGAAGGGAATGGCAACCCATTCCAGTAGTCTTACCTGGAGAATCCCATGGACAGAGGAACCTGACAGTCTACAGTCTATGGGGTTGCAAAAGTCAGACACGACTTAGTGACGAAACTACCAATGTATTAAAATTTGGAGTATGATACATTTTCTTAACATGCCTTTGAAGTGATGAAAATATTAAAAGCCCCAAAATTCAAATGAAATGGGTGTAGAATCCTTGCTCTTAGACAAAATACTGAAAGGCACACACTTTGCAAGATATTGTTCAATAACCAATTAGCGCAAGCAAAAATACTTGGAGGGTTAGTATACATTTTACTTAAAAACTAGTGATTTTCCCTTTTTTCCTTCTCTTCTTAAAATGTATTTAATTTTTTTTAATTAAAAAAAAATTTTTATTTTTGGCTGTGCTGAGTTTTCGTTGCTATGCACAGACTTTCTCTAGTTGTTGCTCCCAGGTTCCAGAGTACAGGCTCAACTACTATGTCACAGGCACTTAATTCCTCTGTGGCATATGGGATCTTCCTGGATCAGGGATCACACCAATATCCCCTGCACTGGCAGGCAGATTCTTCACCACTGGACCACCAAGGAAATACCAAAATGTAATTAAAATGAAAATTCTGAAAGCGAAATCTGGAACCAATTGAAGCAGGAAACCATCTTGATGCCTCAGCCATATTTGTGCTCTTTCCACTTGGACGTCTGAGATGAGTGATAGAATAGGAAATAATGTGTGTGTTCATGGAAATTTGCGTAGAAGAAAGAAATAAAGATAGACAGAGACCTTAAGGTAGATATTTCAAGATTTACCTAAAAGTTACAAAAATATCTTTTGTTTTATATTACGTCATGTAGAGTATTTCCCAGCCTTCCACATACAACACTTGACAAATAATTATTATTACTAGGTTTCATTGTTTATTCTGTTTTATTTTGTTTTGAGAATTTAGTGGTGATGATGTAGATAACAATCTTGAGATGTTATCAAACATCTATGCAAATTCAGTTCAGTTCAGTCGCTTAGTCGTGTCCGACTCTTTGCGACCCCATGAATCGCAGCACGCCAGGCCTCCCTGTTCATCACCATCTCCTGGAGTTCACTCAGACTCAACGTCCATCGAGTCTGTGATGCCATCCAGCCATCTCATCCTCGGTCGTCGCCTTCTCCCCCTACCCCAAATCCCTCCCAGCATCAGAGTCTTTTCCAATGAGTCAACTCTTC
>SJYV01017254.1:808822-840997 GCA_006410875.1 Neotragus pygmaeus
ATTTTAGGAATTAAGCCCTTGTCAGTCACATTGTTTGCAAATATGTTTTCCCTGAAAGTGCCTGACTCTTTGTGACCACAAGGACTGTAGTTTGCCAGGCTCCTCTCTCTATGGAATACTCCAGGCAAGAATACTAGAGTGGGTAGCTATTTCCTTCTCCAGGGGATCTTCCCAACCCAGGAATCGAACCTGGGTATCCTACGTTGCAGGAAGATTCTTTACCATCTGACCCACCAGTGAAGGAAAGCGGACTGTATTCAATATCTTATAATAATCCATAATGGAAAACAATATGAAATTTTTTCTTTTTCATATTCTTTATATATAAAACTGAAGTTTTTCATTTTCATATATATATATAACTGAATCACTTTGCTGCATATGAGGAAATAGCAACATTGTAAATCAACTTTACTTCAATAAAAAATTTTAAACATCAACTGAAATCCTACCCCCTCGGAATTAGTACTCAGAAAATGCTCATTACTTAGTAAATATTGAATAAACGTCAGCTATTATTATCCCATTTATAATCTTACCTTCAAAGGAGCTTAGCCCTCTACTTCAAGGATGCCTTATTTGAATCTATTGCCAAATATAAGCTTTGCATCTTTTAAAGTCTCTACCTATATCTTCTCTTTGCATTTATTTTCTATCATGTATGATATATAAATTTAATTTCCCTGATAAACCTGCATGTTCCATAAAAAAGATAATTTACTTTCTTTGTACCCAATTCAATGCCTAGCATATAGTACATATCAACAGATAGTTAATGAATGATTTAATTTTCACCACAAAATTAAAAAATCAAAAGCTACAACTCACAAAATTTGTTTTTAGTCACCTAGATTGTCTCCCTAATCATTTTTAACCCTATCAATATATAGTAAGATGCACTAAAATATCATATGTGTGAAATCTCAGAAACATCAAGAGATTTTCATATAAGCTAATTGTTAATATACTTTATAGATTTTCTAATAAGTACCTATGTATTAATATTTATACATCATTATTAGTTACGTGTAGCATGGCAGACCTTTAAAAAGAAAGTAATAAAATCACTGCAAATCTCTACTAATTAATATTCTCAAAGGAATAATTTGCCTTAACAAAAATACACAACTATAGGACTTTAGGGTCAAGCCTTGTATCCAGTAATGTTCCTGAAGCCATGACTTCATCTATGAGGAAAAGGTGAATTGATTTCTTTGAAAAGGGTCAACAAAATGTTTATTGTTTTTTTCTTTGTTCTGAGTTCAGGCTCTTCTCACCTCTATTTCGTATACTCACCTCATTGTTCCATTTTACCTCCTTCTTCTAGTTCTTCATTCTCCAGCCTGACCTTCCTCACTTTTTGTTCTTGTTTACCAGATATATATCTTTTCAAATTATATTTTTCTCTGGATATATGCCCAGGAGTGGGGTTGCTGGATCATATGGTAGCCTTTTTTAAGTTTTTTTTNCTTGACTAGATGGACCTCAGTCGACAAAGTAATGTCTCTGCTTTTCAATATGCTGTCTAGGTTGGTCATAACTTTCCTTCCAAGGAGTAAGTGTCTTTTAATTTCATGGCTGCAATCACCATCTGCAGTGATTTGGAGCCCAAAGATATAAAGTCTGACACTGTTTCCACTGTTTGCCCATCTATTTCCCATGAAGTGATGGGACCAGATGCCATGATCTTATTTTTCTGAATGTTGAGCTTTAAGCCAACTTTTTCACTCTCCTCTTTCACTTTCATCAAGAGGCTCTTTAGTTCTTCCTCACTTTCTGCCATAACGGTGGTGTCATCTGCATATCTGAGGTTATTGATATTTGTCCCAGCAATCTTGATTCCAGCCTGTGCTTCTTCCAGCCCAGCATTTCTCATGATGTATTCTGCATGTAAGTTAAATAAACAGGGTGACAGTATACAACCTTGATGTACTCCTTTTCTTATTTGGAACCAGTCTGTTGTTCCATGTCCAGTTCTAACTTTTGCTTCATCCTTCAATGTACTTAATTCTAATGATGGGATTTTGACTGGGATAGGATTTTGGTTTTGATGGGATTTTGATGATAAATGAATACACAAGTAAAAGCGTGATAGATCTCAGATATTGATTAGAGCCAAGTGAAAGCCATCTAGTTGCAGAGGAATTGTAATCTCAGAGCTAAAAATCATCAACTAGAACTGGCCAGGATTTTCCTGCATAGAGGACACGTATTCAGTGAAGGCAGAGGGATGGAAGATCATGTTTATCATAAAAGTAAAGAGGAAGACATGGATGATTCATTCTAGGGAGCCAGCTCCCCCGAAATCAGAGAAAGACTTTGTTTCAAAAATAGCTTTTATTTCATGACAATGTTTTGGATCGATCCAAATTCCCAACAGCACGTCCAAAACGATAAATATAAGAGGCAATAAATTTAAAATGAATGTAATTGAAATGGAGCCTGTTTTTAGCAGATACAGAGGAAAGAAATCTGGCTGTGATTAACTAGGGACTTTGTCTCATAGGCTACTCTGGTGGCTTAGGTGGTAAAAAATCTGCCTGTAATGCAGGAGACCCAGGTTTGATCCCTGGGTCAGGAATTCCCCTGGAGAAGAGAATGGCAACCCACTCTAGTATCCTTGCCTGGAGAACTCCATGGACAGAGGAGCCTGACGGGCTCCATCGGGTTGCAAAGAGTCTGACACGACTGAGCGACTAACATTTTTTTGTTTTATAACTGTTTATGTACAGCAGTTTTTGCAGGACATGGACAGAACAGGCACAGAAGACAATTTAGGGCATTCAGAATGGAAGGGGGTCACTGTATAAATGAGCATGTTGTGCTCCAGAATGTAGATAGGGTAGCAGGTGAGAGCAAACTGTGGACTGAGAGGCAAGGGTGCCTATTGGGGACAGTGGGTTTTCATGCCTAGGGTGGTATTGGTGACCGTTGCTCATGTTTTTGGACCTACACTATTATCTTAATATATTACACATTCCTTCATAATGTATCTACTATTAACTTTGTGTAGAAAATAGTCATGTTGTAGAGCCTAGGAGTAGGGTGTATTTCCTCAAGTTGAAAATGTTTTTCATCTTTCTGAGGTTAAAAGTATGTTATCTCTCCCTTGCTCTCTAGACTTCACAAGGAACAAAAATCCAAGCTACATGTTGGGGAATCACTCCAGTGCCACTGAATTCTATCTCCTTGGCTTCTCTGGATCTAGAGAACTACGCCATATCCTCTTTGCTACCTTCTTTTTCTTCTACTTAGTGACATTAGTTGGCAACACAGTCATCATTGTGATTGTCTGTCTTGATAAACGTCTGCAGTCTCCCATGTATTTCTTCCTTGGTCATCTCTCGGCCTTGGAGATCCTGGTGACCACCATTATCATCCCCATGATGCTCTGGGGGTTGCTGCTCCCTGGGATGCAGACAATATCTCTGGCTGCATGTGTCGCCCAGCTCTTCCTGTACCTTGCTTTGGGAACCACAGAGTTTGTGCTGTTGGGAGCGATGGCTGTGGACCGCTACGTGGCTGTCTGTAACCCCCTGAGGTACAACGTCATTATGAACAGCCGCACCTGCAACTTTGCGGTAATTGTGTCGTGGGTGTTTGGGTTCCTTTTTCAAATTTGGCCAGTTTATGCCACATTTCAGCTTTCCTACTGCAAATCAAATGTGGTGGACAATTTTTTCTGCGACCGAGGGCAATTGCTCAAACTATCCTGCGATAATACTCTTTTCATGGAATTCATCCTCTTCCTAATGGCTATTTTTGTTCTTTTTGGTTCTTTGATCCCTACAATTGTCTCCTACACCTACATCATCTCCACCATCCTCAAGATCCCCTCGGCCTCTGGCTGCAGGAAAGCCTTCTCTACGTGTGCCTCCCACTTCACATGTGTAGTGATTGGTTATGGCAGCTGCTTGTTCCTCTTCGTGAAACCCAAGCAAACGCAGGCCACGGATTACAACAAGGTGGTTTCCCTGATGGTTTCCGTAGTCACTCCTTTCCTCAATCCTTTCATCCTCACTCTCCGGAATGACAAATTCATAGAAGCGCTTCGGGACAGAGTGAAACAATGCTGTCATCTGTTCAGAAACTAGTCTTGCCCTAAAGCTTTTTATATGGCAGAATGCATTCTGAATTCTAGAGTGGTCTGAAAAGCACTTTGAACCGGAGCCTAATCATCATCAAATAATCTGTGTGAAACAGAACTCTTTTATATTATGGCCATGGTGTTTATCATTATAGGTTGTTTTTTAAAAATTCACTTTATTTTATATACATATATATTTCACTTATGGTGCATTTCACAATAAAATGTTTTAAAATTAAATGTAATAATAATATATGTGATATTTAGGTTTCTGAAGAGGAGAGTGTCAGAAATATATTCTCTGGCTCCAGAATTGAGTAACTACTTGGTTCCAGGTTCTTGAATCATCGTCTCATAAACTGTCCTTAGCTTTATATCCTTTGACTGTGGGAAGCTCCCTACTCCTTCTCTGGCTCCAGCATATTCTCTTGTTTTCCTACCCCAAAGTCCTGTGGCCTGAATACTTCTCTGCACATTTTCCTGGCTGGCTGTGAACTCAGTGCACAGTCTGATACCTGTACAGTTTCAGGGGTGGCTGTTGTTTAGGTGTAGACACACCTCTCTAATCTGTGGACTTTCTCAGGGTGTGGGAGGAAGGGCTGAGCAAGGAGTTCTCCCGCCTGCTGGCCCCCAGGCTGTGCTGCCTGCCAGGAGAGGGGGTGGGTGGGCAGAGCTGCTGTGCCCAAGCTGGAATGGAGGGGAGAGCTGGCCTTGCCGGGTGGCTGGGCTGAGCGGAATGCAGGAGTGGAGGAAGAGGCAGCCTTTGTCCCCTTCCTGTATTTCTCACATTCTCCCATCCCTTCCCTGCTTCCTGTCCCTTCATTTGTTCATCCTCTCCTGACTGCTTTCTCTCCTGATTCCTCGCTATAGTTTTCTTTCTGTGGTTCCAGGTCTTTGATTCATCTCTAGGTCCTTCTTTTCCTTTCCCTTCACACACCTCGAGTTTACCACACTAGTATCCAGCTCTCCACAGAGATGTCTCATGCCTCCCTTATAGCATTGGCAACCTCAACACTCCCCTAATCAGCACCCTCTACCCCAGTCCTAATCCATCTCCCCATTTCTTATGTCATTAGCACAACGTTATCAGCGTTTTTGTTACAGTGTCTTTGTAATAACAACATTGATGGCAATGAGATATCTATAGGTGGCTGGTTAAATAAATTCTGTTTCATCTGTATAATAAAATATTTTTTTTGTTCAGTCTCTCAGTCATGTCCGACCTTTTGTGACCTCATGGACTGCGGCATACCAGGTTTCACTATCTCCTGGAGTTTGCAAAACTCCCATCCATTGTGTCGATGATGCCCTCCAACTATCGCATCCTCCGTCGGCCCCTTCTCCTCCTGCCTTCAATCTTTCCCAGCATCAGGGTCTTTTCCAGTGTGTCAGCTCTTCACGTCGGGTGACCAAAGTATTGAAGTTTCAGCTTTAACATCAGTCCTTCCAATGAATATTCAGGACTGATTTCCTTTAGGATTGATTGGTTTGGTCTCCTTGCTGTCCAAGGGACTCTCAAGAGTCTTCTCCAGCGCCACAATTTGAAAGCATCAATTCTTCAATCCTCAGCCTTCTTTATGATCCAATTCTCACATCCGTACATGACTACTGGAAAAGCCATAGCTTTGACTATATGAAACTTTGTCGACAAAGTGATATCTCTGCTTTTTAGTATGCTGTCTAGATTTCTCATGCTTTCCTTCCAAGGATCAAGTGTCTTTTAGTTTCATGGCTGCAGCCACCATCTGCCATGATTTTGGAGCCCAAGATTATTTTATATTAATCTATAAAAAATATGAGACACAATTTTTCCTATGTGATACTGGTGATGCTGAGTTAAACAGCTTATTCTACACCAAGTTCCCAGCATTTGGAAGTCAAGAACTTCATCACTTTAGAAGATAAAAGTAAGAAAAAAAGATGTTTTTGCACTTGATTTCTGACAGGGGAAGGGACATGATTAACTGGTTGAAAGAATTGCATCAGAGTCTCTCAAGAGAAATTCTGAGTGATTTTGTGCTGGAGAAGCTGAGTTAAAGTATATGCCATCTAAGAAGGAGATAATTGGTTTAATTCCTTACAAAGTTTTCAAAGTGAGAAAATAATTAATTAGTCCCTGTGAGTCAGTGCGGAGAAAATTTTCAGCTGGAGAAAAATATTTCTCCTGGTTTAGAATGCCGCCCAACACTTACAGATGCTCAAAGATGGAGAAATCTCCCCCTCCTAACTAGTAGCTTTTTGAGAAGACCCTAAATTAGGGATTAAAAAGCTCTGTGTTATCTACAGGTTAGCATTCATAAATTATGTTCCTACCATATACTTATGTGTGTGTGCACACTCAAGTGCACATGCACATGCCTGAGTTTAACCCACCTCTCCACCTCCTGTGCAAAACCAGCAGCCTTGGGTCAGAGGGTAACCATCTACACTGATATTTGTGTTAGAAATGTGAGGGATGCTGCTTCTCCAGTTACAGTGTCAGCAGTTCCTTGCAGTATTTAGGGTCAACTTATAAATATTTATCTTCTTACTTTTCCAGTTTTGACCCTTTCCACACTCAATGTCAACTAAGAAAACAGGTGTTTTCTAAGCTCTTCATGCATTCCTCCTCTCTGCATGACTCCCTAATTCTAAGAGAGAACTCAGAGGAGGCACCTCTCCTAAATCTGCCCCTTTTCAGCCATTCCAGTCCTCCAAACCAAAGCACAGCTCTAGTTTGCTCTCTTCCTCTGTTCCAGATAGGAGCACATTTACTCTTTGTGAGTGCCCTAATAACTCCTTTGTTCCCTAACAAGTCCAGGGCCAGAAGATAGAGAATGAAGCACCAGGGAGGGTCAAGATTCATGAAAAAAAAAAAAAAAACAAAAAACAGCTGACCCCTCACCCAGGATGCTACAGTTAAGTTCCAGGGAGGAGAATAATAATTCTTTCTATTTAATGTGATCAGCTGACCATTTCCACTTACTCTCCCAATCACACTAAAAGGCATTGTAGGAATCAAAAATTGTTAATTAGCAAGGACAAAGAGAATGAGGAAAAAGTTACAACAGATAATATTTTACAAATTTTTAATATGGAAAGCAAAAATAACTGTTTCCAAGATAATAAGACTGAGGTACAAACTACATTCTGCAAAGGGGAAAGTAAGAAGAAACAGGTCAATTCACCCATCAGAACTGGTCAGTCAGCACATGGAGGCCCCAGCTACCAAGGACTGTGAGGGTGAGAGCTTATAAACAGGAATACTGCTTAAAGGTTTGTATAAATAGCAACCAGGCACTGCAAGCCCCTTGCATTTTCTGTGTAGGCAAGGGAATACCTGTTCCACAAGTAGAGTGACCCCTCATCCCACATTATCAAGGACTGTCTCATTTAAAAAACTGAAGGTCCCATAGCCCCAAAACTCCTCAGTCAACTGTGAAGCCAGGATGGTTGGTCACATTATCTATATCCAGATGACCTACCACAGCAGTTGGAGGAACCAAGAGAACAAAAAACAGAAGAAAAAAATTCAAGGAAAATAAAGATCAGTTATGGAGCAAAAACAATTTAAAAAATCCTATAATGCATATCGTTTTAAAATTAGAACATGTTTTGTTTTGAAGAAGAGAATGCTGTGTGAAAAAAATCAGAAAATGAGGGAAATTGCTCCTAGAATATAATATTAGGACTAGTAATAAGAAATTCATAAATAGAGTAAAGAAAAAAATAAAAGTGCCCAAAGTATATCAAAACTAGACCCAAATTTGGAAAATTAGAAAGGTAAGCAAACTGCAAGCTTAATTCAGGAGTCCCATATCTGAATATAAAAGTTCTACAAAGATAGAACAAGGGAAGCATAAATGGGTCAATTACAAAAGAAAGTGTCAGAAAATCTCCCAGTTCTGAAGAAATTGTCTCTGCAGTTTGAAGAAGTCTCTAAATGCAGAGCACTGTGAGCATATGAATGGAAACCTGCACAAAGGCACCTGGCATCCAAAGGTGGGCAGCTGGAATACTGCAGGGTCAGGAGTCCATGGCACAGATACAGCAACTGATAAGATTTTGTATAGAATTTTGAAGATTCAAGTGGGAAGATACTTAAAAGCCAGTCCATGTAACTCAGGGCTTCCCTTGTGGCTCAGATGGTAAAGAGTCTGCCTGCAATGCAGGAGACCTGGGTTCAGCCCCTGGGTTGGGAAGATACCCCGAAGAAGGGAACGGCTACCCACTCCAATATTCTCACCTGGAGAATTCCACGGACAGAGAAGCCTGGCAGGCTACATTCCATGGGGTCACAAAGAGTCGGACACGACTGAGTGACTAAAACTTTCATGTTTTTCATGTTCCATGTGACTCAAAAGGGTAGAAGTTGGACAAAGGTAGATGTTACATTAAGTTAGTTTAAGGCTTGACATAAAGAGTTCAATAATTAGAGCTCCCTTCCACAGACATGTGTTCATCCCTAGAAATGGTAAAGCTGTGTTTCAATTTTCACCTATTAGTAATGTTACAGGGAAGATTCTTTCAATAGGGAATCTCCCCATTGCCTTCTTGTTTGTAAGTTTTGAGGTTGTCACATCACTCTTACATTTGGGAAAGTCATCCCTACATACTTCTCCAATGTACATCCCAGGACAAATAGACAGAAAGTAAGGATAAGAAGCCCTAACATACTCACTAACAAAGAATTTAAGAATATATATGTAGATACTGGCAAGAGTGAACATCAACATTCTAGGAATCAGCAAACTAAGATGGACTGGAATGGGTGAATTTAACTCAGATGACCATTATATCTACTACTGTGGGCAGGGATCCCTTAGAAGAAATGGAGTAGCCATCATAGTCAACAGGAGTCCAAAGTGCAGTACTTGAATGCAATCTCAAAAACGACAGAATGATCTCTGTTCATTTCCAAAGCAAACCATTCAATATCACAGTAATCTGAGTTATGCCCTGACCAGTAACACTGAAGAAGCTGAAATTGGACGGTTCTATGAAGGACCTACAAGACCTTCTAGAACTGAAACCCAAAAAAGATGTCCTTTTCATTATAGGGGACTGGAATGCAAAAATAGGAAGTCAAGAAACACCTGGTGTAACAGGCAAATTTGGCCTTGGAGTACAGAATGAAGCAGGGCAAAGGTTAATAGAGTTCTGCCAAGAGAACGCACTGGTCATGGCAAACACCCTCTTTCAACACCACAAGAGAAAACTCTACACATGGACATTACCAGATGGTCAACACTGAAATCAGATTGATTATATTCTTTGCAGCCAAAGATGGAGAAGCTCTATAGAGTCAGCAAAAAAAAAAAAAAAAGAGGCCAGAAGCTGACTATTCCTCAGATCATAAACTCCTTATTGCCAAATTCATACTTAAATTGAAGAAAGTGGGGAAAACCACTAGACCATTTGGTACGANTTTTTTTTTTTTTAATCTGCATCCCTGGCCTTTATTCACTCGGTGCCAAAAGCACCCTCTTTCCTTTTGTGACAAACATAACTGTTTCCAGACGTTGTCAAATGTCCTCTAGAAAGCAAAATACTCCCCTGGCTGGGAGTCATTGATAATCTACCTTGGTTCATATACAACTATACATGTGGAAATGGCAAAGTAAAAATGCTGCTTTACATCACAGTATACATGAAGATCAGTTCCAAGTGGATGAAAGGTCTAGATGAGAGACACTAGAGACATTTAGAAGATAATAGAGAAGACAATAAACAATATCAAATTTGGCAGGAGCTCTCATTATCTCTTGTAGGTGTGCAAGTTGGAGCAATCACTTTGAAAATAGTGTGGAGTCCTCATTACCAGACAATCAAAGGTATTTCTTATTCTTCTCCTGGGCATATGTTAAAATTGTACCATCCCCTTGAAATTAAGCTATATGACCTATATCATTTCAAAGTGGGAGGCTTCAAGACCTGGAAGTGATTGACCAGGGTTTTCCCCCTGTTCCATGGTGACTGGTAATATTACCTAAGGGAAGATGATGTGGAAGACTCTCCTCACCCAACCCCCTATCTAAGATGAATACATAACATGGGCAACTAATAAAACTTTGACGTTTTAACCACTAAAATTTGGAGGTTGTTCTAGCCCATTATGACTGCTATAGTATTATTAAGTAAAGTTCAACCTGCCTGCAATTATTAGTCAGCAATTTGAGTAGTTGGCATTTGCCCTGTTGTCTGTGCATGAGGAAACCATTTAGAACAATGCTTTATAGGAGCATTGCAGTAGTATTAAAATACGGGAAAGATGGAATGTCTATCAACTACAAAATACAAACTGTAATATACTCATACAGTCACATCCTATAGAGGAGAGAAAATTAATGAAACATAGCCAAATACATCACCATAGATAAATCTCCAAGTATATTGTTTGGTGTAAGAAGCAAGTCAGACAGAGAATGGTAAGATTCCATTTATGTTAAATGCAACATGGGAAGAGTTCATAGAAGTTGTACATTGTGTGAGAATTCATGCACAGGTTATAAAAATATAAAGAAACTTAGGAAACAATACAAAATTCAGGATGGTGGTTTTCTCTGGGTAGTGGAAGTGAAGGCAAAATGTACGTAAGGAGGTACAACAGAGGGCTTTAAACTGGGTGATGGAGATATGTTTATGTTATTATTATACTGTAATCTGACCTTATATGTTTTATATACTCTTTCCATGCAATCTGTATTTTGCAGACAATGCTATTTTAGAGCCATCAGTTATATCCTCATGCACAGCTGACCCATAAAATAGTTTGACTCATATTTTGTACAGTGGCCTACAAAACTTAAGAGTCTGATTTTATTATCCACGGACACAGATGGAGATAAAATTGGTGATATCCTAATTTTGCTTTGATTTTTGTGAGATCCTGGGCAATTTACTTATTAGCGCTATTTCCATGTTTATGTTTATAGAATAGCAGAGATATACCCATTTATTTGAAGATTAATATTTACAAAACACCTGAAATAGTACCATATCCTGCATTAAAATATGATAGTACCATTGAAAATAATATATTAAAAATTCGTCAAGTTTCTGACTAATGGAGGTTTTTGAATGACTAATAGGAATATTGAGAACCAGATTATCACTGCCTTGGTTTTAAAGGATGATATGAAACATTTAGCTTAATGGAAGAGATAAAAATGATAGCAATTGGATAGATTTTTGAAAACTTAAAATTCAAATACATACCAAAATATGAAAACACTTTAATAGTGCTTTTTGCAAGGTGAAAAAAGTTTATCACAGGCATAGAAATCCATAGCAAGAGTGTTTTGAACAGAGTACAAAAATGCAACCTTCTTCCTTGGGATGTTAGCACTAAATGTCAAAATGCCATGCTGCTAGCTTTTGTTGTTAACTTTTGAAGATGACAGGTAACCATCCATACAACATTAGATTTTCAGGTAGTCATGAAAAAATATTGTCACTGCCCAAAGCACAGCTAAATTACTAGTTTCCTTTTTCCTAATGTGCATGACAAGGGCAAGTCATTAAAGAGAAGAGATTAAGTCAGGCCTGAATGAAACAGGGGTTAGAGGACCGACTCCCATGTGGGTGACCACAGATACAGTGTACGAGGCAATGTGATAGTATCAGGCAGGATCTGAGTTAACACTATCTCTAGGCTATGATCTGATGGGTGGAAGCACTTAGTAAGTAGTGTCTAGAAAATGGCTATATTTATCACCAAGGAAAACCATCCATGTTCATATGGATTGTAAATTAAAGCCAGGTATATAGTCATGGGCCTTGTCTCTACAAAAAGAAGCTGCAGATTAACTGGGAAGGCTAGAAGGGTTTGGTAGCCAGGAGTTGGAATGTAGAACCTGAAGTAGGCTACTAATTTTAAAGAAAAGATATAAAATGTGGCTATTTGTTCTAGCTGTGTTAACATAAGTGTAAAGAAGGGGGTTCATAGTAACAGCATTTACTTTTATTCTAAACTCTTCTCTAATAGAAATTAATATGTGAATATCAGTCAGACCTATGTGATTTCCAACTTTTGTACCACGTAGAGTTTAATATTCAAAGTGAAGAACTTCTGTACCTGCAATTGACCAGGCCAAAGGGAAGGAGCTAGTTATAAAAATCATCCTGTTTACTCAGCTACTTTTATAGATAATTAAAACCTTTCAATTATATCATTTTGCTGAAAATATAATTCCCCTGGGAGTATTTATAATTTATATTTCAGAACTGTAGCATGTATTTTCTCTTCTAGTTTTATTTATTTATTTATTTTTGCTCTTCTAGTTTTAAATCCTTTCTGTGTCCCAGAAGGCTGACATCTAGGGATTAGTTCAATAGACAACCCTGCCCTCTGGATTTTAGATGGGCAAATGGGAATCTCCTACACTACATCAGAGAGCAGGAGCGGAATAACATTTGGTATTCATTTCCAATGTTAGCTCATCCTCAAAAGTGTCCTCTAACAGTTCCTCTCTTCCTGTATATATTTGCCACTCTTCATATTAAGAGATGGAGCTTACTTCTGCTTTCCTTGAATCTTGACTGACCTGTGACTAGCTTTTACAAATAGAATGTAGCAGAAGGACACTCTGGCATTTCTAAGCCCAGGTTTAAAAGAATTTGAAGCTTTTACTTGTTGCCACCTGGAACAGTCTTCATGCTATGAAAAGATCATCTTAGATGGAAGACCCACAAAAATTAAATCCAAGGCACTTCAGCTACACTGAACACTAATTGATGGCAACATGAGTGAGCCATTGTGGTAGCCATTCTCCAATATGGGACCCCATGAAGTCCACTTCCCATTATTCACATCCTTGTGTAATCCTACCAGAATTTGTATAACCAAACAAATACCAGATAAGGGATAATAAGTAACTTCCAAAATTAGACTATAACCATACTGTGGTTTTCACATGATGACCCTCTTTCAGATCACTCACTTGGGAAAGCCAGTTTCCAATGGCACAACAACAATCAGGGAGCCTATGGAGAGGGCTTTATGGTGAAGAACTGAGGCCTACCTACAAATGCATGAAGTGGATTTGCAAGTTTCAGATGAGTGCAATTCAGCCCAATCTTGACTACAACCGCAGCAGAAACTCTGAGTCAGAACAACCCAACTAAATTACTCCCAGATTGCTACCCACAAAAACTAGGAGTGAATATATTTTTGTTGTCTTAAGCTGTTAGGTTCTATGTTATTACTTCACAGATTGTTAAACATATAGTGTATATATATATATATATAGTACATATATAACACATTACACAGCAATAAATACCCGATGCACCCATCTGATTGTTCAGTGGAACCCCCAGATGATTGTGGCACTGTCTGACATGAGCAAAAGAGGGTACCTGACCCTGTTGAACATATAGAATCATTAAAGATAATACAATGACAGTTATTAAGTTTTGGAATGGTTTGTTTTTTGACAATAGATAACCAAAATGGAAACTGATACCTAGTAAGTTGCTGCTGTAATAAAAATCTAAAATGTGTCACTGGCTTGGATCTAGGCAGTGAGTGTAGGCTAAAAGAACCTCAAGGTGACAGTCAGTAGAGGCTGGTAAGAGAGTGAGGAAATAGTTATTTGAGCCTGGAGAAAAGGTGAATTTTTTCCCTGTCACATAGAGGCAGCAGGTTTGACAATGCTGTAATCCGTGGCAATATGAAATATAGAAACTATATCTAATGAACTTGTATATTTGACTAAGGAGGTTTCTAGACATAATGTTGTGTCAGTTGGCATTTTTCAGGTCTATATGATTCAGCAGTTCAGTTCAGTTCAGACACTCAGTTGTCTGCAGCACGCCAGGCCTCTCTGTCCATCACCAACTCCCGAAGCTTACCTAAACTCATGTCCATTGAGTTGGTGATGCCAATCTACCATCTCATCTGCTGTCGTCCACTTCTCCCACCTTCAACCATTCCCAGCATCAGAGTCTTTTCAAGTGAGTCAGTTCTTCACATCAGGAGGACAACATATTGGAGTTTCAGCTTCAGCATCAGTCCTTCCAATGAGTATTCAGGACTCATTTCCTTTAGGATTCTCGTTGGGTCTCCTTGCTGTCCCAGGGACGCTCAAGAGTCTTCTTCAACACCACAGTTCAAAAGCATCAATTCTTCAGTGCTCAGCTTACTTTATGGTCCAACTCTCTCATCCATAAATGACCACCGGACAAACCATAGCCTTGACTAGATGGACCTTTGTTGGCAAAGTAATATCTCTGCTTTTTAATATGCTATCTAGGTTGGTCATAACTTTCCTTCCAGGGNTCTAATTTTCTTGAAGAGATCTCTAATCTTTCCCATTCTGTTGTTTTCCTCTATTTCTTTGCAATGATCCCTGAAGAAGGCTTTCTTATCTCTGCTTGCTATTTTTTGGAACTCTGAATTCAAATGGGTATATCTTTGCATTTCTCCTTTGCCTTTTGCATCTCTTCTTTTCATAGCTATTTGTAAGGCCTCCTCAGACAAATATTTTGCTTTTTTTTCCCCTTGGGGATTGTCTTGATCACTGCCTCCTGTACAATGTCACGAACCTCTGTCCATAGTTCTTCAGTTTTACTAATATGATCATTTGTAGGATGACATGAACTAAAGATGAAACTATTCCATTTTCAAGCAGAATCTAGAGTACAGATCAGCAACTGTTTTCTTTAGTGGGTTGGATAGTAATTAGTTTGGCCTTTTCAGATTGCTTTATAATGTCTGTAGTTACTACTCAGATTTGCAGTTGTAGCAAGAAAATAGACACGGACAGTATGTAAGTGAATGGGCCTAGCTGTGCCCTAATTAAAAAAAAAAAACTAACAAAAGCAGGTGAGAGTCTGGATTTGATCTATGGCAATGATAGTTGGAGAAGGCAATGTCAACCCACTCCAGTACTCTTGCCTGGAAAATCCTAAGGACAGAGGAGCCTGGTAGGCTGCAGTCTATGGGGTTGCAAAGGTTGGACACAACTGAGCGACTTCACTTTAAATTTTCACTTCCATGCATTGGAGAAGGAAATGGCAACCCGCTCCAGTGTTCTTGCCTGGAGAATCTCAGGGACGGAGGAACCTGGTGGGCTGCCGTCTATGGGGTCGCACAGGATCGGACACGACTGAAGTGACTTAGCAGCAGCAGCAATGATAGTCAATCAATCTCTGATATAAAGAAACACTTTCGAATAAGAATTTTCTGGGTTGGGACAGAAATTATTCTCATATCTATCCTTGTTAACCAAAAAAAGATTTTCAGCGTAAATTAAAACCTGAGAGCAAAGATCAAATCCAGGGTGTTTCTAGAAAAACAGTTATAGTGTGTAGATCAGTTCAAGAGTACAGTTGAAAGACTCTGTTCAACCCCAGGAAGTTTAGGGATTTGCCTGTTAGACTCTCAGCTAGATAGCAGAACTTCTAAGAATCTTAAGGGCTTGCCTTGTTGACCTTCCCAGCTAGACAGTAGAGTTTCTAAGAATCTTAAGGGAGTTTCTTAGGCCCTTTTGGCAAGGAAAAAAAAAGGGGGGGGGCAGATTTCAAGAATCTTTAAGGTATTGTCCATAAAGGTATTGTCCACCCTTATTATGAAGACAAAGTAGACAAGAGTAAGCCTTAAAAAGTCTGTCTTAAAATATGATGTAAGTACATAGGAAGCTCAAAATTTTTAACAGAAACTTTAATGGCTTGGATTAAAAGGGACAGAGATAGGTCAAATTGGAAAAAAGATCTCTGTGTTATTAATTTCCTATAAGCAGGACACAGACTGAGAACATGACCTAGCTACAAACAAATTCTACTTCTTATAGAAAATTAAGGGTGATATAGAAGCCAGAGAACCTTTCTCAGGGAGAAGAAATGAGCCCTAATCAAGGAACATGCTCTGTCCCTGGGACAGAGGAAATGGTGAAATGTCCTGCTAGGTTTCAGAATTGGTATGAACCAGTATCTGTTACTTGTTTTACACTTCTAGAGTGGAAGTTTCTACTGTGGGTGCCACGTCCTTTTCTCATTATTGTTTGTTGGGTGTATAACAGGGCAGATAGTGATTTTGAGCAGGGTATTTTACTTTTTAGTTCACAGAAACTCCTGAGGAGCTTAAGGAGTCTGCCCCATTTACATCTGGCTCTAGTATACTGCAGATGGTAAGAGCATGGATATAAGGAGGTGATATAAAGGAATGGCAATTTTGTGAGGATCTTGGAAGGCTGGGAGTGAACTTTGTATATGAATTGTTATGGCCAGAGGGCAGAAATCTGGGGTGCTTTCCCAAATTTCTGCCTTATCTGTATCAGGTCTTAGCCCTCAAATAGGACATTTTCCTAGGGTTCTTTCATAACCAGTAGTATTTGATGATATGATATGCTTTGATTAGGCTTTGAAAATGTGACCTTAAATAAAAGCAACTAATGTTTAACGGTAGCATTCTTTTAGGGAATTCAGTACTTGGATAAGTTGGGAGCTGCTGCTGCTGCTAAGGCACTTCAGTTGTGTCTGACTCTGTGCAACCCCATAGACGGCAGCCCACCAGGCTCCCCCATCCCTGGGGTTCTTAAAGCAAGAACACTGGAGTGTGTTGCCATTTTCTTCTCCAATTCGGGAAAGTAAAAAGTGAAAGTGAAGTCGCTCAGTCGTGTCTGATGCTTAGCGACCCCATGGACTGCAGCCCACCAGGCTCCCCATCCATGGGACTTTCCAGGCAAGAGCACTGGAGTGGGATGCCATTGCAGGAAAACCCTATAAAAGTTTCCAATATATTTTAAATTGTTTTATAAAATTAAATAATCAGTCCTATATTTAGCATCCCATCCTTTACTAACAAGCTAAGATCAAATTGCTCTTCTAATTGTTACTTTAAAATGAATGAATATCAACATTTTGGTATTAAATAAGTTATTTATTAAGTATCTATTATAAATGATAGGCTATTATATTTGTGCTAGTTAATGCTAAATATTTCATAAACTTTTGAGTATTTTTGTTAATGTTTGACTCAGATTTTAAAAATCTTTAGCTTTAATCTTTTTCCAGGTTTGCCTAAAACAGACTCAGTTTATGACCATTGTCTGATTATTACTAATATTATTGTTATTACTCACTCTTATTACCCGTGCTTATTTTGATGATAAGTTATAGTTACTTTATCTCAAGTAGTGGTTATATCTAAGATAAAAATATGCATGCTGCTGCTGCTAAGTCACTTTAGTTGTGTCCAACTCTGTGGGACCCCATAGATGGCAGCCCACCAGCTCCCCCATTCCTGGTATTCTCCGGGCAAAAAAAGAATATTAGAAATGCTTAAATATTTTAAAGGCTATACTTTTGGGAGGAGACCAAGAAATAGGATCAAAATATCTTTAAGTGTATTTTAAATCTTAAAAAGGTTACATGAATTTTTAAAAGAACCACATAAACTTAGAATGAAAATGCACTTTCTCAAGTTGAACTAGTAAAATTATACACCATNTCGTGTACGTGGCCAGAGTCCTTCAGGGAAGACACAGTGGAAGACTTATCATGTGTACATATGGCAGCGGTCCATTATCGGTGAGAAAGTAGTAAAGAGTGAATTAGGAGCAAAGAGGCAATACATTGATACCTGGTACAGAGAAGACAGAGCGTTTCCAACTGAAAACCTGGACAGTTATGATGAAATGTGGCAAATTTTACGTCAAAGACATTTACTCTCTAAGGAGAATGAATGTCAAATAAAATAAATGTCTTTTTTGAGGAGTGGATATTTGATACTATGTTACAAAACATAAGAAGAAGATATTCAGTACTAATCAGTGGTATTATAAGGTTAGTTACATCAATAAATCTGTCCTAGGAATATTATCCTTCTTGCCAGGTGGACGTGTGACACATAATAAGATTGTACTAAATGCATTTTTTTTCTCATTGAGGTTAGAATACATAAATATTTCTGATGAATATAGTATTTAAAATTATCTGTTGTGTGTGAATAAAATTTTTAGTCATGAACATGTTTTTCAAATGTTGTGTTTAACTGTCAGTAATTTAATCTTACTTGATTTTTACATCTCAATTCAATACGTCTGTTAACAGCTCTCTGTTAACATCAGATGCAAAATATTTATTATTTCAAACATATAAAATTTGAAAAATATATTGTTTTGGTTGATACAGTTACCTTGTTAATGGCAACTTAAATATTGGTGAATCTAGAGAAAGTTAGAGTCTTCTTCACTGATAGAATATTTTTGAGAACATGGAATAAGAATGGGAAAAAAGCAGTAATTTCACACAGTCTATTTATGAATGTGGCACAAATGATAAGATAAATACCAATCAGTGAATGAGTGACTTTCTATCACAGTGATAGGAAATACCTAGTATAGTTATCTTTGTTTCCTTACTTGATTGCTTACATGCATACTAAGTCGCTTCAGTCCTGTCTGACTTTTTGCAACCCCATGGACTCTAGCCCTACAGGCTCCTCTGTTCATGAGAGGCAAGAACACTGGAGTGGGTTACACGCCCTCCTCCAGGGGATCTTCCCTACCTAGGGATCAAACAGGCATCTCCTGCGGCTCCTGCAGTGGAGGCAGATTCTTTATAGCTGAGGCAAAGGGGAAGCCCTTCCTTACTTGATTGCAACCAAGCCATTAGGTATTCTCAAAAAGATATAAGAATGCCAACATGAATTGATTTAATGCATTTTTTATTACTGAGAAAAAAATGAATTAGCTTTTTAAAAATGTGTTCAATTTTTAACTCAACTAGATCAAATATATTGCATTTAATAGAGATAATATAAATGTAAAGCTTTATATTTCATCAGAGTAGGCTGATAAACTCAACATTTTATTAGAAGACACATTTGAAAATCATTCTAGAATCAGTGAACATTTATTCCTAACAGAAAAAAAAAATACAGAATTAAATATATGTACAATACGAGTCAACCCAATGCAGTATTCCTGCTTGGAGTATCTCGTGGACAGAGGAGCCTGGCTGGCTACAGTCCCTAGGGTTGCAAAGAGTCAAAAATGGCTGAAGCAACTTAATGTGCATATAATATGAGTCTGCCCTTAATAACCGATCTTATGGAAAATGATAAGGAGGAGAAGGGGATGACAGAGGATGAGGTGGTTGGATGGATCACCAACTCGATGGACATGAGTTTCAGCAAGCTCCAGGAGTTGTTGATGGACAGGAAAGTCTGATATGCTGCAGTCCATGGAGCTGCAAAGAATAGGACACGACTGAGAGACTGAATTGAACTGAACTGATGGAAAAAGATAGGAAATTTTCTCTCTGCCAACTGTTAAGGATGACTCTAGATTTTACAGAAATACTTGGAGACTTCAGTTATCTGAATATACATATTTAAATTTGCAAGATGCAAGGAGAAATGTTTTCAGAAGAATTAGTATTTTAAAGTTGTACTACATGGCATGATCTTATGGATATTTCATGAGAAATTGATTAGGGCTGCATATTTTAGTTCTGTTAAATTATGAACATGCACAACCTTTGTCATACAGGTAAAAAGAGCTCTGAAATCTAGGTGTACCTGATTGATCTCATTTAGGCAAAACATACAGCTGGAGATTTAGTCGGAAATAAAGAAGTAACTGTAGAAATTCTTCCAAATCTGCTAAGTATGCTTGTTGATTATAGAATTCACAAAATATAGGTTTAGAAAGCAGGTACTCAATACATAAAATTTTTATAGCAAATATTGTTCAAAATAATTTGACCTTATTGGGAATTTGGATTATCCTCTCACCAAAAATCCATTTTTATGTGAGTTACTATCTAATGATGACTTTTTCTCTTTCCTATTTCTCCTCCTGTCATCTACTATGTAAAATGCAGACAATTCTTAAGTGAACTTACTAATTATTTTTGTTAGCTTTGAATCATAGTACAAATTACCGATCCATGTGAATCTAGGATCTCACTACCCAGCAACAAATATTTTACCTTTGTGACAAGATATATTCCATTTTCCTGCACAATTTTCTCTAGCAAAATACTGTGCTGAAGTTAATTTTCACTGTTTAAACAGTACCATGTCCATTACAGCACATTTTACGATAGCTAGGACACGGAAACTGAGATTCTCTGTTGGCTCAGATGATAAGAAACCTCCCTGAAATGCGGGAGACCCAGGTTCAATCCCTGCATTGGGTAGATATCCTGGAGAAGGGAGTGGAAACCCACTCCAATGTTCTTGTCTGAAGAATTCCATGGACAGAGAAGCCCGTGGACTACAGTACATGGAGTCACAAGAGCTGGACACAGCTGAGCAACTAACGCAAGCAGGACATGGAAGCAAATCTAGGTGGCCGNATGCTCTGTCCCTGGGACAGAGGAAATGGTGAAATGTCCTGCTAGGTTTCAGAATTGGTATGAACCAGTATCTGTTACTTGTTTTACACTTCTAGAGTGGAAGTTTCTACTGTGGGTGCCACGTCCTTTTCTCATTATTGTTTGTTGGGTGTATAACAGGGCAGATAGTGATTTTGAGCAGGGTATTTTACTTTTTAGTTCACAGAAACTCCTGAGGAGCTTAAGGAGTCTGCCCCATTTACATCTGGCTCTAGTATACTGCAGATGGTAAGAGCATGGATATAAGGAGGTGA
Source organism: Neotragus pygmaeus (assembly GCA_006410875.1). Lineage (NCBI taxonomy): Eukaryota > Metazoa > Chordata > Mammalia > Artiodactyla > Bovidae > Neotragus > Neotragus pygmaeus. The sequence continues at coordinate 829,490 of SJYV01017254.1, forward strand.
TATAAAGGAATGGCAATTTTGTGAGGATCTTGGAAGGCTGGGAGTGAACTTTGTATATGAATTGTTATGGCCAGAGGGCAGAAATCTGGGGTGCTTTCCCAAATTTCTGCCTTATCTGTATCAGGTCTTAGCCCTCAAATAGGACATTTTCCTAGGGTTCTTTCATAACCAGTAGTATTTGATGATATGATATGCTTTGATTAGGCTTTGAAAATGTGACCTTAAATAAAAGCAACTAATGTTTAACGGTAGCATTCTTTTAGGGAATTCAGTACTTGGATAAGTTGGGAGCTGCTGCTGCTGCTAAGGCACTTCAGTTGTGTCTGACTCTGTGCAACCCCATAGACGGCAGCCCACCAGGCTCCCCCATCCCTGGGGTTCTTAAAGCAAGAACACTGGAGTGTGTTGCCATTTCCTTCTCCAATTCGGGAAAGTAAAAAGTGAAAGTGAAGTCGCTCAGTCGTGTCTGATGCTTAGCGACCCCATGGACTGCAGCCCACCAGGCTCCCCATCCATGGGACTTTCCAGGCAAGAGCACTGGAGTGGGATGCCATTGCAGGAAAACCCTATAAAAGTTTCCAATATATTTTAAATTGTTTTATAAAATTAAATAATCAGTCCTATATTTAGCATCCCATCCTTTACTAACAAGCTAAGATCAAATTGCTCTTCTAATTGTTACTTTAAAATGAATGAATATCAACATTTTGGTATTAAATAAGTTATTTATTAAGTATCTATTATAAATGATAGGCTATTATATTTGTGCTAGTTAATGCTAAATATTTCATAAACTTTTGAGTATTTTTGTTAATGTTTGACTCAGATTTTAAAAATCTTTAGCTTTAATCTTTTTCCAGGTTTGCCTAAAACAGACTCAGTTTATGACCATTGTCTGATTATTACTAATATTATTGTTATTACTCACTCTTATTACCCGTGCTTATTTTGATGATAAGTTATAGTTACTTTATCTCAAGTAGTGGTTATATCTAAGATAAAAATATGCATGCTGCTGCTGCTAAGTCACTTTAGTTGTGTCCAACTCTGTGGGACCCCATAGATGGCAGCCCACCAGCTCCCCCATTCCTGGTATTCTCCGGGCAAAAAAAGAATATTAGAAATGCTTAAATATTTTAAAGGCTATACTTTTGGGAGGAGACCAAGAAATAGGATCAAAATATCTTTAAGTGTATTTTAAATCTTAAAAAGGTTACATGAATTTTTAAAAGAACCACATAAACTTAGAATGAAAATGCACTTTCTCAAGTTGAACTAGTAAAATTATACACCATAAATTTGACTTTTATAATTTTTGTCTATGGAATATTTTCCTATTACTTATAAGAAGACAAATGAGGTTTAAAACTACAAAGTAAATTAGAGGTTTTCTTGATCAGTAGTTACATAGATTAGATGGAATGTCTGTTTTATATTAATATTTAATAATAAGTTAATTAAATTTTGATTGAAAGCCTGCTTGTTTACATAGTATGTAAACTGATTTTGAAATAAAGTTTGTAGATTTAGATGATGTTTATATTATGTCATTTCCTCAGTTTACATATGTGACATAAATTTTGGTGTGTACATGACAGCACCTAAATAAGTTTGAATTAGGGGGAAAAATAGCTAAACAGTAGGATTAGTGATAAGGAAGTTTTTTAACATTAAATTTTGACCTTTTTTATTCTGTCAGTTTTATTCTTTTTTAATTAAAATAAAAGTAAGATAACATATGTACTGAAATTCAAAGAAACCTCTATGGTGATTGTTACCTCTTTTGGAACCCTGTTTTCCAATCCTACCCCCTACTCAGATCCATTCTCTGATTTTCTTTGCCTTGTGAGTCTTATCCCTATGAACTGTACTGCTCAGCCTCTTACCCTGCATATCATAGACTCATATCTAAAGTAAAGAATTCTTAAAAGTGAAAAATAAGAAAACAACCTCTTTTAGAATGGGAGATAATTTATACGCCTCACCAAAGAATATATTCAGATGGCAGATAACCATATCAAATATGCTCCATATCACAAGGATATGCAAATTAAAATGAGATATCACTACACATCTACTAGAATGGTGAAAACCTAGAATACTGACAACACCAAATACTGGTGACAGTGTGGAGCAACAGTAACTCTTACTCATTGTTGATGGGAATACCAAATGGCACAGCCACTATGGAAGAGATTCTGGCAGGTTTTTGTTTTTGTTTTGTTTTCTTGGATTTTTAAAACAGAACTAAACATAGTCTTGCTATACAAAGCAGTTCCACTCCTAGACATTTGATTAACTGATTTGCAAATTTATGTCACACACACACACACACACAAAAACTTCATGGGAATGTTTACAGTAGATTTATTCATAATTATTCTAAACTGGAAGCAACAAAGATATCCTTAAGTAGATTAATGAATGAACAAGTTGTAAAAAAAAAACAAACAGCCCAATAAAAATATGGGCAAAAGATCTCTAAATAGATATTTCTTCAAAGAGCATGTGGCGGTGATGGTTTAGTCGCTAAGTCATGTCTGACTCTTGCGATCTCATGGACTGTAGCCTGCCAGGCTCCTCTGTCCATGGGATTCTCCAAGCAAGAATACTGGAGTGGGTTGGCATTTCCTTCTCCAGACACAGATGGCCAAAAGGTACATGAAAAGATGCTCAACACTGCAGAGAACTGCAAATTAAAACCATGAGGTACTGTCTCATATTGGTCAGAATGGCCATCATCAAAAAGTCTACAAATGATAAATGCTGGAGAGGGTGTGAAGAAAAAGGAAACTTTCTACACTACATTACATTTAGGAATGTAAATTGGTATAGCCACTTTGAAGAAGAGCATGGAGGTTCCTTAAAAACAGAACTACCATATGATCTTGCAATCTCACTCCTGGACATAATTCAGAGAAATTATAATTTGAAAAGATACATATACCCCAATGTTCACTGCAGCACTATTTATAATAACCAAGACATGGAAGCAAACTAGACTTCCCTAGACTTCCACTGACAGATGAATGATAAAGAAGCTGTGGTATATATATATATAATGGAATATTACTCAGCCATAAAAATGAATGTGTTTGAGTCCATTTTAATCATGGTGTCGCAGAGTCGGACACGACTGAGCGACTGAAATGAACTGAACTGAACTGAACTGAATGAGGTGGATGAACCTAGAGTCTGTTGTCAGAATGAAGTCAGTCAGAAAAAGAAAGACAAATGCCGTATATTAATACATATGTAACAGTCATAAAAAAGAATAAAATAATGTCATTTGCAGCAATGTGGATGGACCTAAAGTTTACTATACTAAGTGAAGTAAGTCAGACAGAGAAAGACAAATATCTATGATATCACTTATATGTGGAATATAAAAAAAATCATACAAGTCAACTTATTTACAAAACAGAATGGACTCACACACATAGAAAACAAACTTATGGTTACTAAAGGGAACAGGAGATGGAAGAAAGGATAAGGTTGGGTTTAACGTATACACACTACTATATTTAAATAGATAATCAACAATTAACTACTGTATAGTACAGTGGGCTACAGTCAATATTTTGTAATAACCTAAAAAGGAAAAGAATCTGAATATATATATATACCTTTTTAAGAATCACTGTGCTGTACATTTGAAACTAACAAGATATTATAACTCAACTATAGTTCAGTTTAAAAACTAAAAAAAAAAAATAGTGATAATCCATACAATGGAATATTATTCCAAGGTAAAATAAATGAGCTATCAACCCAGGAAAAGACATGAAACATCCTTAAGTTTAGTGGGTATCAGGGGTTCAGGAGGAGGAAGGTGAAAATAGTTTTTAATTGAGGTTATAAAACTATCCTGTGTGATTCTGTAATGATGGAGACATAATTTTATACATACTATGCATTTGTCAAAAACCTATACAACTTTACAGTAGAAAAAGAGTAAACCTTAATGGATGCAAATATTTTAAAAGTTACGTAGAAAATTGGAGAATCTCAGAATGGAATGCATACAAAAGAATCAGATTATATTACAAGTACATGAAAAAAAGAAAAAAAAATACCTCAATAAAGAAGTTAGGGAGGAAACATGGTAACATAAGTGACTTTGGAAATGAATGGTGCCTATAATGCTCAAGGCAAAAGAAACTGCACCTAAACACTATACTTTATTTGATAAAGCTGTTGCCCAGATTTATGAGTTAACAATGGGGTATGAGTTAAAATCTGGAAACAGCTATACACATATACTTGAATTTGACAGTTAACTAAATGAACAGAAGAAGCAGAAGCCGTTTCTCACTATTACGGTGGAGATGAAAGATAAGTAAGGAATGGAAAAAGCTGGAATTTTCATATGGTAAAGGATTAGAACTGAAGACATAGTATGATCTCATGTTTAGCTTAGTATAGATGTTTATATATAGAACTATTCATAGATATGTATATGTACATAGGTTAGTATACATAATTATATTTTCTTACTCTGTTAATTGAGAGGTTTGGAAGCAGTAACACCCCAGTAGCAATAACCACATCTAGCATTCCCAGATGGCTCAGCAGGTTAAGAATCTGCCTGCAATGTAGTAGACACAGGAAATGTGGGTTCAATCCCTGGGTCAGGAATTTCCCCTAAAGGGGGAAATAGTAACCCTCTCTAGCATTCTTGCCTGGAAAATCCCATGGGCAGAGGAGCCTGGTGCACTACAACCCATAGGATCCCAAAGAGCTGGACATGACTGAGCAACTAAGCACACAAACACATCATTTTCCAATATGAGGAACACGGGCTTTGTTGAGTCTAGGTCTGGACCAGGAAATACATATGAGTCTGGGGCATCACGTAGTGCTAGAAGGTAGTAAAGAAGTATAATGAACTGAATGTTTGTGCCTCTTCTTAGTGTGATGGTATTTGGAGTTGGAGCTTTGGGAGGTAATTAGGTCATGAGAGTGGAGCCCTCTTGAAAGGTTTAATACACCTACAAGAAGAGACAAGAGAGATAGCTCACTCTCCTTCTTCCATGAGGATATAATGATAAGTTGGTGGTCTACAATTCAGAAGAAGATCCTAGAACCCAATCATGCTGCTACTCTGGTCTGGGACTTTCAGCCTCAAGAACTGTGAGAAATAAATTTGTTTTTTATAAGCCATGTAAGCTAGTGATCTCAGTTCCTTTCCATGGCAAAGCATTCAACATCACTGTTATCCAAGTCTATTCCCCCAACCACTGATGCCAAAGAAGCTGAAGTTTATTACTTCTGTGAAGACCTACAACACTTTCTAGAAATAATATGAAAAAAAAAGTTCTTTTCATCATAGGGGATTGCAATGTAAAATAGGAAATCAAGAGATACCTGGAGTAATAGGCACATTTGGCCATGGAGTCCAAAATAAAGCAGAGCAAAGGGTAATAGAGTTTTGCCAAAAGAACACATTGGTCATAGCAAACACCCTCTTCCAACAACACAAGAGACAACTCTACAAATGGACATCACCAAATAGTCAATAGTGAAACCAGATAGAATATATTATTTGCAACTGAAGAGGGAAAAGGTCTATACAGTCAGCAAAAACAAGAACTGGAGCTACTGTGTCTTAAATCATGTGTTCCTTATTGAAAAATTCAGGCTTAAATTGAAGTAGGGAAATACACTAGACCATTCAGGTATTGTTGTTATTCAGTTGCTAAGTCATATCTGGCTCTTTGTGACCCCATGAACTGCAGCACAGCAGGCTTCCCTGTCCTTCACTATCTCCAGGAGTTTGCTCAGTAACTCCTGAGTCAGTAATGCCATTCAACAGTTTCATCCTCTGTCATCCCCTTCTGCTCCTGCCATCAATCTTTCCCAGCATCAGGGTCTTTCCCAATGAGCCATATATTTGCATCAGGTGGCCAAAGTATTGGAGCTTCAGCATCAGTCCTTTCAGTGAATATTCAGGATTGATTTCCTTTAGAATTGACTGGTTTGATGTCCTTGTTGTCCAAGGGACTCTCAAGAGTCTTCTTCACTGCAATTTGAAAGCATCAATTCTTTGGCACTAAGTCTTCTTTATGGTCCAACTCTTACATCCATACATAACTACTGGAAAAACCANAATTGACTGGTTTGATGTCCTTGTTGTCCAAGGGACTCTCAAGAGTCTTCTTCACTGCAATTTGAAAGCATCAATTCTTTGGCACTAAGTCTTCTTTATGGTCCAACTCTTACATCCATACATAACTACTGGAAAAACCACAGCTGTGACTACATGGACCTTTGTCAACAAAGTCATATCTCTATTTTTTAACACACTGTGTAGGTTTGTTATTGGAGAAAGAAATGGCAACCCAGTCCAGTATTCTTGCCTGGACAATCCCAAGGACAGAGGAGCCTGGTGAGTTACAGTGGGGCTGCAAGAGTCGGACATGACCGAGTGATTAACATACACACACACAGTTCTGTCATAACTTTTCTTCCAAGGAGCAAGTATCTTTTAATTTTGTGGCTGCAGTCACTGTCCATAGTAATTTTGGAGCCCAAGAAAATAAAATCTCTCACTGTTTCCACTTTGCCCCCAACTATTTGCCATGATGTGATAGGACTGGATGCCATGATCTTAGTTTTATGAATGTTGTATTTTAAGCCAGCTTTTTCATGCTCCTTTTCAACCTCATCAAGAGAGTATGAGAAAAATCAAATCCCTTCCAATTATACAGTGGAGGTGACAAATAGATTCAAGGGATTAGATCTGGTAGACAGAGTGACTGAAGAACTATGAACAGAAGTTCATAACAGTGTACAGAAGGCAGGACCCAAAACTATACCAATGAAAAAGAAATTCAAGAAGGCAAAATGGTTGTCTGAGGAGGCCTTACAAATAGCTGAGAAAAAAAGAGAAGCGAAAGGCAAGGGAGAAAGTGAAAGATACACCCAACTGAATGCAAAGATAAGGAGAGACAAGAAAGCCTTCTTAAGTGAACAATGTAAAGAAATAGAAACAATAGAATGGGAAAGACTAGAGATCACTTCAAGAAAATTAGAGATATCAAGGGAACATTCAATGCAAAGATGGGCTCAATAAAGGACAGAGATAGCAAGGATGTAACAGAAGGAGAAGAGGTGAAGAAGAGGTGGCAAGAATACACAGAAGAAACCACAATGGTGTGGTCACTCATCTCAAGCTAGATATCCTGGAGTGTGAAGTCAAGTGGGCCTTAGGAAGCATTACTACGAACAAAGCTAGTGAGATGATGGAATTCCAACTGAGCTATTTTAAATCCTAAAAGAAAGATGATACTGTTAAAGTGCTGCACTCAATATGTCAGCAAATTTGGAAAACTCAGCAGTGGCCATATAACTGGCAAAGGTCAGTTTTCATTCCAATCCCGAAGAAGGGCAATGCCAAAGAATGTTCAGACTANAATCTATGATACTTTAGTATAATAGCCCAAACTAAGGCTGTAAGTGTTTAAAACAAAACAAGCAAAATAAAATCCCACATTGATGGGTATATTGAAGGGAACAGAGCCAACTGAAAGAATTGCAGATGGCTGAAACTGGAAAAATTTGAGTAACAAAATACATAAAGAAGGATTGGGCTGTTATGGAGCACAGTGTGTGCCTGTCACAGTGAGGCCAAACAATACCAAAACATAGGAGTTTGGAGGAATGAAATGTTTACTGTAGGGCCATGCTAGGAGATGCGCAGCTTATGCCTTAAAAATTTCTGAACTTCTAGAAAGTGGCAAAGCCATTTTATAGGAAAGGTGAGGGAGCTGTGTGGTTAGTTGTTGCAGACTTACTAATTATTGCTGGTTACCTGGCCTGGGAGTGTTCTTCTGACTCCCAATGTGGATCTTTCTTCTAGTGCCCAGGCCCAGCTGAGGAAGCAGATCTCAGCTGACGGCACCCTCAGGGCCAAGTCCCCAGACCCAGCTAAGCCATCATCACTGAGGGGGCAAGAAGCCCAGGACCCAGCTGGCCCTTGGGCTCCTCAGGCCACCCAAATGGGAGCCAGATCTCATGGACTACTACTTATGGAGACCGCCACTGCCATTAGGTTCTGGAGGTGGGGATGGGGGAGAGTTTTTCTGCTTCAAGGCCTTGGCCTGGTCAGTGGGCAGCTGTGGAGAGGGTTCTGGAGCTCTGTAGGACACAGCCCTCAGCCTGTCCCCAGCTCACTCACAGGCCCAAGACTTGAGGGTCCCAGGGAGAAAGCTGTGATCCACCAGATCCACTTATGACACTCTGCCTTGCGGGACTTTGTGAGCCTGGTTGTTGGCAGAATGGGTCTTCTAACCACCATGCTAATGGTTGTGGGCTAATAGTGGCGTGATAATGACCGTGCTCCCATTCCTGCCGCTATTACATGATTATAATACAAAGTATAAAACAAATGCCCGTGAATTTATGCTGATGTAAAAAAAAAAAAAGATTGAATAAATAAATAAATGGAAGGGTAGAGAACATCTCTCTTGTAGAACTACAAATAATTTCTGCAGTACACTGCCTTCATGGAAGGGGAGCATAAACCCCTACTCCTTAAGCATGGAATGTGTATACTGACTGTCTTCTAAGATAACAGTTTGGGGGAGGGAGAAGCAATAAAAAAATCTGACAAACACTATCTTAGCCAGGTGCGATCAAGGTCAACATCAACATTAATTTTAATACTAGTAATTAATTGCATGAGCTATTTACTTTAATTCCATGGTTTTCCTGCCTAAAAGCCATAATTTCAGCCTATCTGTGAGGGGGAAAAAGTGGCAAATTCCAACTAAGAAACATTCAACAAAATGCCTGACATGTATTCCTCAAAATGGTTAAGGTCATCCAAAAACAGAGAAAATCTGAAAAGCTATCACAGCCAAGAGCCTAAGGAGATATAACACCTAAATATCCTGACTGGATCCTGGAAGAAAAATAATATAAGGTAACAACTAAGAAGATTTGTAGAAGGTATGGAGTTTCATTACTTCATTAATTACATGGTTTAACACTGGTTCATCAGTTGTAACAAATGTACAATATCTGTCCAACTAATATCATATGTTAATACTGGGGAAACTGTTCAGGATATAAACTCTGTATCATCACCTCAATTTTTTCTGTAAAGTCTAAAACTGTTCTAAAAAATAAATGAAGTATCTTTCATAGAGGCTGGCATATAGTAGGTTGATAATGCAAGGTTAAAAATGATTAAGAAAGGAAAAGGATAAAGAAGATAAAGAAAATATCAATAATTCAAAACATTTGCTGTTGAAACACAGCAAATACTTATAAGCAGGTCATAAAAAGTCAAATTTCCATGAAAGAAACATGCCATTCAGATTTTTACACTAATGGTTTTTTAAACTTCTCTATTGTAGAATTTACTTTTATTCTACAATTTTGATCTTCAAAATTTTAACTTGAACTCTAAATGCACCTCTAATACAAACTAGATATGGCATTGCACATAGTTAATTACTAAAGTAACTCTCCATAGCTCAGAAAGTAATAATGCTTTTAAACAATAAAAGCCAAAAGACTGTGAAGCCATATTTATAACATGCCATTACAGCTCTGCCACATAGATGGTCATCCAGATAAGCAAAAAAGCAAACAAAATAATCTTTTAAAAACAGATATAGCTCAATATACAGAGATTTCAAACTGTCTTTCAGTTGCTCATTAACTTTGTGTTCTGCTTTATTAGGTTTCAAACTGTTAGGTTACTCCATTGTATTTAAATGTTATCTTCTGTCAAACACTTTTCATAATTAATTCAAAATCTCCTTGTAAAATTATTTATCCTGTAACTGAATTAATACACAATGTTTCAAATTAATTGTATACTGCAAGAACACATCTAGAGATACTGATCTGCCATCCTACGCTGTGTAGATAAGCAGATTTTTGCTATGACTGCTAGCATCCAGCTGGCAGAAAGAGAGCCCAGGGACTGTAGCAGGAGCAGAGTTGAGGATTTCCAGGTGATCCTGGTGGGCTTCCCACGTGGCGCTAGTGGTAAAGAACGCACCTGCCTAACTCAGGAGACATGAGACCTGAATCCTGAATCTCGAAGATGTTCTGGAGCAAGCAGGAGTAGTATATGACTGAAGCTGCTTAGCAGGCAACACGCTNGATCCTGGTGGGCTTCCCACGTGGCGCTAGTGGTAAAGAACGCACCTGCCTAACTCAGGAGACATGAGACCTGAATCCTGAATCTCGAAGATCTTCTGGAGCAAGCAGGAGTAGTATATGACTGAAGCTGCTTAGCAGGCAACACGCTAGTGGAACAAGGCGACCTGTGTAACTGGAACATGGGCTTGTTTTGGCTTCCCAGTACCTCCTAGGAGGGCAGCTACTTCAAGGCATGGGAGTGCCTCATCAGGCTTGTGTGGAAAGTGAGGAGCCAGGACCCACAGACAGCCTGCAGAAGTGAGGCCCCACAGGGGCGAGGAGTCCCCTAATGATAGAGGCCATGGAGCTTGGCCGGGCTTGGGCCTCTTTCAGGACTATGACTATGATGATGACCGGGAGGCCCAGGCCCACATCTCCAGCCACAAGGAGTCTTGACACTGCGTCCTGCTGAATAAACTTAAGAATGTTCCGAAACCAGATGGGCTCGTGGGGCACCGCCTGATGCCACCCCAAGACTACCTCACAGAAGGTTTGTGTTGCCCTTCTCCTTGGGTCCTTTCCTTTTAGCCCTCGCTTTTCTTTCCTTGTGTTTGCTCTGGGTTTTTCTCTGCTTGGTGGTGGAGAGCCCGCCGTCGGGGCATGGGATCAGCGGAGACCCGAGGGACCCCGGTTCTGTCTGTATCTCCTTTTGGCTGGAGCCACGGACTCCGGTTTCCCATCTCGTGAGTACAAGGATTCACTTGTGGTCACCTCTTCTGTCTGGTTTGTTTGAAATCTAAATAAATCGACCTTATGAGGAAAAAGTCACCTCCACCAGCGGGGCTTTGAAAGGAAGGATCTAGGAAGATATGACCTGTGTAATTCGGATCTTACTGGCCAGGGTAAAAGAAATTACACCTTGCTTACCCGTATTCTTATTTTATCTTGTTGATTAAAACACAGTGGACTACATCAGAGAATCGGCAGTGTTGTGATTAGATACAATGAATTTTTATTCTCAGTAATTTTTTGGCAGGTAGAAAAGGAAACACCTTTTGCCAGGTATTTTTCTCATTAAAACAAAGAGAGGCTGTCATTGTCTCCTCTAGAATTCAACTCTGACTATTCCTTTATATTTCCCCTTTACTGATTTTTTTTTGTTTTTTTTTTCTTCAGTTAATTTCCTTTCCTCAGTTTAAAGTTAGTGCTTCTAACCTTGATTATTTTATGGCAGAATACTTTCTGGTAATCTCCCAATGTTTGCAGCACTGATATGTTTCCGCTTTCAGGATTTTTCCATCTGTTGTCTTGTTTTACTTTGATTTCATTGTCCCTTCCCCTGCCAATAGCTCCTGTACTGTGAATTTCAGCTTGATTTTTTTTTTTTTTTTTTTTTTTTTTTTGTGGGGG
>SJYV01017254.1:847428-891708 GCA_006410875.1 Neotragus pygmaeus
TTTTTTTTCTTTTATTGATTACTACCAAAATTCCCAAGAGCTACAGTTCTGATTTAATACCCATTCACTACACTCATCTCCTTAGGAAACTAAGTTAAATATTTAGGTCTTGAGTTTATGGATGCTCTGGGAAATCTTAAATAAATTATCTGTGCTTCCCTATTAGAGTGATCTTTCATCACAAAAGATGAAATGTAAGTATGAAAATTTATCTGCTGCTTTGCAGCCTTCTCCAGAGCTTCCCCAGTTTAATTTGAAATTGGTCCCCTTACTCAGAGGACAGGGAGAGATCAAAGAAAGAAGCAGACTGCTTCAGATTGGTAGGTGGCAGGTTTAATAAGTAAGGGAACTTACTTACAAGGCTGATCTTGGGTGGCCACAAGATGAATAGATTTCCATATGCTCCCGCAAGAATCTTAAAAGTTATATAAGGCCTTAACTGGATTCAGTCACATATACCATCTAGATGGTCTTAACACTGCATTACTGCCTCATTGCTGTGTCCTTAGGTAGCTTCTAACTTGAGGAAGGAAAGCAGAGCATACTCTCCAGGGACAGGGGAAGGAGCGAGGGGATCTCTAGCTGTCCACATCTAGCTCACAGGTCAGCTGTTGGTTACATCCTTGGATGATCCACCCAACATCATAAAAGCAGGAAATTAGCACAGAAGCTCAATAAGAGAAACATGAACCTTCAGAGAAGGCAATGGCACCCCACTCCAGTACTCTTGTCTGGAAAATCCCATGGACGGAGGAGCCTGGTGGGCTGCAGTCCATGGGGTTGCTAAACAGTCAGACACGACTGACCGACTTCCCTTTCACTTTTCACTTTCATGCATTGGAGAAGGAAATGGCAACCCACTCCAGTGTTCTTGCCTGGAGAATCCCAGGGACGGGGGAGCTTGGTGGGCTGCCGTCTATGGGGTCACACAGAGTCGGACACGACTGAAGTGACTTAACTTCAAAGAAGTTAATACACGGAAAGAAGACAATGATTTCCAATGTATACGTCCTGGGAGCTTAAGTAAGTTCATTTTCAATATTAAGAAGTGTGGTAACCCAAAGCTGAGGCAGTCGATATTTGATTTTGATGTCTGATTTTCTCTTTGTACTGTAGACTTCTTGGGAACAAGATCCTTCCATTTTTCACTGCTTCAGTACTCAGAGGTTGTATTCTATAGATAGTTATTGCATAAATGAAATAGCACTGGAGAAGATCTCAAGAATTAGTTATGACAGAAACTAGTTGTTAGACATGTTATTTAGTCTGCCTTTGCTAGGCCTTAGTACCTTCATCTGTTAAAATGAATGTACTGAACTTCATAATTAAGTTCTTTCCAACTATTAAATATTCTGTAATTTTATCTGCTTATGTATGAGTGGAGACATGCACATACTTTCATCTAATGGAAATGAAGATATACTACTTAAAAATTTCCTTTGCAAATATATTTTGGTTAATATAGCTGCCGTCAGTTTGGCTTATGAAATAGTATTTCAATGATCTTTTAGCATGATAGATTAATTTTTATGTTCCTAAAGCCATTTCCTCTGAATGCTGCTGAATTCACACTTCACTAATGGCAAGGATCTGATTAGAACTAATTTCATAGTGATTCTTTGACATTTTCGAATATAGAAATGTGTGTGCTTTTCTGAATAAAAGTCAGAGCACATCATAAATTCTAAAAGTACTATTAAATTTTAGTCTAATATTGGATAATAGTTTTGAAAGGCTAAAATCTTACAAAATAAGTGTCCCTTAAGTTTCCCATCCTCCATTTCTTTTATTTTCAGCTTCCATTGTCATTATACCAGGCTCCACTGGAACTCTTTCTCCAGGTTTTGGTCTGTCTTGTCAGCCACCTTATCAGTTCCTCAGTTTGGTAAAACTTAAAAGTAGAGGAGCTGATAATATCTAATTGAGGTCATAGACCAACAAGTCAGCCCTCTGAAGAGAGTCAAGGCAGAAACTTAAACCTGTCAACAGTCAGCATAGGGAAAGGGTAGAGACTTCCTGTGACTTTCAAGTGACAGGCATTAGCATTTTGTCCTCAAGCACCAAAGTAATGGATTTGAAAGGTAACAAGGAAGTTTGGGGGCACAACACAGGCTCTTGACATTTTTGACTAGACCATTAGGCTCCATCATTAGGAAGCAGTACTCAATCTCAGATCTGCTTAAATGATAGAGCTGATGTTGCCAGAAGACTTTTACCCTTGGCTGGACTTAATTCAGAAATTAAACAATATTCTTTTTCTACAATGGGACTCATTAGTGGAAGAAGCCAGAAAAAGTAAAGTCAGGAGGAGGAAGAAAGGGGCTAATGCCTTCATTTTTAGACAAAGGAACCAGTTAGGGAGATCCAAGAAGGAACAGTAGGAATAAGAGAAAACCCATATGAGAATACATCACTGGAGCTTAGGAATTAAGTGGTAAAATAAAGAGTATACTTAATTATACAGTGAGTTTTTCATCTTAGAGGTTAGACTCTTAACATGAGTTGAAAATGACAAAATCAAAACTATTTTTAAAAGCAATGATAAAGGTGCTATAGTAGATATTGACACCCTGTTTTTCTATAAAAATTTAATACAAGTTTTTCTATAAAAATTTAACACAAGTTTTTTCCCTCCCAATTTGTAATAGATCTTTCCTTTCTCCTTCTTTCCTTTCCAGTGCCCTAATGAGACATAGGTGAATTTCATGTAGCGACCATATTGAATGTAAAAGCATTATCAATAATGGACTCCCTCTCAGTAAACAATTAGCTCACACTATGAGATACCTATTGAGATGATAGCAGGTTCAAGTATTCCATCCCAGGCCTGTTTTGGACCAGAGAGTCACTGACTGGAATAGCTCATAAATCACTTGCTTATGTTATTATTTTACTTCCTTTCATCAGGTGTGTACTGCTGAAATTTTAGAATTCAGTGTTTTGTGATGTGATTCTTCCATGCTGCAGAAAGATCAGGAAGAATAGGGGCTGACGAAAGGCCATTTTAGGAACCTCTGAGTAAAATGTATAGATGATATTGAGGAATGGGAGTCAATTAAGAGACAGTGAAATGGAAGTTTCTGAATTTCTTAGAAAAAGAGGCAACTATTGACAAATATTGTCAGGAGCAAGCTTTCTAAAACTTCCGTATGTGTAAAAAGTAGCTGGAGAGTTTTTGTAAAAATACAGTTTCAGGACCTCTGTTCAGAAATTCTGATTCAATAATACCAAGGTAGAGACAAGAAAAGAGAATTATAAGCAAAAGGTGTTTTGGATGCTAGTGTCTTCAGATCATGTGTTGAAGTACTCAGGTTCTAGAGGTGGAGAGGAGAAGGAAAACCAAAGATTGGGATTAGCTTTGACAAGGAAGGGCTTCCCAGGAGGCTCTAGTGGTAAAGAACCTGCCTGCCAATGGAGAGACACTGATTTATTCCCTGGGTCAGGAAGACAAAGAAAGAGGTATATTTTTTCCTGAGAGTTAAGAGAAAATAAATATTTGAGTATCAAGAAAGAACTGAATTGAGGTGGAATAAAGATAGTAATTTAGTTTCAAGGCTTTAAGGTGATGTTTCAGGAGGCAAGTAAGGGGAGAGGAGAGAGGCCAGAAGAAGCTTGAAAAGCATGGAAAAGGTTTCAAATAGCTCTTACAGCTGAGTGACTGTGATGAGGCTCTGAAGCTGTTTGGGATGACACGATTACTTTGTTAAATGATGAGCTTAGGCATCAAGAATTTTGAAGCTCTTTCCAGCTAAAAACAATTCTGTGATTCTTCTGCAGAAGTAATCTCAGACTTTTGTCTGTGCATCATCTCTGAGGAATATGATGTACCCATATCTATTACAGTTATTACAGCAGGTGTTTTCCAAGGTGGGGGTCAGATCCTTCAAGGTAGTACATGTTCATCTTAAGGAAAAATGGTTTTGATTACAGTCTTTCTCCTCCTCAACTTCCCTCTTGACCTTAAGAATTATTTTCATGGGGAATGAGCAATTGTTAAAGACAAAATTGCTAAACAGCAGTGATTATCAGTTTAAATTTAGGCACTATACACTTTGGAAAACTAGGTCTTCAAGATTCTATGACTTTGTCCTATTTCAGGAAGAAAATCAATTAGTAATTTGAAAGCCAAAGTCAAAGATTTACCTCTAAATGATGTCTTTTTATTTTCTCCTTCTACTGTTTCTTTTTCATTATAGGCATTTTTTTTCCTCTCAAGTTAATCTTTAACTAGACTAGTTAGTCTTATCGACATTACCTGTGGATATTGGGAAATTGGTTCTACAGCATACATGATATCCTTCTTGCATACAGATGAAGAGATTCAGGCAAGCTTTTGGAGGACAGTAAGGATTTAGAGGGGTTTCCCAGGTGGCATTAGTGGTAAAGAACCTGCTCACCAATGCAAAAGATATAAGAAATGCGTGTTTGATCCCTGGGTCAGGAAGATCCCCTGGAGAAGGGCATGGCAACTCACTCCAGTATTCTTTCCTGCAGAATCTCATGGACAGAGAAACCTGGCTGGCTCCAGTCCATGAGGTCATAAAGAGTCGGACACGACTGAAGCTACTTAATATGCATGCACACTTGCAAGGCTATAGAGATTGGAATCCATTCTGCTTTTAGCTTAGCTATGGTAGGTGTTCCCTAATAGATCTGAAGCCAAAAAGTAAACTAAAATGTACAACTACAAAGCTAGCATTTATTGAATATTTATTGTCAGTCAGGGTACTGCTGTTAGAAGTGTACCCAGAAAGGTGCTTAATTTTATATGTCACATTGATTGGGTCATGGTACTCAATTTCTGAACAAATATCTCTCTAGATGTTGCTGTGAAGGCATTTAAAAAGATATGGTTAACATTAAAATTAGAAGACTTTGAGTAAAGCAGATCATTCATCATAATGTGACTTTGCCTTATCCAAACAGTTGAAAGCTTTAAGAGAAAAGACTGAGGTCCTCTGAAGAGATAGAAATTCTGTTTCTAGACTATCTTTGAACTCAAGATTGCAAAGCCTGTTATTGCCAGAATTTCTAGCCTGACCTGTGAGTCTCAGACTTGCTAGCACCCATAATCACATGAGCCAATTGCTTAAAATCTCTCATTCATTCTCTGTATATGTGTATTCTGTTTCTTTTTGGAACTCTGGAGAACCCTGATACAGAAGGAAATTGGTGAAACTTAGGTTTTTCCTAATGGTTCAGTGTCTTCACCTATTTAGAATGAAGAATATACTTAAGATTCAGTGAAAGCTAGACTCTCCACCCTGGAAAAGTGTATACATGCATATACATATGAAATTTTGCATACTTATATACTCAGGGATTAAGAAAACTTGTCTGGGTCTAGATGTCAGACTGATTTGTTTCTTAGTGAACTACAATGGACCTTCTAGGCTTACTCAGATTGCAGGAAGGAATCAACGGCCAAAAATATGGTCGACAGACAAGAGAGATGATTTATGTTCTGAATTTTCTGAAAAAACCTGAAAGATCAAAAAATGCTTCTGTTGATGTGCTTTTGAGGGACACTAAAACTGCAGAGTGTACACATGCCCTGAGGTGGTTTGCTTTGCCAGTATAGGGTCTGAAGCCAGAAAGTTAATGGGTAGAGAGGATTCCTGTATGGCACAATGTTGAACTGGCACAATGATTTTATCAAATATACTCAGAAACCGAACGACTCAAGACAAAACAGAAAATAAGTAGAAAGCAGAGGATTCCAGACAGCCACTGATTTTTAATCACAAACTATCAGTGGAGGATTGTTAAAATTCCTATCAGAATCTAGAATACATTTGTTACTTATTATTATGTGAAAAAATTCTTCTTTTCTAGATGGTTTCATGGATATTTTATAGTGAATTTCAGAGAGTTGAGGTTCAAAGTGCTACTTTCTCAAGTAATGATCTGTGACCCATAAATATGAGCAAAATGTAGCTGCTAGGGATTAGTACAAAAAGGGCTCAAATTCCACAAAAGTTAGTAAAAATTAAATATGATATAACTTTAAAATAAAGCAGCACAAAATATCAAGGTTATTGTACGCTGAATTTAAAACATCAGAGATGATCAGTTCACTTGCTTTGCCCGGTTAACTCATTTTTTACATATATCAGAAAAAGCTTGTTCTGTCATCTCTGTGCATATGTTTTAAACTTTTCATTGAATCATTATAATATAATTTAATGCTGCAATAGTACCAAAAAGACTCATAAACCTGCATGCCAAGAATTGTAAACTGCAAGGGAGAATACTATTGATATTAGAGGATGTTTGCATGTTTTTGCACTCAGTTAAATGCCAGGCAAGGCTCATTTGTATCTACTGGTGGCTCAGAGGGTAAAGTGTCTGCCTACAATGTGGGAGACCCGGGTTCAATCCCTGGGTCGGGAAGATGCTCTGGAGAAGGAAATGGCAACCCACTCCAGTATTCTTGCCTGGAAAATCCCATAGACGGAGGAGTGTGGTAGGCATGGGCTCGCAAAGAGTTGGACATGACTGAGCAACTTCACTTCACTTCAGTGCAGACTTGCAACTGGTGTAGACTGGAATCATACGGTGATATTTTGTTATACAGTGGCAAATAATGACATAACGAATTATATGTATAACATGGTATGATGATTAATTTTATGATTAACTTGGCTGGACCACAGATGGCCTGGATATTTTGTTAGATATTATCTTGGGTGTTTCTATGGGGTGTTTTTGGATGAGATTACATTTAAATGGGCAGACTGTGTAAAGCAGAGCACCCTCTATAATGTGAATGGATCTCATTCAATCAGTTGAAGGCCTGACTCAAACTGAAACACTGGCTTTTCTAACCTCACCAGCCTAACCACCTGGCTAAAGCTACCAACACTGTTAGCTCTCCTGGGTCTCAAGCTTGCCAACCCACCCTGCAAATATTTGGACTCGTCAGCCTTCATAATCATAGGAACCAGTTCCTTATAATCCCTATCTCTATCTCTAAATCATTCTACTGATCCCAATTTTCTGAAGAACTCTAATACAAATAGTGTTAAAATAATTTTAGCACTTTTAAATTTTGGATTCTTCTGTAACTGCTTATAGTAGTGTTATTATTTAAAGCTTTCAATCTTGCATAACTTTTACATTTTAATTATTATTTTTCAAATGTATTAAAATTATTCTTAAAACTAAAATTATTAGTAAAAATCGAAAAATTTGGAAAGAATCTAGTGATGAGATTGATCTGGTTTAAGATGAAATGACATATTAAGATGATTCAACTGATGTCATCCACATTAACAACAACATAGAAAAATAAAACATTATGCCAGAAATTCTTCTACAAAATCGCTGGAAATTTCAAGATGTAGAAATTTCTGTCATAGAAAATATGACAAGAAAGTTAAAGAGGAGTTATTTTTGTTTGTGATCATTTTTGTGGCAATTAAAATTACCCAAATCCTCAGTATGTTTATGCAGTGAAATTCTGAAAAGAGTTCCACAATCTCTGCCAAGTTACAACATCATTTGAAACAAAACAAAGTGAGCATAAAAATAAGGCTTTCAAATTCTTTTGGAATAAATGAAACAGCTTAATGCTATCAAAAATGTATGCAAACACAATTTGAATCTGATGCTGAAAATACACTTATTAAATGACATCCTATTATATTGCAACAGTTAGATTAGTAAGGAGCTAGGGAAATATAATTAGTACATTGTCTGAAAATAAAGCTGAGAGAATACAAGAATGTGCATATAAGTTACTTGACTGATTATGGACTGACATACATGAAATCTCTAAAGTTCAACTGGACAAGGGAAAAACTGTTTTAGAACTCCTCATTTGCTTATTTTTTTGCTATGTGTGAATAAAAGGACATTTATTACTTTGTAAATGTAATAATATTACTTGACAGAAATTATTTTGAAAATTTGAGGGAACATTTAACAGAAATTAGCAAGTTATCTGAACTTAAAAAATGACAGCTGAGTATTTCATTGTAGAGATTTAAATTTAAGAGCTAATTTATCCACATTCTTTAAAAATTAACACAGCTTTAATTATTTGTCATAATTTAATTCATTTGTGAATATCATCTTACTCAATATCCTACCAGATAGATTACTATTTCTGTTTTACATCTCAAGGAAAATATTTAAGGAGGTCAAGGTGAAAATAGTAATTAAATAAGGGAGGGGGCAAAACTCTAGTCCCAGGTCCTTCAGATTTTAAATATTCTGTTCTTAAGTACTAGTGTATTAGATCTTGTAATAATTCAACTTTGAAATAATTTCCTATGAATCCTCTTTCATGTTTGTGGATTAAGTATGATCAAGTGTGTTATGAGATTGCAAGGCAGGCCATTGAAAACTGGTATGGTTGAACACTAATTTTGTTTGAATCAGAATTTTCTTACAAGTTAACCAAAACAAAATTTAGAAATTCATTAAATATTGAGATTGAAGCTACTGTGAAGCATCCATAATTGTAATTTTAAAATTTCCAGAAAACTATCATTGTTCTTATTTAATTGCTTTATATTACTTAAATTTAAACTAACAAAGAGTTGTTATACTGAAGTTAACATTTTCATTTCTTATTCTTTTCTTTAATGAAATTCAGTTAATATTTATTTGAAAAATCACAGATTGTATATAATTCAGACATTTATAGTTTTGTCAAATTCTGTATTGTCTTATTCTCATGACAAAAACTGATATATAACCAAAAACCATCTCAAGTCCAGGTCTTCAGACTGAATCCTAGATTCTTACCAGTGAGCCATGTTGTTTACAGACATCATCTCAATAAATAAAAAAACTTAAATAATCTAATTTTAAAAAAGAAATCAAACTAAAGAGAATATGTAGTATTTTCAAGAAAAGTGAACTTCCAGTCCATCAGTAAGAGTATATGAATAATTCATTAGTCAGTAATTTACTAAGTTATCAAAAATAAAGACTTTTCTTATTGGTTTTTATTTAACTTCCTTTGGATGTCCTCACTGATTCAATGGACCTGAGTTTGAGCAAGCTCTGGGAGATGGTGAAGGACAGGGAAGCCTGGCATTCTGCAATCCATGGGGTTGCAAAGAGTCGGACATGATTGAGCAACTGAACAACAATATACATATACACATACACATATATATGTACACACATACACATATATACATACTGCATTTTGCTGAAATCATATAGCTAGATAAAACTGTAAAAATTGTTTTGATATTAGTCTAATTTTTATGAAATTATTTTTACCTATCATGATGCATGTATCATTTTTTTCTGTAGGACTATGCTTAAAAAATAGTATCATTTGTGTAATTTATTTTTTCACAACAATAGTATTTGGGATTTTATGCTTTTGAAGGAAATTAATTTCTTGTCTTTCAATCACACAGAACATAAAACACTTTATAAACTTTTTAAGAATTTTTAAGCAATAGCAGGGTTATCATAATAGAGCAAGTCTCAGCTAGTAGTAGGTATCAAATTCAGACAACAAAATAAATGCAATTACTTTTTTTTTATTTTCCTAATGCTACATGGCCAATTTCACATTCATCTATGTCAGAATTAACTGTGACCAAAATATTCAGAGCATCAATTTGCAATGGCTTTTAAATGTTGGCCTACATGTTGTGGGATTAATATTTTTCATGCATAGCAAATCAGAACAAACATTTTCTTCAATCACGTCAGACCTTGACACTGTCATATTCATATGCTCTTCATAACCAAGACTAAGAAATTCACAGTTTGTGGAAAAAAAAATTTGATAGAGGACTGAAGCAGACAGGCAGTAGCTTTAGATATTTTAGAGATTCCAAATTTATGATCTATCTGAAAAACGTGTCTCGAAGTATAAAAATTAGTAGATCCGAAATTACATTTTTTAGTGATATAATGGTAGTATGCATGTCCTTTGAAATAATAAAATGAATAAAGGTTCCTCTTTCCTTTATCTTAACAGTCAACAGTTCAGGTATTTGGTAATATTTACTATAGCTTCAGAGAAGGAAATGGCAACCCACTCCAGTACTCTTGCCTGGAAACTCCCATGGACAGAGGAGCCTGGTAGGCTGCAGTCCATGGGGTCGCTAAGAGTCAGACACCACTGAGTGACTTCACTTTCACGCACTGGAGAAGGAAATGGCAACCCACTCCAGTGTTCTTGCGTGGAGAATCCCAGGGACAGGGGAGCCTGGTGGGCTGCTATCTCTGGGGTTGCACAGAGTCGGATAGGACTGAAGCAACTTAGCAGCCCTATAGCTTAGTTAGTCACCCAGAGCCAGACATTCTGGAGTATGAAGTCAAGTGGACCTTAAGCACTGCTGTTAATAAAGCTAGTGGATGGGATGAAATTCCAGACAAATTATATGGATCTCTAAAGCAGAATGCCATCAAGGTTTTGCATTCATTAGGTCAGCAAATCTGGAAGACCCTTCAGTGGGCACAGGACTGGAAAAGGTCAATCCTCATCCTCATTCCCAAGAAGGGTAATACCAAAGAACATGCTAACCATCAGACATCTGCACTCATCTCCCATGCTAGTAAGGTCATGCTTAAAATCTTGCATGCTAGGCTCCAGCATTATGTGAACCAAGCACTTCCAGACGTCCAAGCTGGGTTTAGAAAAGGAAGAGGAACCAGAGATAAAATTGCCAGCATTTGCTGGATTATAGAGAAAACAAGGGGATTTCAGAAAAACATCTATCTCTGTTTCATGACTATGCTAAAGCATTTGGCTGTGTGAAACATGACAAACTGTGGAAAGTTCTTAGAGACATGGTAATACCAGAGCATCTTTCCTGTCTCCTGAGAAACCTGTATGCGGGTCAAGAAGCAATAGTTAGAACTCTGTATGGAACAACTGATTGGTTCAAGACCGAGAAAGGAGTACGCTGGGGCTGTCTGCTGTCACCATGTTTGTTTAACATATAGGCTGAGCACATCATGAGAAATGCTAGGCTGGATGAGTTAAAAGCTGGAATCAAGATAGGCAGGAGAAACATCAACAACCTTGGATATGAGGATGATATCACTCTAATGGCAGAAAGCGAAGAGGAACTAAAAGAGCCTCTTCACAAGGGTGAGGGAGGACAGTGAAAGAACCTATTTAAGACTAAATATTAAAAACAAAACAAAACAAAAATTGAGATCATGGCATCCGACCCCATTACTACATGGCAAATAGAAGGGGAAAAGAGGAAGTTGTGACAGATTTCCTCTTTTTGGGCTCCAAAATCATTGTGTATGGTGACTGCAGTCATGAAATCAGGATATGATTGCTTCTTGAAAGCGATGACAAACCAAACAGTGTGTTGAAAAGTGGAGACATAATTCTGCCAACAAAGATCCATATAGTCAAAGCTATGGTCTTCCCAGTGTTCACATATGGTTGTGAGAGCTGGACTGTAAAGAAGGCAGAATGCTAAAAAATTAATGCCTTCGAACTGTGGTGCTGGAGAAGATTCTGGAAAGTCCCTTAGACAGCAAGGAGATCAAACCAGTCAATCTTAAGGGAGATCAACCCTGAATATTCACTGGAAGAACTGATGCTGAAGCTGAAACTCCAGTATTTTGGTCATCTGTTGTGCACAGATGATTCATTGAAAAAGTTCCTGGTGCTGGGAAAGACCCAGGGCAGAAGGAGAAGAGGGCATCAGAGGATGAGATAGATAGACGGCATCACCGATGCAATGAACTGAACTTGGACAAACTCTGTGAGATGGTAAGGGACAGGGTGACATGCAGTGCTGCAGTCTGTGGGGTCACAGAGATTCGAACATGTCTGGGTGACTGAACAACAGCTATAGCTTCAGTTCAGTTGCTCAGTCGTGTCCGACTCTTTGCGACCCCCTGGACTGCAGCAGGCCAGGCCTCCCTGCCCATTAACCAACTCCTGAAGTTTACTCAAACTCTTGTCCACTGAGTCTGTGATGCCATCCAACCATCTCATCCTCTGTCTTCCCCTTCTCCCACCTTCAATCTTTCCCAGCATCAGGGTCTTTTCAATTAGTCAGTTCTTCGCATTAGATGGCCAAAATATTGGAGCTTCAGCTTCAGCATCAGTCCTTCCAATGAATATTCAGGACTGATTTCCTTTAGGATGGACTGGTTGGATCTCCTTGCTGTCCAAGGGACTCTCAAGCTTAAGCATTTATTAATAATGAAAATTCAGTAAAGGCACTTGCTTTGAGCAAGAAAAGAGGTATGGAAAGAGGGTATCTCGGGCCAGATAGGTTTATTAGCTAGATGACTTCTTGAGAAGCTTGTTAAACCTTTCAGTAGCCACTTTTTCATCNTTAAGCATTTATTAATAATGAAAATTCAGTAAAGGCACTTGCTTTGAGCAAGAAAAGAGGTATGGAAAGAGGGTATCTCGGGCCAGATAGGTTTATTAGCTAGATGACTTCTTGAGAAGCTTGTTAAACCTTTCAGTAGCCACTTTTTCATCTGAAATATGAGGATTTTAAGAGCTACTTCACATATTTTTGTGGGGGTTACATTTTAAATCAATGTAAAATTATGTGGTACAGTCTGCCTGACAATAAGGTACTCAGTAAACATTTCCTCTCTGCCCTAATTTTATCAATGTTTTCTCTCAAAAATGACATAGAACTTCGTTGTCCAAAATGGCAACCACGAGCCAGGTGATTCTGTTAAGCAGTTGAAATGTGGCTACTCTGAATTGAGATGTGATATAAGTGTAAAATAGATAGTACACCAGATTTTTAAGACTATTATGAAAAAAGTATAAGATATCAATATCATATTTAATAATTATTTATACTGATTACATGTTGAAAGTACTATTTTAGATATTTCAGGGTACATAAGTATTAAATTCATCTGCTTTTAAATTTTTTACGTTAAAAATTTTAAACTACATGTACTTGTCTCTCACATTATATCTCTAATGAATAGTGTTCATCTAGAAATGAGAAGATTTAAGAAAGCCAAAATTCTTTTAATATTCTTAATCCATAAAAGTTTTTACTGCGTTTTCATACTTTAGAGTCCTTGTAGAGAGGAATCATATTTGATTACATTCTTGTAAAAAACAAATTTTAACAGATAGTAAACATTTTTGATTAGCCTCTTTAGAGTTACAATGTGGAAAGAAATAATTTTCTTATTTGTCTATTATAACTTAAAAAATTGGAGCAAAGTAGAAGAAATTATATTGTAATCCCTGTTTTCTCTGCCTTGCACATAATAACTGCATCAGGCAGCCTGTAAGTATATTCCGTACAGTGGGTGGAACCAGTGTCTCCCTGAGCTACCTAAGGTTTATTAAGGTCTTGGGCAGCCAAATTCCTTAACCTAGGGAAGGTCATAGACAATTTCTCAGAAGATAGAGTGACAAGAGGAACTCCTAATATTAGCTGTTCTGACCAACTTCTCCACACTTTAATAAAGCACACGATATAAAAAGGCAAGTCTGCTCATGTCTTTTTCCTTAAAATCTTCAATGACACCATGTAGGTTTTAAGAGAAAGTTAGAAGCCTACTTGACCAGAAGTTTCCGTTGCTGCATACAAAGCTGTTTTCTCTTCTTGTCCCTATAAATGTGTAGAGCACTATAGGCTTAAGAGTTCTCTGCTGCTTTTCTGCCATAGGGCATGCAATCTAGCCATACCTGACCTAAGCGCATTTCTCCTGGGGTAACAGAACTTGGGAAAAATGTTTTCTTTACTATTCCTCTGCTTGCAAGTTAGTTCAGAAATTCTCTCTCTCTTTTTTTTTTTCCCGCACCTATCCCTGTAGAATTAATATTACAGTAGAGAGCGAGATAATAAAAATTTTAAATATTAGTATCAACTGCTAAGGAAAAGCAAATATTGAAAGGGATGTATGCATTGTGGTGTCTGGATCTAAATGGGATGGCCATGGAAGACCTCATGGCGAGATTGATGTGTGAGAAAGCATATGAGACAAGTGCAAATACTTGTGGCCTCATTCTGTGTCCTTGAGATTAGGAACATCTCTTGCCAGAGTTTTGGCCCTTTCTTCTTGACTCAGTATGAGTAAATATGGGAAAATGCTGAAAGTACGAATGAATATGGTAAAATGCAGAGCAGGGCAGAAGAGTTATAGATGAGGCCTGTCAGGAGGTTCAGGAAAATGCAGATGACCCCCCTGAGACTAAAAGAATGTCTTTCATTTTCCATGTATTTTATCTTCAAGCATGATATGATCTCTGGTTCTGAATTTTTCAATAGATGGCCAGATGAGTTTAATAGGTAATGCTGCTGCTGCTACTAAGTCACTTCAGTCGTGTCCGACTCTGTGCGACCCCATAGACAGAAGCCCACCAGGCTCCCCCATCCCTGGGATTCTCTAGGCAAGAACACTGGAGTGGGTTGCCATTTCCTTCTCTAATGTATGAAAGTGAAAAGTGAAAGGGCAGTCGTCGCTCAGTCGTGNCCAGGTGACCGCCGCTCGGCCCCACGTCCAGTCCGCAGACCCCGGCTCGGCCTCCCCGCACCCCCCGGGCCTGCGGCCCCAGCCGAGAACCGCGGGCCAGGTTTCTTGGCCGATCCCTGACTCCCGTTTCCCCCGACTGTCCCGAGGTTGCGGGGCCGCCGCCCGCCGGCCAGTCGCCTCCGAGCCCGGCAGCGTGGGCCCCTTCGTGACACCGCGCCGGTGGCTCGTTTCTCGGCGTGGGGAGTGACGGCCTCGGGGGGCGGCGCGGCCTCGCAGTACAGGACCCGCGTCTTCTTGAACCTTGGGGAGCCCGTTTGCCTTGGGGAGCTCGTCCCGGCCGCGCCCTGGGGTCACAGGGCCCGCGGTGGCTGCCCTTTGCTCTCCGCGTCATATTTCATGGAAATCGCAGCAAGCCCTGGCACGCTGTCTCCAGTCGTGGCTGTCTTCTGCTCAGTGACCCTTGTTCTTTTCCCTGGGACTTTTTAAATTATTTTNCACTCTCCTCTTTCACTTTAATCAAGAGGCTCTTTAGTTCTTCTTCACTTTCTGTCATGTGCATATCTGAGGTTATTGATATTTCTTCCAGTAATTTTGATTCCAGCTTGTCCTTCATTCAGCCCAGCATTTCTCATGATGTATTCTGCATATGAGTTAAATAAGCAGAGTAACAGTATACAGCCTTGACATACTCTTTTCCCAATTTGGAACCAGTTTCTTGTTCCATGTCCAGTTCTAACTGTTGCTTCCTGACCTGCATACAGATTTCTCAGGAGGCAGGTCAGGTGGTCTGGCATTCCCGTGTCTTTAAGAATTTTCCACAATTTGTTGTAATCCACACAGTCAAAGGCTTTAGCATAATCAATAAGCAGAAGTTAATGTTTTTCTGGAACTCTTGCTTTTTCGATGATCCAGTGGATGTTGGCAGTTTGATCTCTGGTTCCTCTGCCTTTTCTTACTCTAACTTGAACATCTGGAAGTTCACAGTTCACGTACTGTGGAAGCCTGCCTTGGAGAATTTTGAGCATGACTTTGCTAGTGTGTGAGATGAGTGCAATTGTGTGGTAGTTTGAGCATTCTTTGACATTACCTTTCTTTGAGATTGGAGTGAAAACGGACCTTTTCCAGTCCTGTGGCCACTGCTGAGTTTTCCAGATTTGCTGGCTTGAGTGCAGCACTTTCACAGCATCATCTTTGAGGATTTGAAATAGCTCAACTGGAATTCCATCACCTCCACTAGCTTTTTTCATAAAAATGATCAGGAAGTTTTTAAGTGTTTTTTTCAATAATGCAGATGATTATTATAGTTCTAAGATTTGTAAACAAATGTCCATATAGTCAAAGCTATGTGAGAGTTGGACTATAAAGAAAACTGAGCACCAAAGAATTGATGCTTTTGAACTGTTGTGTTGGAGAAGACTCTTGGGAGTCTCTTAGACTGCAAGAAGATCCACCCAGTCAATCCTAAAGAAAATCAGTCCTGAATATTCATTGGAAATACTGATGGTGAGACTGAAACTCCAATACTTTGGGCACTTGATGTGAAGAACTGACTCATTAAAAATGGCCCTGATGCTGGGAAAGATGGAAGGCAGAAGGAAGATTAAGAGTTCTAAAATCAGGACTGTGGTAAAGTGAGTGGTACTTATGTAAGTAACAAAGTTTCCAAATATTTTTGTGAACTTGGAGTATCAAATGTATTGGTAAGACTACTGTGATTTGTAAGTCACTTTAAACACACATAAGCTATTTCTCTTGGATTATCCAGGGAGTATAATTTCTGCCTGAACCAAGTTGCTGGCATACAGAAACATTAAAGAAGGGTTTTAAACTTAAAATAATGGAAAACCAATGTATTCAGGAAGATAAAACTAGTATTGGCTCAGATAGCAACAAGTTACAAGAATGAAAAGCAAGTTATAAGAATGAAAAAAATAAAGAGAGTGAAGATTAAATAACTTACCTGCTGTTGAGGGTAATTTATAGACATGGAAAATAATTAACCCAATTTTTTAAAAAAGTAGGTAGCTTTTTTTTTTTTTTTTCTCTCCCTCTCTGTCTTTGTTCTACCATGATTTTTCTTTGTAAACAATGATAAGTTGCCTAGCTGATAGAAAATGCCAACAGATCCCCACTGGGGAATATTCAGAAAGGATAAAATGTATTTTATTTATATTATGACTTAATTCACATGAGAATCTAATGTTCCAGACATGAGTACACTGCACATGAAATGGCTGCACCTCTGAAATATTAGCTGTCATTAATTTCAGTTTTAACAGAATAGTAGTCCTTCTTTCATGTCCCATTGTCAAATAGCATTTTCAGCATACTATTCTTTGGTCTGGAATTTAAATTAATGTATTACATGTAAATTGTGGAACTAAATAAAAATTATTACTTAACACTTACTAAACACACTTAGTATAATATGTATTGCTATTTACATGTTCATAAAAATGAAATCTTATCTATAATTCAACAGAATTTCATATGAAGCAGCATACTCTTCTGCACTATGGATAGACAAAAAATAAAACCCCAAATGCTTTAAATCTACTTAGATTTCTTGAAAGCTCATTAATGTACTCTTAAGCTAGGTTGTATGAGAGTTAAAATTCAGCTTTTAAAAAAGTGCTCTGTTGTGAGTTTTATCCTTGTGAAGTTCACTTAATCTCCTTAATGCATCTGGTATAAGTCTTCTACATCAGGCAGAAATTAGTATAAAGAGTCTTAAATCATGTTCATCCTTTCAAAATGGTTTAAACTATGTCTATGTGCAGTCACTAAATACAATCAAGTATTTTTATTGTAATAAGTAATTTGAAAATTTTCCATTATTAATCATCTAAGAACATTTTTGCTAAAAACAGAATTTATCATTAGTTTGAAAATATACTTTTGGTTTTCAATTTCTTAGTCCTGTGTTTTGATTTAGGCTTTTTAATCAGATCTATTTCAGTAAATCAAAACTTACCCTAGCTGTGCCCAAGGTTATACAGTTTAACAGAGAACAGCCTTTTGTACTCAGCAAGTTTTATAGGGTAGAACGAAAACATGTTTGTAGATTAATGATGTAGTATTCTTTATGATTAAATTTTCAAGTGAAGAGTCGCAGCATCAAGTAGCGGAAATAACACTGGGGCTGGAGTTAGGAGAACTGAAACAGAGCTCATTTATGGGTTGAGTAACCTTGGGAAGTCAATTGTCCTTTCTGAGGCTGTTTTTTCTCTTCAGTCTAGGGGATGATAAAATCCAACTCTTAGCATTATTGAGAGGCAGCTTTACAGAAGGCCACAGTTCAGTGTCAGGTTTCTCCTAGTTAGTCAATAAATATTTATGTTTTATTTTATAAGACTCAGGGGCAGTTATATCCAATAAGATATATTTAAAGCCTTAATTTGGAGAAGGAAATGGTAACCCACTCCAGTACTCTTGTCTGGAAAATCCCATGGGTGGAGGAGCCTTGTAGGCTGCAGTCCATGGGGTCGGTAAGAGTTGGACATGACTGAGTGACTTCACTTTCATTTTTCACTTTCATGCATTGGAGAAGGAAATGGCAACCCACTCCAGTGTTCTTGCCTGGAGAATCCCAGGGACCAGGGAGCCCGGTGGGCTGTTGTCTATGGGGTCTCACAGAGTCAGACACGACTGAAGTGACTTAGCAGCAGCAGCAGTAGCAGTAGCAGCAAAGCCTTAATTAATGCATAACTTCAGTATTTAGCTGCTCAATATTTAGAAATTTAACATTAAGAGGTCTAATATGCTCATTAAATGACAATATGAGTTTTTAGTTTTGGACAAACTACTGCATTTATTTGAGACAACAATCCTGATTTTATAGCTTTACTTAGAAAAAAATGTATATGGTCACTTTATATATACACAGCCAAGTTTAGTACATAAAGAAAAATATCTACAGGTTTATAGAGCCTCTAAAATTTTAGATGTTTATTGTTTCAGCTGAGGAAAAAAATGTTAAATTGGAATTATTTTTATTTTTTAGTAAACCTAAGGCAGTTCAGCAACTCTATAACTGTAAACTTTGGGGGTTGCTCGGGAGTTGGTTGAAATCATACAGAAAAATCTAGCTTTGAAGTTCCCTCCAGGTTTCATTTCTCTAGCTAAAAGAGGAATGCGTTTAGGAAGTAGTGTGTTTAAGCTCCAGATTAGGATGTGGGAATGAGCCAAGACATTGTCGGTTGCTACTTGATGAGGTGACTTATTTGTGGGGTGGGATGGGCGACTGTATTGGAATCTAGGTGATCTCAGCCCGAGGCACTGAGCTATAATGGTAGACATGTGCAAGAAGATTAATGAGAAACTAGGTTTAACAGAGTGTTGAAGTGTTAAAGAGGAAACTCAAAGACCTTGTCCATCTGGGTTGACCTTCAGGTTGAAAGTAGGTAGAGCCAAGTGTGCTACATGTATTTGTCTTAAAAGTGCTCCTCGGTCACAGGGAAATATGATTTTTTTTTTTCTGATTTGAACTCTTCAACATGAAATGTTAACAAAAATGTCTAGCCTAGGGTTTAGAAATGTATTCAATGCAGAAAGTCTTGATAATATTTAATACTTCAAATAATTTTCCCTAGCCTTTGAGATATCTTGCACTAAAAATGTCTTTTTGCTGAAGCATTTTCTAAAATATTAGTTTCCACTTTTACTTTTTGCTCCCAGGACAACCATTCCTTTGAACCAAAACAGCGCCTTTATTTTATTTTTTCTTTAAAAAATTTTTTTTCTGGTTCTGAAATAACCCATCCTGAAGACATAAACAACTTGCCTTGATGGCTAGCTAGATGTCCTCCAACTCTTTCATTTCTTACCCCAAGGAGCAGTAAACGTAAATCCTGACCCACTAGTGCAGCCCCAGAACTGAGAAGATACACTGCAGCTAAGCAGTGGGTAGAAATAAAAACAATGCCTCAATTCGATGATATTAAATGTTCTGGGAAGACAGTGTCTGAGAGAAAGGATAAATAACCTACATAATGAAGAATTAGTTAGCAGTGTTATGTAAATATTGTAGCAGCATCAATGAGGAGGTAAGCAGAAGTATTTTAAGACACTATATTATACAATACACTGTGCACTGTTTCCTAGTGATAAGGTTTTTAAAGCATCTCTATAAGCTTTTCTTCTCTGTTGTGACAGGATTATTTTTGCACCTTTGGAAAGCAACTGAAAGAGGAAGCTTGGAAAAAAATCCTGCTTAACAAAGCAGCCATACTCAAATAGCTTAAACTATAATAAAGAACTGATTTTAAGATACAAGAATAGATTTAAGATGTAAGATTAAAATATAAGTATAAATGATAGTCTCACTTTTTGCAATGCTGTATATCCTTGTCAGTGCAGTGAAATGCTAAAATGTTGAAGGCTGAAATTGTTTTTATTGTTATTCCACTGACTTTTAAATAGCCGCTGAAGCAGATATTTCATGTAATAATACCCAGAAACAATAATATATGTACTGTAATGAGTAACTTTGGATGAGTGGATAATGTCATGTACAAAATATCCAAAAGACAATCACTCTAGTTTAAAGAAATGTTTTTAGCTACTAGCGTCAATATATTGACCCCCCAGTACTCTTCAGAAAAAGTTGACAATACATATTCTCCTCCCTCAAACCCTAGATGCCTCTGTTTTATAATGACAAGATATTTAAATAATTTGGAACTATCTAGGTTTAAATTTTTTATTCAAAGTATATTGATTTTGGATTTGACAATGGTGTCCAAATCACTGAAATTGAAGGGTAGAGGCTAGAAAAAGCAAAGAAATGTAAATAGCTTAAGTAATCAAGAATTGAATGTTTAAGGATAGTTAATCAGTTTGTCTTTATAACCAACTTTTGATTGTCTAGCTCTGTTTGTATCATTCTAGACTCTGTACAGAGAATGTTTAATTGAAGGATACCTTCCTCCCTGTAT
Source organism: Neotragus pygmaeus (assembly GCA_006410875.1). Lineage (NCBI taxonomy): Eukaryota > Metazoa > Chordata > Mammalia > Artiodactyla > Bovidae > Neotragus > Neotragus pygmaeus. Next base: position 867,780 of record SJYV01017254.1, read on the forward strand.
TCTTCCTATTGCCATCAGTTGTGTACTAAGACAAACAGATTTTAATACTAGGTACTTTTTGGTCAACAGACCACCAGAACATGAATATGTCTGGGAATAGAAGCCAGAGGTCCAAATGCATTAAATGAAATTAGATAAACACAGATATAGGAAAATCTTTAGGTTTAAATCAGATTAAAAATGAGAAGATGCCAATATACAGGGAGAGGCCAGAATCTAGCAGTTGCATCCAGGTAAGCAAAGTAGTTGAACAGGGGGCAGATGAGAACCAGATGCACTTAGCAGTGGCAATCAGTTGCGTAGAAATGAGTCAAACTTCTGCGGACATAGGAGAACAAGGGCAAGGCCAGGGCTTACAGAAACATATTCTTCCATACTGGAAAAGTCCCTCTCCTGATGACATTTATAATTCCAAACCCCAGAGCTGTTGAATTCAGTTTATCGCTAAGATGTCGAGTCCGTCTCTTGGTGTATGCTTCCTGGCTGATTGCAGTTGAGTCTCATTCCATTGTGACTGAGCACTGTAAAAGCCTTTACACAACGAAGAACATTAGCTTCTTAAACGCTCGCATCTCCTCATACCATCAAGCTGTTTACCAGAACTGATTACAGTAAAAATATGTGAAGAGTTAACACACTGCAGGAAAATTAAGAGGGAGAGATATTGGTGGATATTTGTGAGGTGGGCTAGAGATGGTGTAGTTGGAACTGAGATGCCACTGAGCATGTGAGTTTACACTTTTACTGAAGCAGAATATGAAAATGGGACTGTGAAGAGGGCCTACAAGTTTGTTTTCCTGAGTTATGAATTAGGATTTTGAAACATTTGTGAGAACTGTTCTTAAAATCTTTGGAAACAACTGAATAGAACATTAATTTTACTTTGTAACTCTTCTTGTTATGTTCACTGGGGTCTTATTGAACAGAATAGACATTATCAGAAGAAGTCTGTTACAGTCAACATTTTTATGAAAGAAAAACTCCAGGTTAGTCAACATGAAAATGGAGACTCTAAAAAAGATGAAGGTTTTGTTAAAATCTAAATATTTACTATAGTATTGAGTTTTGAATTGCTATATAAGGCAAAGACTGTTAATTTGGGCCAACTTCCACACCTCTAAGATATCCAACTGTGGGAAAAAAATGTTTTAAAAACCTGAATTATCCATAGAATGGATGGAAGCTATTTAACATTTCATCTTCATCTCAGAAATAAATGAAACCATTTTGTTTTCTGTTATTTACATGAACCATATTTTAAAATATTTTAAATTACTGTTAATACTTTGAAATCTAACTCATGGTTGATTGTCTTATAAGCCAATTAGTCAAAGCTCTACAGAATTATTATTAGCCTCAAAAGGAAAAAAAAAATACTAAAAAAAATCTAAACAGACCAGTGCAGAATGAACCTCACCTTGACAGGAGAAATATAGTTAATATTAAAAGACAATATCAGTCATATTTGGCTTTCCAGAAATTAATTCCTGAAATACTTAGTCATCTGATTTGCTAAACTACTCTACATCTTTATTATCAGATTCCAGATTATCCTCAGAAATAACCTCTTTCTGGATTTGTCAATTAAAATATAATTTTAGCCCTGAGACTTGTTTTAAAATAGCCTTTTTTATTAAGTATATTAGTTAAAATTAACCAAATTAAATATATCAACCGAAATGTCCTTTTCCCAGTTTCCCTCCTCACTTCTTTTTTATTTCTTGCAAACTTTATTTGGGGGATGCTTTGTTTTCTAATGCCAAATGAGATTATGATGATGCTTTCACAGAGTTTGACTAGGAATGGGCACTTGATGCAAACTGGTCAATCAGATTACATCATTGGGATTTTATGGAGAGGCTCTGGGAAATAAATGTTCTTTCTCTGGTGTGGCTAACTCAGAATTTGTGAGCCTAGAGTAAATTTCAAGCCATTACTATTTCCGACTACTTGGAAGAATCAAATCCTCAATAGTAAAAAGTGAGGAAAAAAATCCACAGATGAACAAAGTTAGGGAGAGCAAAAGAAAGTGTGGGAGAGAGAGAGAGGGGGAAAAAAGAAGGCGTTGAGGCTGAGGGCAAAGTAAGGAGAAAGAGGAAGACCTAATCTAGTATCTGGAACTTATATCTGTTCATCCCAGCAAACAGTGTAAATCACCAAACTTCTTTTGTTTTCCTTAAATAAGTTCAACTTGGAATTCCATCATTTGAAATTTGAAGTGTCTCAAGTAATATACTTTTAAAACAGATATTTCCCTAGTATGAAGTGCCTATATTTTACCAATTTTCTAGTGTTTAAAAACTCTTAAGTAAACTGACTGGCTTAACTTTAAGATCTGTGCTTTTCATAAACAGATAATGGTGTTCATAGTATCCCAAATTTAACTCCTTTAAAGTCTTTATTTTCAAATTTTTGAAAATGAAGGAATCTAAATACATTAAACCAATTATCTCCATTCAGATGACTTCTGTGGTCTCCAAAATTCATCCAAGGATTTAATATTGAACTTGCAAAGAGTAAATTAAAAATCAGTTGTTTAGAATTCTAAATATAGTGTTGTTAAAAAATACCCCCCCCCCAAAAAAAAAAAAAAATCCTGATTTGTCCTATGTGGCTACTGCTAAATCACTTCAGTCGTGTCTGACTCTGTGCGACCCCAGAGACTGCAGCCCACCAGGCCCCCCAGTCCCCAGGATTCTCCAGGCAAGAATACTGGAGTGGGTTGCCATTTCCTTCTCTAATGCATGAAAGTGAAAAGTGAAAGTGAAGTCGTTCAGTGGTGTCTGACTCTTAATGACCCCATGGACTGCAGCCTACCAGGCTCCTCTGTCCATGGGAGTTTCCAGGCAAGAGTACTGGAGTGGGTTGCCATTGCCTTCTCCATCCTATGTGGCAGTTCAGTTTTAATGTTTATGATTTAAAACTGTATCTTTGTTTCTGGCAAATGAAATCATATATATATATATGGAAAAAAGTACTTCTTAAAATGTAAAGAATATATTTTACTTTACTTTGATGATAGCCATTCTGANTCCTATGTGGCAGTTCAGTTTTAATGTTTATGATTTAAAACTGTATCTTTGTTTCTGGCAAATGAAATCATATATATATATATGGAAAAAAGTACTTCTTAAAATGTAAAGAATATATTTTACTTTACTTTGATGATAGCCATTCTGACTGGTGTGAAGTTATATCTCATAGTGGTTTTGATTAAGAATTTCCCTAATGATTAGCAGTGTTGAACATCTTTTTAAGGGCCTGTTGGCCATTTACATTTTCTCTTTGGACAAATGCCCATTCAGTTCTTCTGACCATTTTATAATTGGGTTATGATTTTTTTGATCTTGAATTGAATGAGCTATTTATATATGTTGAATATTAATCCTTCATTGATCACATCATTTGCAAATACTTTCTCCTATTCCATAAGTTGTCTTTTTATCAGTGGTTTCCTTTGCTGTACAGAAGCTTTTAAGTTTAATTAGAACTGATTCAAATTTATTCTTTTTAATGGCAGAGTAATACTCCATTGTGTATATATGCCACAGCTTGCTTATCCATTCATCTGTTGATGGACATCTAGGTTGTTTCCATGTCCTGGCTATTATAAACAGTGCTGCGATGAACATTGGGGTACATGTGTCTCTTNGGTGTGTGGGCTTCTCACTATGGATGCTTCTCTTGTTGTGGAGCGAGGGCTCCAGGTACACAGGATTCAGGAGCTGTGGCACCCGGGCTTAGCTGCTCCACGGCATGTGGAATCTTCCTGGACCAGGGATCAAAACTGTGTCCCCTACACTGGCAGGTGAATTCTTAACCATCCCATCCCTCTGGGTTATCGCAGTGTACCAGCTTTGAGTGCCCTATTTCATTCATCGAACTTGGACTGGTCATCAACTTCATATATGGTAATATACATGTTTCAATGCTATTATCTCAAATTATCCCACGCTTGCCTTCTCCCACAGAGTCCAAAAGCCTGTTCTTTATATCTGTGTCTCTTCTGCAGTCTTGCGTATAAGGTCATCATTACCATTTTTCTAAATTCCATATATACATGTTAATATTCTGTGTTGGTGTTTTCCTTTCAGACTTACTTCACTCTGTATAATAGGCTCCAGTTTCATACACCTCATTAGAACCAATTCAAATGCATTCTTTTTAATAGCTGAGTAATATTCCTTTGTTTATATGTACAAAACTTTCTTAACCATTTGTCTGCTGATGGACATCTAGGTGGCTTCCATATCCTAGCTATTGTAAACAGTGCTGCAATGAACATTGGGGTACATGTGTCTCTTTCAGCTCTAGTTTTCTCAGTGTGTATACCAAGTAGTGGGATTGCTGGGTTGTATGGCAGTTCTATTTCCAGTTTTTTCAGGAATCTCCACACTGTTCTCCATAGTGGCTGTACTAGTTTGCATTCTCACCAACAGTGTAAGAGGGTTCCCATTTCTCCACACCCTCTTCAGCATTTATCGTTTGTAGACTTTTTGATAGCAGCCATTCTGACTGGCGTGAGATGGTACCTCATTGTGGTTTTGATTTGCATTTCTCTGATAATGAATGATGTTGAGCATCTTTTCATGTGTTTGTTAGCCATCTGTATATCTTCTTTGGAGAAATGTTTGTTTAGTTCTTTGGCCCATTTTTTGATTGGGTCGTTTATTTTTTTGGAATTGAGCTGCAGGAGCTGCTTGTATATTTTTGAGATTAGTTCTTTGTCAGTTGCTTTGTATGCTATTATTTTCTCCCATTCTGAAGGCTCTTTTTACCTTGCTTATAATTTCCTTCATTGTGAAAAAGCTTCTAAGTTTAATTAGGTCCCATTTGTTTATTTTTGCTTTTATTTCCATTACGCTGGGAGGTGGGTCATAGAGGATCTTGTTGTGATTTATTTCAGAGAGTGTTTTGCCTATGTTTTCCTCTAGGAGTTTTATAATTTCTGGTCTTACACTTAGATCTTTAATCCATTTTGAGTTCATTTCTTGTGCATGGTGTTAGAAAGTGTTCTAGTTTCATTCTTTCACAGGTCGTTGACCAGTTTTCCCAGCACTACTTGTTAAAGAGATTGTCTTTTTTCCATTGAATATTTTTGCCTTCTTTGTCAAAGTTAAGGTGTCCATAGATGTGTGGATTTATCTCTGGGATTTCTGTTTTGCTCCATTGATCTATATTTCTGTCTTTGTGCCAGTATCATATTGTCTTGATGACTGTAACTTTATAGTACAGTCTAAAGTCAGGTAGGTTGATTACTCCAGTTCTATTCTTCTTTCTCAAGATTGTTTTGGCTATTCGAGGTTTTTTGTATTTTGTATTTCCATACAAATTGTGAAATTATTTGTTCTAGTACTCTGAAAAATACCATTGGTAGCTTGATAGGGATTGCATTGAATCTGTAGATTGCTTTGGATAGTATACTTATTTTCACCATATTGATTCTTCCAGTCCATGAACATGGTATATTTCTCCATCTATTTGTGTCATCTTTGATTTCTTTCATCAGTGTTTTATAGTTTTCTATATATAGGTCTTTTGTTTCTTTAGGTAGATTTATTCCTAAGTATTTTTTTCTTTTTGTCACAATGGTGAATGGGATTGTTTCCTTAATTTCTCCTTCTGTTTTCTCATTGTTAGTGTATAAGAATGCAAGGGATTTCTATGTATTAATTTTATATCCTGAAACTTTACTATATTCATTGATTAGCTCTAGTAATTTTCTGGTGGTGTCTTTGGGGTTTCCTATGTGGAGGATCATGTCATCTGCAAACAATGAGAGTTTTACTTCTTCTTTGCCAATCTGGATTCTTTTTATTTCTTTTTCTTTTCTGATTGTTGCAGCTAAAACTTCCAAAACTATGTTGAATAGTAGTGATGAGAATGGGCACCCATGTCTTATTCCTGACTTTAGGGAAAATGCTTTCAATTTTTCTCCATTGAGTATAATGTTTCTTATGGGTTAATCATATATGGTTTTTATTATATTGAGTTATGTTTCTTGTATGCCTGCTTTCTGGAGGGTTTTTATCATAAATGGATATTGAATTTTGTCAAATGCTTTCTCTGCATCTATTGAGATAATCATATGGTTTTAATCTTTCAATTTGTTCATGTGGTTCATCACATTGATTGATTTGTGAATACTGAAGAATCCTTGCATCCCTGGAATAAAGCCTACTTGGTTATGATGTATGATCTTTTTAATATATTTATGGATTCTGTTTGCTAGAGTTTTGTGGAGGATTTTTGCATCTATGTTCATTAGTGATACTGGTTTGTAGTTTTCTTTTTTGTGGAATCTCTGTCAGGTTTTGGTATTAGGGTGATGGTGGCCTCATGGAATGAGCTTGGGAGTTTACCTTTCTCTGCAATTTTCTGGAAGAATTTGAGTAGGATAGGTGTTAGCTCTTCTCTAAATTTTTGGTAGAATTCAGCTGTAAAGCTGTCTGGTCTTGGGCTTTTGTTTGCTGGAAGATTTTTTTATTACTGTTTCAATTTCCATGCTTGTGATGGGTCTGTTAAGATTTTCTATTTCTTCCTGGTTCAGCTTTGGAAGGTTATACTTTTCTAAGAATTCACCCATTTCTTCCAAGTTGTCCATTTTATTGGCATATAATTGCCGATAGTAGTCTCTTATGATCCTTTGTATTTCTGTGTTGTGATTTCTCTATTTTCATTTCTAATTTTGTTGATTTGATTCTTCTCACTTTTTCTTGATGAGTCTGGCTAAAAGTTTGTCTATTTTATCTTCTCAAAGAGCCATCTTTTAGTTTTGTTGATTTTCTTCCAGAGTCTCCATTTTTTTCCTTTTTCATTTATCTCTGCTCTAATTTTTATGATTTCTTTCCTTCTAATCCTAGGGTTCTTCAATTCTTCTTTTTCTAGTTGCTTCAGGTGGAAAGTTATGTTATTTGATTTTTCTTTTGTTTCTTGAAGTAAGCTTGTATTGCTATGAACCTTTCCCTTAGCACTGCTTTTACTGAATCCCATAGGTTTTGGGTTCTTGTGTTTTCATTTTCATTTGTTTCTATACATATTTTGATTTCCTTTTTGATTTCTTCTGTGATTTATTGGTTATTCAGAAGTGTGTTTTATAGCCTCCATATGTTGGAATTTTTAATAGTTTTTTCCTGTAGTTGACATCTAATCTTACAGCATTCTGACCAGAAAAGATGCTTGAAATGATTTCAATATTTTTGAATTTACCAAGGCTAGATTAATGCCCAGGATTGATCTATCCTGGGGAATGTTCCATGTGCACATGAGTAAAAGGTGAAATTCATTGTTTTGGGGTGAAATGTCCTATAGATATCAATTAGGTCTACCTGGTCCATTGGATCATTAAAGCTCATGTTTCCTTGCTAATTTTCTGTTTGATTGATCTATCCATATGTGTGTTATGTGTCTCCCACTATTATTGTGTTATTGTTAATTTTTCCTTTCATACTTGTTAGCATTTGCCTTACATATTAAGGTGCTTCTATGCTGGGTGCTTATATATTTTTAATTGTTAGATCTTCTTGAATTTATCCTTTGATCATTATGTAGTGTCCTTCTTTGTCTCTTTTCATGGTCTTTATTTCAAAGTCTATTTTATCTGATAAGAGTATTACTACTCCTGCTTTCTTTTGGTCTCTATTTGCATGAAATATCTTTTTCCAGCCCTTCACTTTGAGTCTGTATGTGTCCTTTGGTTTGAGGTGGGTCTCTTATGGACAGCATATATAGAGATCTTATTTTTGTATCCATTCAGTGAGTCTTTGTCTTTTTGGTTGGGACATTCAACCCATTTACATTTAAGATAATTATTGGTAAGTATGATTCCATTGCCATTTACTTTGTTGTTTTGGGTTCGAGTTTATAAACCTTTTCTGTGATTCCTGTCTAGAGAAGATCCTTTAGCATTTGTTGAAGAGCTGGTTTGGTGGTGCTGAATTCTCTCAGCTTTTGCTTATCTGTAAAGCTTTTGATTTCTGCTTCATATTTGAATGAGATCCTTGCTGGTTACAGTAATCTGGGTTGTAGGTTTTTGTCTTTCATCATTTTAAGTATGCCCTGCTATTCCCTTCTGGCCTGAAATGAAAGATCAGCTGTTATCCTTATGGGGATCCCCTTGTGTGTTATTTGTTGCTTTTCCCTTCCTGCTTTTAATATTTGCTCTTTGTGTTTGATCTTCATTAGTTTTATTAATATGTGTCTTGGGGTGTTTCATCTTGGGTTTATCCTGTTTGGGACTCTCTGGGTTTCTCACACTTGGGTGACTATTTCCTTTTCCATTTGAGGGACGTTTTCAACTGTTACCTCCTCAAGTATTTTCTCATGCCCTTTCTTTTTGTGTTCTTCTTCTGGTACTCTTATGATTCAAATGTTGGGGCATTTAACATTGTCCCAGAGGTCCCTGTAGTTGTCCTCATTTCTTTTCATTCTTTTTTCTTTTATCCTCTCTGCTTCATTTATTTCTACCATTCTACCTTCTGCCTCACTTATCCTATCTTCTGCTCCAGAATGCTTTTGATCTCATTTGTTGCATTATTCATTACTGATCGACTCTTCTTTAGTTCTTCTAGATCCTTGTTAAACATTTCTTGCATCTTCTCAATCCTTGTCTCTAGTCTATTTATCTTTAACTACATTTTGTTTTCAAGATTTTGGATCATCTGTACTATCTATCATTCTGATTTCTTTTTTCAGGTAGACTCCCTATCTCCTCCTTTTTTGTTTGGTTTGGTGGGCATTTATCATATTCCTTTACCTGCTGAATACTTCTCTGCCTTTTCATTTTGTTTAGGTTGCTGTGTTTGGGTCCCCTTTCTGTAGGCTGGAATTTCATGGTTCCTCTTTATTGTGGAGCCTGCTCCCTGTGGGTGGGATTGGATTAGTGGCTTGTCAAGGTTTCCTGGTTAGGGAGCTGGCGTCAGTGTTCTGGTGGGTGGAGCTGGACCTCTTCTCTCTGGAGTGCAATGAAGTGTACGGTAGTGAGTTTTGAGGTGTCTATGGGTTTGGCATGACTTTGGGAAGCCTATCTTTTAATGCTCAGGGCTGTGTTCCTGCTTTGCTGGAGAATTAGCTTGGAAGTCTTGCTCTGGAACTTGTTGGCTCTGGGGTTGAACTTGGTTTCAGTGTAGGTATGGAGGCTTTTGGGTGAGCTCTTGTCTATTAGTGTTCCCTGGAGTCAGGAGTTCTCTGATGTTCTTAAGTTTTTGAGTTAAGCTTCCTGCCTCTGGCTTTCAGTCTTATTCTTACAGTAGCCTCAAGACTTCTCCATCCATACAGCACAGATGATAAAACATTTAGGTTAATGATGAAACAGTTCTCCACAGCAAGGGACACACAGAGAGGTTCACAGAGTTACATGGAGAAGAGAACAGGGAGGAAAAAGATAGAGGTGACCAGGAGGAGAAGAGGGGGAATCAAAGGGGAAGAGACCAATCTAGCCTGTGAGCAGTTCCCTAGGTGTTTTCCACAGCCCGGAACACCCAGAGAGATTCACAGAGTTAAGTAGAGAAGCAAAGGGGGTAGGAGGAGATAGAGGTGACCTGGGGGAGAAAAGAGAGAGTCAAAAGGGGAGAGAGCAACCAAGCCAGTAATCGCATCCCTAAGTGAAAACGGATATTGAAGATTAGATTTTTAAAGGTACAAAATTGACAACAAATACCAAAAAACAGAGATTAAAAATCTATAGGAGTTTAGATTGTCAAAAAACAATATTAAAAAAACAAAGCAAAATCAATCACAAAAATTGTAAAAAGTATGTATATGAAATTTGTTTTAAAAAATAGGGCTTCTTTTCTAGGTAATAGTAGGTTATAAAAATGAAAATTAAAGGAGTAATAAAGAACTTAAATTCTAAAAATGTTAAAAAGTGATAATAGTAAAAATATACCTAGAAATTCCTTTGGAGCTGTTGTGGGCAGTGTAGGGTCAGGTCAGTTTCCGATAGTTCCTTGTTCCAGCTTGTATTTGTTCTCAAGATCTGTAGGCCCCCTCCAGTGCTTAGTCAATGTTAACTCCAGAGTTATAATCTGTTGTACCTGTCACTTCCAGAGCAGTTCCCTCTTCTTTGTTTATTTTGGCTCCCTCTGTTTCCAAGTCTCTTCGGTGTCTAATTTCCACTCTGACACAAGGGGTGAAGGTGGTCACTTATTTAGGCTCACTTGTTCAGCAGTGTTTTGGGGAGGGAGGGACACTGCAAACAAATAGCGCTGGCATGTCTGAGGAGTGCTCGCAGTGTATGGACCACACTGGGTTTGCCCAACTCAAGGTGGCGTGTGTTTCCTGGGTCTACACTGCTCAGGCTGCAGGGTGCTCTGCAGGGGAACCATCCAGAGCGGACCCTGCCTTTTGTGCACTTCTCAGGTTCTTGGGTACTCTGCAAGGGCCCAGATTGAGCTGGGCATGCATTTTATCTCCTTCCCAGATCCGAACAGCTCAGGCGACCAGGTGTTTGGCCAGCGCACGGTCCCAGGTGGACCGTGTGTCTTAATCACCTCCTGGTCCCGGCTGCTCTGTTTCCCGGGTGTGCCGCGCGAGAACTGTCTCAGGTGTGCTGTGTGTCTCTGGGGAGTTGATCTCAGACTGCAACCCTCCTGGCAGATGTCNTTTTTTTTTTTTTACTTTATTTTACTTTACAATACTCTATTGGCTTTGCCATACATCTGGAACTGAGTTTTGAATCTCTGATGAGTGAGCTGTGTCTAGAGGCAGTCTCGAGGCTGCTATGGGCTCAGGAAGTGCTAGAAAGCCTGTCTGCTTTGAATGGGGGTATGTCCCCGCTCAATTTTTTGTTTGACGTGAGATGTCCCAACACTGGTTCCTACAGGCTGTTGGGTTGGGGGGGGCTTGGTGCTAATAAACTAAGATGGCAGCTGCCAACAGCAGTATTCACAAGGTAGAATATCTCCCAATGTCTGCCACCAGTATCTGTGTCTGCAGGGTGAGCCACAGACACCCCTAACCCCACCTCCTCTCTAGGATACCCTCCAAGACCATCAAGTAGGTCTGGCTGGGGCTCCTATCAAATTATTACTTTTTCTCTGGACCATAGTGCATGTGAGATTTTACGTGCACCATTTAAGAGTGAAGTCTCTGTATCCCCCAGTCCTGTGGGGCTCCCAAAATTAAGCCCTGCTGGCCTTCAAGGTCAAGTGCTTAAGGGGCTCATCTTACAGCAGGATCTCTGGGTTTGTGGGCCTGAAGTAGGACCCAGGACTCTTATTCCTGTGGGAGACCCTTTGTAATATAATTATTTTTCCAGTTTTTGGGTTGCCTACCTGGGGGGTACGGCATTTTTATATTTCTAGTCTACCCCTTCTATCCATCTTACTGTGGTCTTTGTTCATATCTTTATTTGTAGAAGAGCTTTTTCATGGATTTTCTTCTGCAGATAGTTGTGATTTTGGGGTCCTCGTAAGAGGAGATGAAGTCAGGGTCTTCCTGCTCTACCATCTTGACTGGTCTCCCAGAGTAGTTTTATTGTCCTAAAAATCATCTGTGCTCCAACTATTCATCCTTCCCACCTTCCTAATCCTTGGCCACTATTGATTCTTGTATTATCTCCATAATTTTACCTTTTCAGAATGTCATATATAATAGTTGGAGCATACAGTATGTAGCCTTTTCAGTTGACTTCTTTCACTTAATAATATACATTTAAGTTTTTTCTATGTCTTTTCAGAGCTGGATAGCTCATTTCTTTTCAGTGCTGAATAATATTTCATAGTATGGATGTACCGTAGTTGTTCTATGCACTTACTGAAAAGCATCTTGATTGTTTCTAAGTTTTGACAATTAAGAATAAAACCACTATAAACATTCACATGGAGGTTTTTGTGTGGGCACACATTTTCAACTCTCTTTCATAAATACTATTAAGGACAATAGTTGGCTTATATGGTAAGGATATGTTAGTCTTGTAAGAAACTACTAATTTGTCTTCCAAAGTGACAGTACCATTTTACATTCTCACCAACACTGAGTTAAAGTTCCTGTTATTTCACATCTTACCAACATTTGGTGTTGTGTTTTGCATTGTTCCCTTTCTAATAATGTGTGTAGTAGTATCTCATTTTAATTTGCAATTCCCTAAGGACATATGATGTTGAACATTTTGTCATATGCTTATTTGCCATCAGTATATTTTATCTGGTAAATGGTCTGTTTAGATTTTTTGCTTACTTCTATTTTTTATAGTTGAGTTCAGGTACTTCTTAGCAGTAGAATATAGTAATTCATTCTTGGAATGTGATATTTCTAAAATAGAACTATAAAAAAGTACAATATACTCTAATTAGAAACATTGACCCTTAGGAAAAAAAATATATTAACAAGTCCTGGAAATATTCTTTTTCTCTTAAGAGTTCTAGATGAATTTGTCCTATTAAGCAATAATCACTCTAGTAACAATTACTTATGTCGGTGCTTTATTGTTTTTAAAGCATGTCTACATAGGGTTGCCATGAAATTAAATGAGACAGCCTGTTTTTACCAGCAGTTATTCTTCCTTTTTTTGTTGTTTTAACAGAGAAGCAGAGATTCAAAAGTAATGTTATTTACCCAAAGTTACAAAGTTGGTGTGCAGAAATGAAACTTCAAGTCAGCCCTCTGACTCGGAATCTAACTGCTAGAAGAGGTTTAAAGAAGTTTACTCTTTTCAAGGAAGGAGGTATTATACTTTGTGAGGAATATGTAAGTTTTATGTTAGTGCTGTGAGCAGGCTTTCTTCACTAAAAATGCAATGGTAAATTTGAAAATCACCAAGACAGTACTTTACCATTTCTACATTGAGGCATCCTGCCTTAGTTTTCTGTCTGAGGCTTGTGATTATCTGCATAACATTATCTATCCAGCTATGCCAATGATTTGATCATCTTCCTTAGCTACTTTGAAAAGTCTTATTTATCACAAACTTCATTTCTAAAAATATTTGAATTTCTTCAGTGTCACATCAGTCTGTTTATTGACTTCTAGGTCAACATCAGACCTTTCTAAATTATTAAAATTTCAAAATGCATATTAAAAGAATGATATATGTCCATATCATATAGAACTATGACCTCAGTAGTTTGCAGAATAAACAGGTAATTTCCAAATCCTTCTGGTATATGCCTCTGTATGAAATAATTTGTTTTGTGACTATGTCTTTATTATAAAATTTTAGATAGTATCTCTTGGCTTCCTGTTGTATATTGATCACATTCCTTATGTAAAATGACTATACTGGCATTTCAGTATTTACTTTGCTTAACGTTTTAGTCTATAAATCCTGAGCATGTTTTTGAAAAAAAAAAAAAAAAAAACAACTAGTATAAATGTTCAGATTTTATGAAATAAGATTAACCAATGAAAGTNTTTTTTTTTTTTTTACTTTATTTTACTTTACAATACTCTATTGGCTTTGCCATACATCGACATGAAGCCTCCACAGGTGTACACGAACTCCCAATCCTGAATTCCCCTCCCACCTCCCCATATACATTTTATAAAATGCATCTCTGATCACTGTGTCCCTATGACTTTCTTTGATTTCAGCTTTCTCCTCCCTTCCCCTTCCAGTAATGTCTTCAGAGCTAATTCTGATATAGCTGAAATTTGGGAGAGATTTTCAGCAGCTTCAACTGTGTTGAACTACCCTGTGTAAAACTTTGTACATCTCCTTCTCAGGGAAAGCCCTGGTTTTATACAATAGGTCTAAATAGCAGCAGTTTTGATTCCTCTTTCAGATAAGCCAGGAGGTTTGGCATTACCTGTGGTCTAAATCATTTGCTTCTCACTGGGGAGATTAGTTCTCTCCAGAGGGCTTCATTCAGCATGTCCATATGCAGCCTTTTTAGTAAAGGAAGATGGAGGTGTGTTTAGGGGAGTTACAGGAGCTGAGTAGTTAGAAAGAATTAGAGTAAGAGAGTGTTAGGAATGGTGGATGGGAAGGTAGGGAAATGAGCCAGAGCAAGTGAGCTCAGAAAGCTAAGAAGGATGAAAACTGCTGATCAGTGTATGCAATAACGTATCTTGTGCTTGGCACAGTGTATAGAAATCCAAAAATTGATTTTGTTATTACTATACTATGAAGATGAGGTATTAAGTTTTTAATGAATCTCCTTTCTACCAATACATGCTTTCCCCGTCATTTTCAGTTCAGAATTTTTGTAGAATCAACATTCAGAATGTACATTATTATGACTGTAAATAGTATTCATGGGTAAGTCACATAGTGTACCATACATTTATTGTCTTGTGCAACTTTTTTCCCCTAGAGGTAATGTTTCCTGTTGTTTGTTTGTTTTTTTCCTATTGCTTCTATAAGGCCAGTGGGAGAGAGAGAGCAAGCCAGCTAGCAAGACAGAATCTTAAAAAAAATGTAATGACAGGAGTGACATCCCGATATCTTTGCTATACTCTTTTGGTGAGAAGCAGATTACAGGTCCCACCAATACTCAAGGGGAGGGAATCACACAAAAGTATAAATACTGGGAGGCTGGGATCATGGGGGCCACCTTAAAGTTGGCCACATAATAGTCTCCTTGTTTTATTCTTTTTCAGGTACACATTCAACCCATACTAGCCAGTAGAATGAAGAACACTTCTTTTACCCTGTTAAGTACATCAGTCCTACTCTCTCCTTTTTTGAGAAATACTTCCTGGAACCTTGTGACTTTTCTCCAGTTTGGACTGTTGTTTTCTGGGCCTGCATCATAACCAGTTATCCTTGTTTTTTTCATTTACCTTCTTACGTTGGATTTTCTTTGCCTGATTTCTGGTTTGTATCATTTTTTTCTTGGACCCTATGCCATTTTCTTTTATTTTCCTATTGTGCCTCAGGAATCTGTGTCTTACTGTTTGGGAAAATTATCCTGCTGGGAATTTTGACACCAGCTCTCTTTCTCTATGCCAGCTCCTACCCCCAATCCTTATATTCCTTAAAACCTGCTGAGCATTGGAGAACTTATGCTTCTAAACTACTGGAAATATAGACAAAATTTTGTGCAGCAAAACATATTGAGCTGCAAAAAGAAAAAAAAAAGATAATGGATAGGTACTTAAACATAGCTATTTTTTTATATCTTACATGGCTAAATGTGATAATTGTGACTTCTGTTTTGATGTGATAGTTTGGCTAGGTAACTAATTATAGTTTAGGAGTAGTTTTGCCTTAGAATTTTGAAGGCATTGCTTCAGTGTTTTCAATCTTCAATATTGCTGCTGCTGAGACTGATTTTATTCTGAAGGCTGAGTCTTACATATGACTTTGTTATCTCTACAAGCTCTTATATCTTTTCTATCTCCTTTTAGTTTGAAATTTCACAACACTATGCGTTATGCATCTTTTTTCATTGCTTTTTCCTTATTTCATTATTTTTTAACTCAGAAACTTTTTTTTCAGTTCAACATCATTTTCTTGTATGTTTCTTTGAAAATTCTTTCCTTTGTTTTATCGCTTCTCTTTGTGAAACTCCCATAAGAGGGAGGTTAGATCTCCTGAACTGATCTTATGATTTTCTTATTATTTCTGTCTTATTTTCCATTTCTTTATCTTTTAGTTTAAAAACAAAAATCTCTTTTCACCTATTTTCCTGGAGATTAGCTTGACTTTATCTTCCTGCTCTTAAATTTTAACAATTTCTTTTTTTTGATAGTGGTAATTTCTAGCAGCTCTTATTTCATTGATCTCTTATATTTTCTTTTCTCATATCCTCCTGATACTATTTTCTTGATTCATTGTTTTTAGGATCTCTCTGATGTTGTTAGTCATTTATATTTTTAAGTTTGTTTTTTCTTTAAAGATCTTTTTGCCTTTTGTTTATTTTAGACTGTTTTTTCATATTAGAAGCTTTCCTTGAATATCTAATAATAGTAAATGGCAATTTTAATTTTATAAGTGAGGCATCAAAAAGATGTTTGAAATTTGTGTATATAGCTAAGGCTTGTAATTTTATAGCAGTAATATAGGGCTATTGGGTGAGAAATAGACAGATTGGGGAATAAATGTTACTATGTATATGTCTTTTCTCTTGGGTTGATTATTTTTTAGAGATAAAATTTCCATTCTATTTTTCTGGGCATTTGTCTTGCTGTCAGTAGATTGGGACCCCACAGTGGGGTCTTAACTTCAGAACGCAGGATTTCACGAATTCGTTTGCTTTGAGTATGGCCAAACATTGGCCTGCAGTTTTTCGCTGTGTCTCTAGGTACACAGGTCTGCTGTTCTCACTCTTTATAGGGTAACCTGATCTATTCCTCTCAGGTGAGGGAGAAGCAGTTTCAGAAAGGAGGGGATCTAGTTTCAATTTCTGAAGCAGATTATCCATCACACCTCTTGGTTGCAAACTCACCCTTCACTCTGACTTTCAGAGATATTTGGTGCTTCAAAATCATGAGTTTTTCCAGGATAGTCTATCAAAATGAGGTTTTTCTATCAAAATAATCAAGTTGATTCTATTGGTATCATCCTTTCACAGACAGTTTTAATCTTTTCCCTGCTTCTATAAATGTATCATAACTTTTTATATGTGGGTAATAAATTAAGAGTTTTCTATTTCTCACCACAGACTCCTTTGCAAAGTAAAAATAAGAAAGAATAGACTGTTATATTTTAGCCACCTGTCCCACTTAAATTCCACTGAGGATGTTTGTATTCATTTTAGAATTTAGACAAATAGTAAGTAGTGTCCAGATTTGACAGCATTTTTAACAGTATTTTAATTGGATGAAAGAGTAATTTTTATATGGGCTTCCCTGGTGGCTCAGTGGTGAATAATCCATCTGTCAATGCAGGACACACAGATATGATCCCTGGGTTTGGAAGATCCCTTGGAGAAAGAAATGGCAGCACATACCAGTATTCTTGCCTGGATAATCCCATGGACAGAGGAGACTGGCAGGCTATAGTCCATGGGTTTGCAAAAGAGTTGGACATGACAGAACAACAGAAAAGCAGCAATAATTTTTAATATAATTTCCAGATACTCTTCTTAATAAATTTTTACCAGTTCTTATCTTAAGCAAACTCTTAAGCTGAAATGCATCAATAGAATTGTGTTGCTAAATGATACTCTTTGAGAATAAATTTTTACCATCATATGTCATCATGTCANTCCTTGAATATCTAATAATAGTAAATGGCAATTTTAATTTTATAAGTGAGGCATCAAAAAGATGTTTGAAATTTGTGTATATAGCTAAGGCTTGTAATTTTATAGCAGTAATATAGGGCTATTGGGTGAGAAATAGACAGATTGGGGAATAAATGTTACTATGTATATGTCTTTTCTCTTGGGTTGATTATTTTTTAGAGATAAAATTTCCATTCTATTTTTCTGGGCATTTGTCTTGCTGTCAGTAGATTGGGACCCCACAGTGGGGTCTTAACTTCAGAACGCAGGATTTCACGAATTCGTTTGCTTTGAGTATGGCCAAACATTGGCCTGCAGTTTTTCGCTGTGTCTCTAGGTACACAGGTCTGCTGTTCTCACTCTTTATAGGGTAACCTGATCTATTCCTCTCAGGTGAGGGAGAAGCAGTTTCAGAAAGGAGGGGATCTAGTTTCAATTTCTGAAGCAGATTATCCATCACACCTCTTGGTTGCAAACTCACCCTTCACTCTGACTTTCAGAGATATTTGGTGCTTCAAAATCATGAGTTTTTCCAGGATAGTCTATCAAAATGAGGTTTTTCTATCAAAATAATCAAGTTGATTCTATTGGTATCATCCTTTCACAGACAGTTTTAATCTTTTCCCTGCTTCTATAAATGTATCATAACTTTTTATATGTGGGTAATAAATTAAGAGTTTTCTATTTCTCACCACAGACTCCTTTGCAAAGTAAAAATAAGAAAGAATAGACTGTTATATTTTAGCCACCTGTCCCACTTAAATTCCACTGAGGATGTTTGTATTCATTTTAGAATTTAGACAAATAGTAAGTAGTGTCCAGATTTGACAGCATTTTTAACAGTATTTTAATTGGATGAAAGAGTAATTTTTATATGGGCTTCCCTGGTGGCTCAGTGGTGAATAATCCATCTGTCAATGCAGGACACACAGATATGATCCCTGGGTTTGGAAGATCCCTTGGAGAAAGAAATGGCAGCACATACCAGTATTCTTGCCTGGATAATCCCATGGACAGAGGAGACTGGCAGGCTATAGTCCATGGGTTTGCAAAAGAGTTGGACATGACAGAACAACAGAAAAGCAGCAATAATTTTTAATATAATTTCCAGATACTCTTCTTAATAAATTTTTACCAGTTCTTATCTTAAGCAAACTCTTAAGCTGAAATGCATCAATAGAATTGTGTTGCTAAATGATACTCTTTGAGAATAAATTTTTACCATCATATGTCATCATGTCACAAACTGTTATTTTATTTTTTAATTTAAACTGCTTAAAGTTTACTGCCTAGTCACTTACCTTAATTTCACTAGAAAAAGTTGTGAGACAAGTACTTTTAAAATCACTGGAGTAAGGGAAAGGAGTAAGCAAATAATCCTGTGTCTATGATGTGATGGACTTCCCTGGTGGCTCAGACAATAAAGTGTCTGTCTACAATGTGAGAGAGCTGGGTTCCATCCCTGGATTGGGAAGATTCCCTGGAGAAGGAAATGGCAACCCACTCCAGTACTTTTGCCTTGAAAATCCTTTGGACGGAGGAGCTTGGTGCAGGCTGTTATCCATGGGGTCACAAAGAGTTGGGCACGACTGAATGACTTCACTTTCTTTCACTTTCTATGATGTGTAGTGTAGGATCTACAGCTATTGGTTAACATGACTTGAGAGTTACAGTGGCTCAGAGATTAAAGCGTCTGCCTACAATGAGGGAGAACCGGGTTTGATCCCTGGGTTGGGAAGATCCCCTGGAGAAGGAAATGGAAACCCATCCAGTACTCTTGCCTGGTATTCCATGGACTGAGGAGCCTGGTAGGCTACAGTCCATGGGATTGCAAAGAGTTGGACACGACTGAGTGACTGGATAGATAGATAGATGATAACTCAGGAACCAGCATGTCTCATCTATTTCAGTTGCCATAATCCTTTTCAAAAATAATTTGATGTAGTACAGAGAAGCTTCCTCAGAGGATCCGGCCATAGTTAACTGTCTCTTGTCAGTTAGTCTTGGGCATGCTCTCTTAAGAACAATCTCGTTAATGTATGTCATAGAGTTATTAATTCGTGTGATAGTGCTCACATATACAGTAATATGTTATACCAATGGAATGAATGCTATGGTTTTATTTTGTTCAATATGGATATCTATAAATTTTGAACCATTCTTTTAAGGTTTATCTTGCTTAGATGATTTTATAGCTAATGTACCAAGTCTATAGTTTTAAAAACCAACAGTATTCTTTTAATTATCTTAAATTATCTTAAATTATCTTTAATTATACTCTCCTAAGAGTATTAATACAGATATTATCATTAATAATTGTCAGATCTATTTAAGTGTAAAGTTTTGTGTCATATATAGCTTTTAATTTATCTTTATTTTCTAACAGCCAAGTAAGGAGGCAAAGTAATAGCCAGTTTGGAGCTTGAGGTAGATAGGGAGTCAATAAAATTCAAGATTTCACTTGGAGTAGATAGGGAGTCAATAAAATTCAAGATTTCAATTGATCTTGCAGAGATAGATAAGATTAAACCAGACACAGCCAATGGAAGGCAAAACTATTTAAAAGACCTTTGGACAGACATTGCTTGTTTTCTATCCAATAACTGTTCTCCCATTGCTTAATAACAGAATCCAGTATACTTAAATACTTATCTTTCAGCCTCCCTTACCACTAGGGTTGTGGATGTGACATAATTTTGGCTAATGAGGTATATTCAAAAGTTTCTGTGTTTGGAAGAAGAGGTTTCTGAGAAAGCATTTTAAAGGGGACAGGGCTGCTTGCTTTTTTGGACCTTGTTGTCTTTTGTTCTTCCACTTTCTTCCTGCTTAGAAAATGCATATACTAGGAGGTAGAGTAGCATCTTTTGGTATGAGATGAGACCCCCCCAGGACCAAGAATATTTTCTATTTAAAATTTTTAATGTGTTTTTAAACACTTTTCTAAAAGCATTACAGAATGGCAAAGTATCCTTTAACTCAAAAAATCACTTTTCTTCTTAGACAACAGGTACTACTCTTTTAAACTGTTTTATTACATATGTTTTTAAACACTTTTCTAAATGTTTTACAGAAGAGCTAACACATTCATTCCCTGAAATAATGCACTTCTAAAATATATTGCACATACAACTCTTATCTTTATTATGTGTTTATTTTAGAAACACCTTTATTTCATCTTTATTTACATGTTCTAAAATACTACTCTAAATACATTATAGAAGAGCTATTATACCCATTCCCTGAAATAACACTGCTGTCAAAGGACCTTGCACATGGCACTCAATATAATTGTCATTAATACATGTTTTTCAGAACTTTTCTAAATGAATTACAGAACGGAAAAAGTATATCTTCACATGAAGAAGCTCTTCTCTTTATCTTATGTGTGTGTGTTGTGTGTGTGTAGTTACTCAGTCGTGTCTGACTCTGCAACCCCATGCAGGCTTCTCTGTCCATGGGATTCTCCAGGCAAGAATACTGGAGTGGGTTGCCATTTCCTTTTCTAGGGGATCTTACTGACCCAGGGATCAAACTTATGTCTCTTGTGTCTCTTGCAATGCAGTCAGATTCTTTACCCACTGAGGCACCTTGGAAGCCCCTCTTTATATTATAGTACAAAATAATTGTCTTACAAGCATTGCTATTTTAAGTCATGAACACTTTCTCAAGCAGCTGAATCAAGCCGGTATTTCCTTTTTTTTGTTGTTTAGTCGCTAAGTCATGTCTAACTGTTTTGTTACCCCATGGACTCTAGCCAGCCAGGCTCCTCTGTTCATGGGATTTTCCAGGCAAGAATGGAGTGGGTTGCCATTTCAATTACATGAGAAAAATCATTCTGTATTTTGTTAAGTCACCCAATTCAGATTTTAGTTAAATGCTGCTGAATATAATTTCTAACTGAGATGTCTTCCATAGACTCTGAAGAGACTTCTTTGCACGTTGCTTGCATTCTACTGTAGCACACAAGTCTCCTCTGTCTATGGAATTCTCTAGGCAAGAATACTGGAGTGGGTAACCATTCACTTCTCCAGGGGATCTTCCCAAAGCAGGGATCAAACCTAGGTCTCATGCATTGCAGGCAGAATCATTACCATCTGAGCCACGAGGGAGGCCTATTTACATTATACACTGCTGAGTAACAAAGATTTCTTTGCCAATCTAGATCTCAGTGAAATATCTGTAGTAATAGCTGTATCTCTTGAAAAAACAGTGGTTTTGATTGCTTTCATCTTACTGAAAACATGGAATTAGTTGCGCCCTAAGTGATTGCAGGAGAGAAGTGACATGAGAGATTACATGAGAGAAAGCATTCTTCTCATAATGCTTTCTGTTTTCTCTAGTATGTAGATAGTCAGAGCTGTAGATTGGGAATCTCTTCTTGTGTTGTGAAAACTGACTCATTAGAAAAGACCCTGATGCTGGGAAAGATTGAGGGCAGGATGCGAAGGGGATGAGATGGTTGGATGGCATCACCACCTCGATGGACATGAGTTTTAGCAAGCTCTGGGAGTTGGCGATAGACAGGGAAGCCTGGCATGCTGCAGTCTATGGGGTCACAAAGAGTCAGACATGATGAGCAACTGAACTGACTGAAAATCTCAGAGGATATGTATGTAAGAGGATATACATGTCTCACCCCTTGCTAAATTATAGTGACCACCTAGCATCAGTTTCCCAGTTCTTAGCATTCTCTTCTAATGGTAGGCCTCAAGAATATTTATTTCAGCTATGCTGCTGCAGCTCCTGCTAAGTTGCTTCAGTCGTGTCTGACTCTGTTTGACCCCCCCGCCCCCCGCCCAGATGGCAGCCCACCAGGCGCCCCTGTCCCTGGGATTCTCAAGGCAAGAACACTGAAGTGGGTTGTCATTTCCTTCTCCAATGCGTAAAAGTAAAGTTGCTTAGTCGTGTCTGACTCTTAGTGACCCCATGGTCTGCAGCCTACCAGGCTCCTCCATCCATGGGATTTTCCAGGCAAGAGTACTGGAGTGGGTTGCCATTGTCTTTTCCAGATTTCAGCTATGGCATATGATTAAATTGATGTTTATAAATCAGATAATTATGTATGTATTATAAGGTATATAACAATTTAATATTCAATGTCTAATATTGTGTACTATCTTTCTTAGGCAATCTTCAAGCAAAAAATCGAACAGATTTTAAAGATGATATTTTTTAGAGTTACATATACGTTAATAATAATTCAGTTGTACTAAGGTTAGCACTGTGAATACATCCCAGGAAATGGCAGTGTTAAATGAATCAGTGCTATCACAGTCAACTTGGCCCAGTCCCTTTGGAATTGCATCCCCAACATTATTTATTTAAATTAATTGACATAAAATAAGATGTTTATTGTTTGATGGCTTTATATTTCTATATGCTTTAGAATTGTTAGAACAAAGTTAGAACAGTTTTGCTAGGGTTGACCTAGATTTTGCTAGGGTTTTTTTATGATTTCCCTCAATCTGAGAATTCACTTGCTAGTCTCATAGTAAAACTGGCCTTTTAATATAACCCATACTGCAACCCATGTTTGCTAATTCTTTGTAAAATAATCAGAGTTTATTCAGATAATAGTATATAATAGCACTAAAAGAGAATTTTGGGGGTAAACAAAATAAAGAGATTAGAAACTGCTATGAAAATGGAGGAAAGTGCAGTAAAGGGGCCAAACATCTATTGGAATAAGAGTAAATTCTGCAATACTGGCTGATCAGTGTTACGAAGAGCCATAACTACACTGCTGTGCTAAATCAAGTATTGCTGTGGTCGTTCCCACTTAATTCTTTAAAAAGCCTGTTCTCATCCATTTTGCTTTCTAAGACCCTTAACGAACTCCAAATGCATACACTTCAGTTTAATTTATGTTCAGTGTATATGACTGTATTTTCATGCATTAACTTAATTTCACCTTTAAAAACAGACTTGATTCCTCTTCCAGCCATGTCAGAATAACTGGTGGCAAAATTACTCTTCTGCTACAAACAATCGGAAAACTAAACAAGATCTATTATGCACGTATTTTCTGGGGTTGGAACAAAGACTATCCAGAAATTTGAAAGAAGGGAAGCCTGCAAAGTGCATCGTGGTTTCACTATGTCTTTCTGCCTCATCAGTATTCCAGAGCAAGGACAGATTTCCCTAGCAGAGCCACAGTACCTCTAAGCGGAATAAGTAGAGCAGGGTTGGGATGGCTCAAGTGGCTGGAATTTATTAGGAGTTTTATGGAGGGAAGCTCCAGCAATCTGCACGAGGGTCTCTGTGAGGCCACTGTTGCTTCTGTGCAGGGCAAGATTATGAGGCCTAGCAGAGAGCAGAGCTGATAGCTAAAGGGAGATATCAGAGGTCACGCAGTACTGGGAATGTAGGGCCACTAGGGCAGGGACGCCTTGATAAATAACTCAGCCATTTGGCTGATACTCCAGAGAGGCCATGTTTCAGGAATAAGTGCTGGAAAAGTAAGTAAGGGCTATGTACTAGGAACAAGGACAAAACTAAAATAAACTCAATTATCAAAAAAGCAAGGGAGTTCCAGAAAAACATATATTTCTGGCTTATTGACTATGCCAAAGCCTTTGACTGTGTGGATCACAATAAACTGTGGAAAATTCTGAAAGAGATGGGAATACCAGACCACCTGACCTACCTCTTGCTGTATGCAGGTCAGGAAGCAACAGTTAGAACTGGACATGGAACAACAGACTGGTTCCAAATAGGAAAAGGAGTACGTCAAGGCTGTATATTGTCACCCTGCTTATTTAACGTATATGCAGAGTACATCAAGAGAAATGCTGTGCTGGAAGAAGCACAAGCTGGAATCA